>CM023358.1:17945220-18086945 GCA_013282895.1 Eriosoma lanigerum
ACACATATGAAATAAGATTAAACCAATAACGTTTTAAAGACAGGATGTAATAGTAATTGTATATATTATAAGTTATAAAGTGTAAGTGTTGAAAACAATAACAAAAATAACTGTACAAAAATATGTATACACAACGGTCAAAAAAAATCATCGCAGAAAATATATAATCATTGACCGTAGTAGACATTTTTTTTGTTTTTGATTAAATTGAATTAATAAAGTTTAAAATTTCATAAAATTTAATCATATTACATTATTACATTATTAATTATATATACGATTCACAAACGGTCAAGAAATTTACTTCTTTATATTTTTAAAGATTCTTTAATGTCCACAATATATATTTTTATACATAATCATTAGTTTTATGACATGTGTCCTTACCTAATTATATAGGTATATGGGATATAATCTATAAAAATTATTTTTTAATTATCCTCTATTAAACTAATATATTTATTATTGAAGCAATAGTTAGGTTAGGTAAGAATAACTATAGGTATACTTTATAGTATGTATGTACTATCACATAATGATTACCTACCTATAATGAATGTACCTGTATAAAAATTACAAATAAATTGAATTTTTTTTTTCTTTTTGTGAATTACCTATATAGAATAGTTAGAATTGAAGAAGATATGAATAATATAACACATTATATTTACAATCTATACAATTGGTACAATAGGTAAATTTAATAATAATTAAAGAAGAAAAAAATGGCTTGAATAGCTTGAGTGTGGAATCGTCTACACCCTTATAATTATTGAATTAGAATTCAGTAAAATATTTTATTTTTAATGGAATAATCAGTGATTTTACATTTATACTTATATCAATTGTATACATTTGGCAAGATATTTGGACTTTATTTTATACTTTATTATGTATAACTGTATAAGTACAATTGATCACAATTGAAATAAAATAATTTAATTGCTTTAAATATATGTAGATTTGTTCTAATTTAAATTTAAAAAATCTATAGTTGTAATTGTAAAATATGTTTAGAATTAATATTAAAAAATAAATTATTAATAGTATTTATATGTTAACACGATTAATAAATATATGATACAAGACTACAATAGCATTTCAAATATTCGATAATTTTAAAATTCACAATAAAAATGTAAAGTATACTTATGGATAAGCATTTTGAGATTTATTTTAAATTGAAAATATAAAGAAAACTAAAAAACTAAAATAAACTATTTATGATACAGGAATGGGACTCTTTATAGCTATAGAAACTATAATAGTCTATAATTTATGTTTATTATTCAAAATTAAACTACTAGAACTACTTAAACCAAAATCAAATAATTTATATAATAATAAAGAAAACATATTGAATACGCATTAATAACTTACCAGTGGATTCAATGACTACTCCCACCACGTATATGACCTGAAAAAAATAATATCATATTCATAAGTATTTATATTTTAAATGTTTTTAATATAAATAAATTAACAAATTCTCGGATTTCCAGTTGTATATTATATTCGTTTTTATTTGACCCTAAATAATTTATTTCTAAGGAATAATAATTAATATTTTCCAATGACTTGCTCCCACGGATATATTGTTTAAAACGCAGGAGCCTGCATTAATAACTACACATTTGTGTGGTATATATTGTATTGTCCATTCGGCGAAATACACAAATCATATACAAGCAACACGATAGAAACCCTACATTGTCAGTATTTTGTATTTTTGTTGTTCAAAGTTTTGTAATTTTGGTCACGTACAAGGCGCCGAAATGTCTATATAGTTCTTACCGATGTCGCGTAATACCGTATTTTGAACTAATTTAATTTAATTAAATAAAAAACACTTTTAATGAACAAATATATATCATTGGTACCACTTATCTTTACAAAATCAATATAATAATATATTTCAAAAACAAAACGCTTTAAACATTTTTTTTTTTTCAAGCATGTATTGTATTATTTAATAATAATTAAAATAAATTTTTAAACCAAATGTCTTTTTTTGATTTTTAGAATATAACTAAAATGAAATATATCTAACGTTATATTACATACAATTTTAGATTTTCGATCAATGTAAATTAACTAATAAATACTATTATAATCATTATATTCGTGAAAATTATTAATTCCACTGCGATTATAAATTATAAAAATTACATGCCTAATATAAAATATGTTACAGATTTTGTACTCGCTTGAATGTAACATTTAATATATTGTGTAAATACTTGCGACTGTTCAAGTCAATAAATAATATTTTATTTTTTCAATTGTTAATAATAATAATAATCAGAGCTAGGTAACTGCTCATTTTATCTCGAAAATCAATGTTAATTTATAATTAAATCAACTACTACAATGTGTTATGATTTTATGATAGCTAAATCGTAGTATTTTGAATAAAACATCATAATATTAGCAAAACTACATCTAATAAACATTCTAATTTGATACAGTTGTTAGTTATAATAATTAAAATAAAATAATAATAAATGAACAAATTATTTATTAATTATATCATAAATATTATAAGCTGTACCTATATTAATTTATTAAAATAATATAATTTTTTGGTTAAGTTTGGTCAAATTATATTAAGTGTATCTGCCAAATATAATCTGACTTAAGTACTTATTCTATTTCGCAAATGGAACTTATTCATTATTATTTTTATATATTTTGTAGTATAATTAATTTAACATAGTAGTGTAATTATAATTACTTTTGAATAAAGTATACGGTTAAAAATTAGTCATCTATTATCAACAATGTGGGAATGTAAGGTCCTGAACACTGAGAGCCATTTTATTAGCTTCAATTTAGTTTAATTGTAGCAATCAGATAGGTTACTGCCTACTACAATGGCACGAAATTAAAAAAATGTATATATTGTTAAATAATCAAGAAATTATAAATATACCTACTATCTTACTATCTACAAATAATATATTAAATGATTTCTTACATTTTTATTAAAAATATTTAACTAATATTAACCTAACCAAATGTATAATATATAGTATTATCTATACTTATATAATTTTATATTTTTAAAATTTTACATTTTCTTGCTATAAAAATAATTGAACAAACATTGTTACTTTTTTATATATTATAATTTATGTTTACAGAGTATATATTATTTTACCCCGAAATTAGGTAGAATTCCAGAATAAATAAATGAATTTTTCTATTATAGGCCTTTTACCCATATTTTCGATAAATATTTACTTGGATCAATATGTTATTTACCAAAAGTATATAACCACATCCATAAATATTTCAAACTCTTCGGTACATGAATGTAGTTTGGAAATTAACAATATTTTGATACTCAACTCTATACATAATGTACGTCATCACAATTTATAGAAAATAAATTAAGTACCTACTTTTAAATTACCAAACTACAGTTAATAATATTTTTAATTAAAAATTTAAGACAAGGTTCCTAACAGCTTCTTGTTTTTAATATATTCAAAATTCAAACATATTTCAATTGCAATTTTATTATTATTAAGATACATATTAAAAAAACCTACATTACAAAAGATTACACCAAGTAGTAAATCTTCGCCTAGTTTAAGCCTACATCTAATTTTCAATTTATAGTAAGTTATAATACAAAATAAAAAAACATTTTAATTATAATTTCTGAAATGAATATTTCTATTATTACAAAATATTTAGACATCATTAGCATACGTGTTCGATAATATTTTTTTTATACATAAATTGTTAGAATAATCAAAATTAACTATACACTTCACAATTTTTAAACATTATACTTTGTCAGTCAATTATCATTATTATACTATACATTAATTATTAACTTGTAATTATAGTATTAAACTTTTACAAGTTAGGTTAGGTATGTTTGTCACCACATCAATTGCCAATAAGAATACCAGATCTGTTAGCTTTTTAAAGCCTATAGACGACGGCAGTTTTTTGATATTTTAGAAGTATTTGTTTTGTTAATGGATGTTAGTACCGCATTGGCTTAACGTTAATGGCATAGTTGATGAAAAATGTGATAGAAAGTAGTCAAGTATTAAAAAAAACGTTAAATAAATTCTTATATTGACATGTATTATCTTTAGTTATAATTATGATAACGAGTATATAATATATACTAAATATTTATAATTTTAATAAGATAGAATAATAATGAATTACACAACTAAATAAGTTTACAAAATACCGTAACCATCCGGTTATACGGTTTATATTTGTAAAGGGATTTATTAGAATAAATCTAACCTTTTACATGATTATTGATATGTTTTATCAATTTATAACAATATCCGATACGATGTAAAATATATAAAATTGCACATGCAAAAATTTAGATAGACATAACATTTTCGTAATTATCATTTGAATCAAATAATATAATTCAAATAATTTATAACCACATAATACGTGGATATAACATTACAAAATATATAGGTAGAACGTAGAAGACAAATTGCTGACTGACAAAAACAAAATACAAATAATTATAATTTATAATATTTTTATTTATTTATTTAGCATTAATCCTTAGTAAATTACAGTTCGGTGCTTAAACTTAAGAGTATTCATAGAAATTACATTCAATAATATAGATTTGTTATTTACGAGCATATTTATCATCATCGGCTAAATCTACCACAATATAATATGAAGGTTAGATTAAAATGTTACAACATAAATTTAACATTCATAAAATTAAAACTGCTATAAGCAAAATAACAAAAATAAATTCTAAAAATAAGTATACAATTGTTTGAAGAATGAAGAACATATTACGATATAATTTCAATTTAATTCAAATATTAATTAATTGGTAATTTTAAAATATATTTGTTAAACATTATAGTATATTATATTGTATATTGTACATTATATATTATATTATACAAAAATTATAGATGAACATTGA
This sequence comes from Eriosoma lanigerum, assembly GCA_013282895.1. Taxonomy (NCBI): domain Eukaryota; kingdom Metazoa; phylum Arthropoda; class Insecta; order Hemiptera; family Aphididae; genus Eriosoma; species Eriosoma lanigerum. The sequence goes on from CM023358.1 coordinate 17,950,160, forward strand.
ATATGCAATTCAAGTTTACGTTGTTTACGAGTTCCTATGTACAATAATTATTACCAAATACTAAATAGATAAATCACATATATGTATAAAAATTTAAGAACTTTTACTAATAAAACAAATAAGAAAATACTATATAAAAATAGAAAAACATAATGTTGATCAAAATAATAATTCTAAATTATATTTGTTAAAAAGTAATAATTATTAAAAATTAAAATTGGTTTTAAGTCTATGTATAAAGTCGTAACTCATAAGTCATAACCCATACGTATAATGAACAATTGTATAATTTTCCTGTGTCTAGGAATGAACTTAATTAGTAATTTCTATCGATATTAAAAACGGTCTATAAGTATATGCGGTAGCCAGTAATCGTATTTAAATAACGCCTATTACTAATATTAAGAACAAAATAATACAAATTATTGTACAACGTAACAGTACGAACAAAACACAAAGGACAAGGAGGATTCGTCTCACTTTGATTACATCAATGCAAGCCAGTATTGTATTATTATTATTATTAATAGAAATTTAAAACTAATCATCATAATACTTCAAACCAAACACAAACAAAGCAATTTTATTGATTTCGTTCACTGTGAACATCATTAACATAATAACAAACATAATGCTGTGACTGATGAACATACATATTATCGAAAACAACGATAAGAAATACTATTTAGAAAAATACACGTGTACCTACGATTGTAAAAAAAAAATATAAACCAATGTTTTAATCAGGTATGTGATGTAGTTTACGCGAATAGTGTACAACAATAGCAACATAGTATGTTTAATAATTTCGATTGAACGTTGCTTTTTTTCTTAATATACTTCCTAAAATATTGGGGCAATTTATAATTTTAATCTTGCAAACCACACAAGACTTTAATGCCGTGTATATTATATTATCGAGCAAACTCGTCAATACCCTCTTCGTTCTACCCTCTTCCCACAATAATATTAAATTTTGACCTTTTATTAGCCGGCGGCATTTCACGGGATGAACAGCTGCAGCAGCGGTAGCTGTAGAGTAATAATATTATGTGCTGTGAGACCGAAGGCCGACGGCCTACGCTCACGCCTCCTCGTGGTACAGCATAAGAGAGCTTAGACGGACCAAACCTCGGATAGATATACACAGATCGACCGGTTTTTATTTATAATATTATTGTTGTTTCATTCGTTAACACGCTACAATGACGAAGAAAAAAATTATATAATATAATATTATAAATTGTAATACACTATTTTATAAGTTTCTTTCGAAGATTTTGGAAGAACCTAAATTAATTGACTCTTATCCCACTCAATATTTTAAATTATTGTTAAGTATTATAATTTTCTACCACATAATATGTGTACAATATCATAAAACGACAACGTGGCATTTTAAATGTAAGGTTTTTCGGAGATTTTTTTTTTCAACCTACCACGTACATATTTTGTTTTTATCACACTTGATCATATTATTTGTTATATTTCTAAAAATATGAAAAACAAAAATTCAAATAATTATTATAACTGATCCAAGTTGTTCATACAATAAAAAAGATAATATTTAAAAGGTATGATAACAAGTTGGAACCAACTAAAAATATATATTAAACGTGTTTTCGCGAAGGTACCGAAAGGAAACTGTTTACTAGTTTGCTCTTATCACTAAACACCTTTACAAACAATTTTGTATTTCTGTTACCTCTTATTATAAAATGATAAAACAAATATATTATTTTATTATTAATTTTTATCACATATATAAAATATTGGTGTTCTGTACTACACTATTATTTATACAAGAAATGTTTAGTATATTTTCTTTAGTAGAAAATACTACAGAAAAAAAAACGTAGATCAGATTCTGATTAATTAAAAACATAAGACAACTTGTATTATTATAATGAAGAGAAAAAATTATAATAATTTCTAAGTTCAGAAGAATTATGTTATTTTATTATTTATTTTTATAATTAATTTGTAACTCTTCAAGAATCAATCCTAAAGAAGAAATATTCATCTCATCTATCTTTGCGTGTTGTAAAATAAAATAGATATTTTAACAAGTCATTAGGATTTATATCTTTATTCTTTGTTATCAGTTTTCAGTTTTTCACTCATTTTGGCGATACATAAACTTGTTATCTAAATTAAGGCGTATCAGTAAACAGTCGACAAACATTTTGCTTTCGATCCTGTCGCGAAAACACGTCTATTCATTATTATGAATTGAAAAACAACAAAAACTAGAATTATATATTTAAAATATGTTTTTAATATGATTATATCTAATAATTTATAATTCAAAATATAATAATAATACATAAGGTATTCTAACATATCATGTTAGAAAAAAATAATGTAAATAACATTATAAATGAATTTAATTCCATAATATTTGGAACATGAAATTTTAAATCACCTGTATATATTTGTATATCATTATAAATTTAAAATAAATAGTATTTAAACAAATTAATGAAATTATTGAATGATTGTACATTTGTATTTTAATAGATTCAAACATTATTTTTAGACACGAAAACCTTTATTGTAGAATGCAACAACGTTTCAATTTGTTATTTACACAATGGCAGAATATCATTGTTTTCGAACACGCTGCATTCGAGACAAAGACAATAGGCTAAAATTCGATGAGCCTACACGTTGTTTACTCGTCTTTTATACACATGTTTATAATATCTATTTTGTTGTCTTTTAACTTGCATTCTATAAGATAAACATTGTATACTTTTTAGCATAAGTTTGAGTCCCAGTAGTAGAATAGTATATGAATTGGAATAAAATACATATAAAATACAATATTATATACGCCATGTACAGATGTGTTCTATTTAAATTGTATATTTATTTATATTGTCTAGTATTTTAATAATATTATATTGTTCGTACGGACTCAAATTTACAAATCACACAAATACCAAGTATCAAAATAAGAACCCAACAATATTGAAATATAAAAACTCAAACGATATGTATGTAAACTGGTTGAATATTATTTCGTTTATTGTTCTGTAATTACGTTATTTGTTCCACTTATATATTTTAACCACACACAGCTACACTGTCAAAGTACTTAGGGTCCCGTCAGAGTACATAATATTGTCGAGCGGAAATATTAATACGAGGGGAATTTGCAGTACAATATTGTTAACGATATACCTACTAGTAATTAGTACCTACCTAATACATGATAAAAATATGCAATTCATTTTTTATTTTTAATGAGTACTAATAATCTACTGATACATTCCACTTTAATAGATAAGTAAAAATGTTCACTAAATGAACGATTGGGTGCTAAAAACTCCAGTATATTATTTACCAAATAAGTTTCATGTAGTAACAGAAAAAAAAATTCTACAGAAGAAAGGCCAAATTAAAAATACAACTGGACAAAATAATTTGTAAAATGGTTTCATTTTCACTAAAACAATAAATACAAATGTTTATTTTTTATTGATTAAGTAAAGTTATATATAGTTTTTTAGTAATCTATACATAATTATAATAAGTGTATCCATCGGTGAACCCTTAGTTTCATATAGCAGTAATATTGTACTATTTTAAGCACTTAGTTAAATTTAAGTTCAATAAAACTTTATAGAATTTATTTAATCTACAAAATTATAAAAATGAACATTTAAATCATATTATTTATTTCTATCTATCTATCTATCAATAAAATTCAAATGTCTTAAAAGTTTTTCATTGGGATAGGTAAAGAAAATACCAAAATGTGGTTGATAAATGGCAAAATTCGCGTAATTTACATTTTTGACGAATTTTAATTTCATTATTTTATGATGGGTAACTAATTTTTCTGTTGCTCATTATTTTATAAATAAAAAAAATGTATAAAAAGAAGTATTATCAGTATATTGTATATCTGATTGAGTTACGTTCAGAATCTTATTTTTTTTCAAAATTCGTTGATTTTAAGATTTTAATCTTAATTATATCTTATGATATAATACAATAACATTTCACTACTATTTAACCTCTCCGGGGACCAAAGGCCCTTCAACCTTTGATCGAAGGAGAAACGCGTCCAGAATCGACTGCCCGGTCATTTTGTATATACTTATTTGCAAGTAGGCGCAAACTACTTAAATCCATAGTGCACATTTACTATTTCAGTATTACAAAATGTATACCGGAATTCACTAAAAATAGAGATTCATTCCTGGTGAACATCGTTAATTAAATAATAAAACTAATTATTTAATATACTGAAAAATTCTTACGTTAATTACCAAAAAATGGTTATTAATGTAATAAACCTAATTCATAACAAAAATAAACTATTGTGACAAAAATGCATCTTTGTATTACTCCAGTATTGTGTTCAGCTAACATTTTTATTCTAGAGAATTAATACCTACATTCATTTAATTCATGAAATTTCAATATTTGTATGACCTGTAATTTGTATCTTCTTTGTGAAATAACAATTTTCACAAATTCCAAGACTAATTTCCACGATTCTCTAAGTAAAACTATTATTAATCATATTATTTATAACCTATTATTTTATATTTACAAAATTTACTAATTTAATTTGATAGCATTATCAATTTACATTTTTAATATAAATTTTAGCTAAATAATCAGCAGAAAATTATGTTTCAATATTTTTTTTGCAATTTCTACAACTGTAATATACTTATATACTATTAGGTACTAATATACAATATTGAAAATGTTTTGTTTATATATTACATTATTATTATAAACTCAATAAATGTTTAAAAGGACGGAGACTATTAGTATAGTTTTATTTCCACCTCGGTGTGTTTATCCAAACCGACAACCGCTTTTATAGTTATAAGTTTATAACTTATAATCAAGTCAAACACCTAAATCCGAGTACACGTCGAAAAAGCAAGAAAAATAAACGTTCAGATGACATTTGATTTACATAATATTATAATATACTTTAAAAATATAAAAATTTGAACTTATGAAAAACTTAAGTTTATCTTCAAAAAAATGCACGTAAAATGCGTATCTCCATTATCACTATATTTTTAATATATATATGACTAGTCATTTCAAGTTTCAATTATCGTGGTGGTGAAATTAACCGTATCTAAATAATAACTGCAATGATACATCTAAACCGTGTATAATGTTATTATTATTATTTATATTATTGTAGTTCGGATGCAATGAACCCAAGAGGCAAGAATTATGATTTGATACGTTCTGTACGAAATAGAATAGTGAGTCGTATAGAAGTAATATGTAGTAGATACGATAGTTGTTTGGTCCGTCTTGTTGCCTTTCTTACAATATTTCATTAATCGAAACAGAAGAAACGGCCGCATTTTACGAATCTCGTGGACGTCGGTAACGAATGAACAACTGAGAAATATTAGTGATGGAACATTGCCAACAGAGGAACCTAACTGAGAGTGTGATGCACGGTTATACTATAAACATTATAAAATATATTATACATAGACCTACTCGGAAACGACAAACATCCGAGCATTGTCGTCGCCGCCGCTATCATTTTAATTGGACAGCGGTTAAACGCTCATAATATTGCGGTCAGCGTATGGAGAAGACAAAGAAAAAAAACTGGTTTGGTGTTCAATCAATTAAGTAAGATACCCAAAGGTATAATAATAATTTTGAAACACTATCGATTAATTATATTTGTACTGGGATTTTGACCCGTAAAGTAAACAAAGTTTCCTTTGAATTTTTATACAAAAATGTTAACACATAAGTGACTATTAAAATGCAGTGGATGGAAATACACTTCAAATGATCAAGTTTTAATACAGCTGTTATACTAGATTACTCCGTGAATGAGTTACTCCTCAGTTTTTAGAAGTGACAAATTTAATAATCATTTAGTTGATAAATGCTGATAGGACCCTAGTCAAAGTTAGTCTTTGGGACCCGGTAGTTATCTCTCTTTCCCATCAACTTGGACTTACATTATAACTCATAATAATTAGATTGGCAGTTGAAATATAATATAATATTATTAAAAAAATGCAAAAATACATGTTTGAGGTATTAAATTATAAACCTATACATATTATTTTATTATTTACAGTGAATAAAAATATAATATAGTGTAACTCAAAATAATATATAAATGTATGTGGACGAGCCTACAAACTCACACGTGGTATTAAGTATAAGATATCTACACCCTTGCCAAACACACCTCTGCCCTAACGAAACTCAAGTAATATAAAACAGGATATTAAAAGAAAATCATGAAATGCTTGGTGGTGTTTTATTATTGTACTTGAAATACGACCCAATAGACGGTATGTACAGTATATACGGTCTCTTTTCAATCGTCTAAACCCCATCTGGTAGACCTGATTTTATATCCTAAAAGACACTTGTTTCTATAGGTACAAAGAATTTCGTATTATTTAATTTTAACAAAATTGTGTTTATAAACAATATTATAATATTATACCTATATACTCATATATAGGTCTATATATTGATGTCTACATATAGACATTAATCGATCATCAAATACTTAAATTTAAGTAAAAACAAAATGTTAATATTTTTAATAAAACATATTTTTTTTTTACAAAATATAAGTACCTAAGTATCAAAAACGTAAATAAAAATTGTTAGTTTAACGAATTTATTACCTATTTAATGATTACATGACCTTATATTATTTTCTACTCCAAGATTAGGTATAATATAATAGAATAATTTTAAGGGTTGTATTTCTATTAGCGTAACACAATGTAAATTTCGCATGGTTCCTCTCATGACATGTAACGAAATATCAGATTAACCAGGTTAGAATTCTGTCAGATTTTTCTTTGCTTTCATTTTGGATATTATATGAATAAGGGCGTTAAAATAAATTGCTAACGTTTCTATTATAGGTACCCAGTTATTATTTATGTACCTACCATATACATTTTCTGCAAATAAATATACGATGAGTATTTTGCTCGAGATTGCTCACAGCCCAGAGGTATCTATTGTCGGAGTCGGTAGAGAGAAACGTGACTGGCTACGGACAAAGATTGTTCTCGAGTCTCGACTGTTATTATCAGTAGAATAAAAATGTTTTGTTTTGGGTTCTATTTTATTTTTTATCTCAATACTCGTTCGATCAAGGGCATATTTTTTAACCAATTCGTACATCTGATTAAAAAATAAATAGTTTCTATGTTTGTCTTGGCAATGTTTTCGTCGCAATGAACGGCTTGCTTTAAAAATAAATTAGGAAAAAAATATATCCAGACGACATATAACGAAAATACATTATAAAACGTCCATTTAGATACGCCATACTCCAGACACTACACTTATAAATACTTTAAAAAACAAAAATTTGAAAAAAAAAACAAATTGCTATATACTATATATTATTATGAAATGGTAGGATTTTATTATAAACTTGGCATTAAATATAAAGAATTCTTAAAAGCGCTATCTAACGATTTATTTCAAAATTAGGTATATTAATTAATATTATTAATATTGAATACCTAATTTTATTTTATAATAAAATAGGTATGAAACAAAAACGGATTGCATATTGCACATACATATTTTATCAAACAAATTTAATTAGATGTTATATAATTAATAATAACTAATAATCGAATTAATAACTTTATAGCACTAATAAGTTAAAACAAGGTTATTGCAACTTTGGTTGTAACCTAATCAATGAGATGAAGTTGATACTTAATGAAATACCCAATCACGAGATATTTATTTTTTAATAATATTATGTTGTTGCAAATTAATCAGCAAATTACACAATTGAGTTTAAATTAATACGAATTACCAATTAATATAAAATAATATCGAAAATTATATTATCCACGTATTATTCTGTTAGGTATGTAGTATAATACTGTAATTTAAAATTTAATATTAGTAATTAAATATGTTTAATTCATTACATCCAATCTACATAGACACTTAAAAAACGTCATGTGTACCTAGTGTATTGAATATTGTATTTATTTTGTTTATTTAAAACAAACAAATTATAATAGGAAACATTTAAATCATGTTTTGCATAAAAATACATTTTATTTTTAATTGTAAAATTATAATTGTTGCAATACAATCTTTACCGTAATATTATCAGTTCGTTAACCCATCGAGTACGTACAACTACTGCATAATGTGGTCAAGATAAGTGTGAAACGAAGCAATCTGTATCAGATATAACCGTAATTCTACAAAATTACTAAACTTGGTATATACCCGATTCCTAGGAAAATACCTACTTAAATAAATACGTATTAACGTTTTTAAATGTTTTGAATCTACGAGCCAAAACATGTAACGACAGGAAACTAGTTTCATAATAATCTTTAAAAAGAGGTGCACACTATATAGGTACGAATATGATGGTTTTTTCACGAAAATGTTACAGATATTTTTCATAAAATTATTATTCGATCATCAGCTGTGAATTTAATTTTAGTGATAATTATTATGGATTATCCTATACCTAAGACAATAATGGGAGTATATTTGTATTAATTTTAGTGTTAAAATTAAATTTATTAGGCGTAATACAATAGAAATGTTTATTTTCAACAAGTAAGATGTATTCTAATCAAATTCATTGATCGTTATACGGAAAAATAGTGTAAAACTTTATTTTATATTTTTGTATAAAAAAAAATGATGTTTTGGCAGTCATTACAGCAGATTCAAAAAAAGGTAGGTAAGTGGTAACTACTACACGAGTTTTCAATCAATGTCAAGGATTTTCGATACATCGCTCGTAAACACTCGGTCCGTAACCTACAATTGTTGACTCGGTTTTAAGAGAACTGGAAAAATAAGTTAAGAATAAAAAAAAAAAACCACGTTTCCGTGAGAGAATATAAAAGCATTTATTAACTGTCCGACAAACGTAATTTCGAATACAATAACACAGCAAGCCTACCATGTTACAAACGAACAACGTAAAAGATATCGGAATAATAGGAGAAAAATGTGTAAAATGTGAGACGGTATTGAGAGATTTCTAATGCGTTTGTGTCATTGGTAATATTTCAAAAGACTCACCAACCCAACTCGAAAACGTTAGAAGGTTATAGGAACGCATTGTTTATTATTATTCGTCCAATTGCAAACTATAATAATATTATATTGTTATGTTGTTTATTTTTTAGTTATCCATATTGTGATAAAATATACACCACATATAGTCCGTAGCGTATATTGAACACCGTGGAACCGGTTTCGGCAACAGAAAAACAATTGGCATTAAATTATAATATTTCAATCGAGCGACTTTACTTTTATACTGTTCGTTTACTTTCGTGAAAAACTACCGAAACGTCGACTGATGCGATGCAAACGACATAACGTGTGTGCGTAGACATAATAACAGCGCGATCGAGAACGTTTCGTGTTTTACTGTAGGAGGCAGAGGAGCGTTATACATTTTTCTGTTTAAACTTTTAAGCATACAAATTTTAAATGTAAAACGCAATTTTTCGCGTAAATCCTAATAGAATTGACGCATATATAATAATATGATGATATACAACATACAAATATATTTCTTTTAATTTAAAATCTATTGTAATATTTTATTAACGTACCTTTAATTGTGTCGGTCGGGTGCAACCACAATTATTATCGGGTAAACCGAAATTCTCACACACAAACCGGGTGAAACAAAACGGGCGCCCACGAGCGTAAAAATCACATTACCGATGCGCACATAACTACGCGAAATGATTTTTATTTTTAAATTTTTATCTGTGAACGAATAATAATGAAGTTTTAAACGTCACGTCGTCGCACGATAGAGGGAAGAAACAAAATTAAAACCGGTGTAAACAATGCAGCAACGAGAGCGCGCGCGCGCGTACACACTGCTGGCACCATACACGCACAAGGCACAAAACGCACGCACGCACACGCGTTATTCTGACGTAGACGGCACACACGTAACACCGACACACGCACAAGTCGAATAACGACGACGACCAACTGCACACGGCAACGGAACGCGAACAACTAAACGTCTGAACGCCGCGTCGTATGCTCGCAGTCGTATACACACCAGTACACGCTCTATATGATGATCGGTGAAGCGGCGGCGGTGGGCGCCGTTGCCAGCCGGCCGGTCTGTTCCACGGTTATACCGTGGTCCTGATAACCGTGGTCTGTTCGTTTGGTCGCGTCGGTTAGCTGTTGTTGTTCGGTTTGCCGGTCGGTACATGCGTTATGCCGGTTGTTCGATCTCACTCGCTCACTCATTCAATCACTCCTTCTCACTCTCTCTTTCGCTCGTTCTCCCACTATCACGACTCTCGCGCCAAACGACAAAACAACGCGAGTCGTCGGTCGGCCGCCGCTGTTGGGATGCACCTCGCTGCGTTTTTCTGACGGATCTCTACCGAAACAGCTGCTCTGGCGCATCAATAATTGAAAATCACAAACGCATATTTCATTTTATTTTTTTGTACGCGGAACATTTATTTATAAAAAAAAAAATATTACTCGTCAACCTATTACTTTTTTATGTAAAGTATTAAACGAGCACACCTTAAATAATGATGAGGGAAGGGGATTATACATATATTATAAAATAGATACTTTTTAGCAAATTTTAACCATATCAAATAATATTAGTATACAAATTGTATTGTCGACTTCGAATTTGTAAAGCCAAAGAACAAATTCAACGTTAAGTCTAGTTGAGAAGTTTTGTTACTTGATCGAAAAAAATAAATAACCAATTCGTTTAGCCGAAAATTTTTGGATATTTAATCCTTATAACCTCCCAAAAAATGTTTGTGTTTAACGTACAAAGTAGTGTTTTACGTTTATTAATCGCGTTTGTAATAATCTTAGTCTGTGATATTAATATCTAATCTGTTATCAGAAATTCAGAGTACCTAATTGTTTTAATAGCATTAAAATAATAAAATCGTAAGAAATTTGCGAATGTTCGTGTGAGTCATTTGGCCTACAGTTGTGTTTATTTATTTTCAAAAAAATAAGTTTTGTAACGAATATGTTTAAAAAAATGAAATGACACCACTGTTTTTCATTAATTTAATAAATTTATGAATCACTAATTAACTGATTAAATTATTTATATTAGCTGTTATTTGGTATAAACCAAATTCAAATATAGGTACCTATAAAAAGACCTAAGCATTATTTTTTATAAATTATGTAAATAATAAATACCTGTTACTTGTACCTATGGTTTTATTCAATATACTTAGTTATAAACTTATAATTTATATTTCATTATGATAATGCTAATTAAAATACGTTATAAATATAAGTACATTTAAAAAATTTTCATCTTCAAGACTTTATTCGCTTACAAAGTTACAAAATAACTAGTTCACTACCCACTATATGCAATACCTATACTCGTTGCTGTTTCATTCAGTATCTACTTACTATATTTACTTAACCTACACTGGCTTATAGTAATAATTATTATTTAAACGAAAGAAAAAATAACTGGAATCTCGAACGTATAAATAAAAAAAAGAAAGTTTTTAAATAATGATTAAAACAACGATGGAGCTCATTGTTTTTAATTTTAATCGATATAAAATATCGAAAATATTTTCACAACAATTCATAATAATAATTATAATAATATGTTTTTTATAACGTTCGTGCAGTGCTCTTATTCATATAACACAAAAAAATATAAACATTTAAATTATTATACAATTAAAAAAACGATTGTATTATCTATAGGTATTATATTATGGTGAATTTAATTTAATTAAAATAATTTTATTGTAAATGGAGGGGAATTGATTGCGTTGCTATATTTTCGAATATGACTTCAATTATCAGACTTTTAAAAATGTTATTAAAATACTATACAAAAAATGTAATTAAATACAAATAGGTACATAAAATAAAAGTTGTCAATAAATAAATAACAAAAAGTACCAAATATAAATATAAATGTATCGTCTATAACATGGGTCGGGACACATAATCTCAAAAACAAAAATAATTATACACTATGAATTATAATAATAATTAGTATATTATGTAGAATCTAATAAACGTAATAATTAAAATGTCTATTAAATTATTGTATGAGTTATATCATCAATATCATGTATCATTTACGTATCTTTAGGTATCTATTAGCATTGATTTTATAACATACGTATGTTATAAAATCAATGCTATTAGTCATTAGGTGACTTACAGTCGAATGTATTATTTTATTAAATAATATATAATTACATTGACCTAGTATTAGCTTCAGTTATCTCAATTCTTTGTTGACCATAAAAATAATAACTATAATTTATAATATCATTTATATAATTATATTAATACAATAACTTATCGAATTCACAAGGAAATATGAATTATTAAACTATTACTGTAATTGGTAAATGAATATTGTACTTCATTATGTACCTATATGCAATATTATGCTATTTATGTATAATGTGAAAAAATACAAATTTTAATTGCAACAATATATTATCTATACTTACACTATAAAGATTGAGTTGGGTGTGCAGTATTTAAGTATTAAATGTGTGCGATCATTTTTTCAACACTTTTATCATATTTTTTATATTATCGATGCATTATTGTAAAAAGGCATTGTTTATGGTAATAAAATCAAATAAATGTTCATAATAAACCACAAATATACCTTAAGAATAACAATTTAAATAAATTGTTACTCTTTAATTTATGCATTTGTTTTTATCACATATTTTATTTCTTTGCGCGTGTAAATTATAACTATTTTTGCCTATAATTTTAAATTGTACTCCCCTTAAAGAGCTTAAAGTATTAAGTATAGGTACCCATTGTAATAAATTCGTAAAAACTGGAACTTTTTTTCATGTATTGCACATGAATAAAACACAAATTCCGCATGTAACAAATTTATAATAATATAACTATAATATTATATTGTAGTGTTGTAAATCTAAAATGAAGAACGGAGTAGGTATATTATTATTTTTCATAAAGTGTTATTAGTTTATTACTTATTAAAGTAGTACCTACCTATGGGCTACGTCATATAATATTATTATGACACGAATTTACCAACTAAAACTTGCAATTAGCGCTTGTAGCATTAAATTATTTGTTATTCAAAAATAGTTGGTACCTTAGACTACCTATTATATTATAATATTAATATCTTTATTATAATGGTAATATTGGTATAATTGAGGATATACGATTTTAATTTTAATTGTTTCGTACAAAACTATAATTATCAATAATTATTTAGAATTACATTATAATAATAATATTATATATTACTTATGCATTTATATTTATTTGTAAACCTATTCCAGTGGCGTTCACAGGTTTTTTTAAAAGGGGGAGATATGATTTTTTTTTTACTATCTACAATATTATGTATCAGTTTATAAATAAATTTTAGGTTTAATTATTGTAATCTTTTTTTTTTTAAGGTAAGATAAAAAAAAATGTTTATGTTATCATAATTATTAGAATGAGATGCCCTATACACATTACATTGATAACAAAAAAAATCTTAAGAGATTATTCTGAACTTTAAAAAGATTCTGAGTTTTATTATATAATCGGTAAACTTTATTATAGATTTGCATATTCTAATCGAGAACGTACAAATGAAAAATATAACATAAATATAATAATTTAATAGCATTTAAAATATCTACTTACTATATTACCTATAAGTAATATTATTAGTTAGATGTATATTTTTTTATATATTTTTTTTAAATCCTTATTTTTATTTTTGTTATTTTTATTTATAAAACAAAATTATTAAAAATCTAATAAAGTAATAACTATATATTAGTAAATATAAGTGTAAACTCAAATAAATATATTATTCTATATCAAATTAAATTTTTTTAACATAATTTAATTCTTTTATTTAAAATCATATTTTTATAAACTCGTAATTATTATTAATTTGTGGGCACATTTATATTACCTTTTTATATTTTTTTAATAATATTTGTTTCATTTTGAAATATTATATTACACAAATATTGGTTATCAATTCTTTATAAATACGTACAATACTATTCTACATGATTAAAAAATAGTTATAAATATTAAAATACATAACATATATAAAATAATTTATTAAATAGTTATCAAATAAAAATATATTATACAACAAATATTTCAAAGAGTATCATAAATTTTAACAAATATAGGTAATAAAAGTAATTTACAGGTAAAACGACGGTTATAATTTATGTAAAATAATATTTTAATATCAATCTGTTCATTTTATATAGGTTTGAAAAATAAAATAAATAAATCGCTATAATAGTACTTCTATTAAGATATTTAATAATATACGAGAAATCGTAATCTATTAAATCTCATATATTTGGTTAGTTTTAAAACTTATTTGAGTATAATGTTTTTCGTTTTAAATTATAAATAATCTTCGTTATTATAAAAAGTAGGTAACCTAAAATAAACTTTAGTAAACTTTACTAAATGTAAATCGTGTTTTCGAATAATTCACGTCCAGTATTTTTTCTACTTGTTACTACGTTTTGGTATGTACCTAGTTATGTAAATATATAAATCTTGCATTTACTTAACATTATAAAAAACAATAATAATAATTATTATAAAAATACCTGTTATAGCTGATTATTATACTCCAAGTCTAATTTATATATAGGTATATACATGAAACCATATATTGTAATAACGAACGGAAACGCACAAAAAAACAGCGTCGGTTAGTCGTTAACAATTACCAAGTACGTGGTATTGTGTTATATTATATAAGTACACCTTTTTCTCTCTTCTTCCCCATCAATAATTTCCTACCATCAGCGGGTAAGAAATTCCTGTAATAATAGACATTTTCGACAAAAACGAATTTTGACCTTTCCCGATGTGGACACATGTATGTTATTATAAAGGACTCGTCTGTTCGTTTATAGCCCGTATAATATAATAAATTATATTATACAGTGTGATCGGAATGTTATATTATAAAAATAGCATACATGAAAGTCATATATATATTTATATATAATTTACTTCTCAGTATTATAATTCAGCATTTTTACCAAAAAAGTATTTTGATCACTATGTATATCTAACACGTATAATACACGAAACATGTGATATGCATAAAAGTAAATGTATGCGCATCACGTAAAACGACCATATAATAATTAGAGAAATATTCCTGGGCTTGTCTAATTATACAGGGTGCTAAAATATAACATTTGTGAACCCTCCGCGATTTTACACACGTAATAAAATAAATGAATGCTCAACGTAGTTACGAGTATATAAGGGTGACTATACCAATATTCCCATACATCGTATTTCCACGTGGCATGTATATAGTTTTTATTGTTTATAACATATATTATGTTATTTCTATATATTTATACATATAACATGCCCTTCTTGTCGAGTTTATCCCCTCGCACACGATCGTGTATAATAATATCTGGGGTAATAGTATATTTTTAATATAAATAGATTATACCGCATAAGGCGTGGGATGTTAGGTGCGCATGTAATTATAATTATAATAGGGTTTAAATGTAGTTATCAGAACTTTTTATTATAATTTTTTATAGAAATATTATAAGTTAATAAGATAAAATTTTAAACATTCGTCTAAATTTTTAATCAAAAATATTTAGTAATCTTTTTTTATTTTTATTTACCAATATTGTACTTGCCTATATTTTTAATATTTTTGTTGTAAATTTATAATATAATCATTATAAATTAGAAGATCGCAGTTACTCAGCAACGCTAAAAATGATCCAGAAAATACGCATAACACTTCAAGTCTCCCAATTTATTATGATATCACCAAACAAAATACTGAAATCTAGACATCCTGTATGGATGTTAAAAAATAGTACAAACACAGAAGTAGACTTATGTAATACGCATTGGAAGGATGGGTCTAGTGGCGTAATTGTGAGGAAAAGCGGGGGCACTTGCCCCCCTTAATTTTATCAGAAAGGGTCAAACGTATCATTTGCCCCCCCAGATAAGCCAACAGTACAAATTTAAAGACCTTTAAAAAGTAATTAAAAGAATGATATTATGCAGAATGTAATTTTGAAATGCAATAGTACTAACACTACTAACATGTT
This sequence comes from Eriosoma lanigerum, assembly GCA_013282895.1. Classification (NCBI taxonomy): domain Eukaryota; kingdom Metazoa; phylum Arthropoda; class Insecta; order Hemiptera; family Aphididae; genus Eriosoma; species Eriosoma lanigerum. The sequence goes on from CM023358.1 coordinate 17,966,293, forward strand.
AATATACAGAATAAGATGATTCGCGAGTTTTTTCATCTTATCTACATTCAACGTTAATGAATTAAAAGTATGTAATAACAAATAACTAATATGTAATCAGTGGCGGCTAGCTAGTAAATTCATTGGAGAGATTGAAAATTTAATACAAAAATGACAAAAAAAAACCTTTTTTTATTATTATTAATTAATTATTATTAATTGTAATATCTTTTTAATTATAAGAATGGATAGTTTATATTTTTTTATATTCTAATTCAATTTTTCTTTCTTTTTTCTTCAGACGCACGACAAGCTGCAAGTCCGAAATTTTCGTGTTTACAGAAAAACACGTGACTGCGATGAAAACGGCAGAAACTTTGAATGAGTCTAGTCTCAATGTACTAAATAACATCTATATTCTGTACAATCTACCCCCGTCTTCCACTTTGTCATGCATATGAAATTTGTATACACAATTATCACAATAATCTCGGACGGCAGACTCCTGAATTAGCAATCGTCATCGTTATCGATATTTTTCGCCCGTATTATTATTGTTGATTATTATTAATGTAAAAATAAAATACAAAATATTTTATTATCAATATAAATATAGAAAAAACCATAATAATTATTTTTAAATTGGATAAAAATATTGAATTATAAAACAATTTTCTAATTTCTTCAAACTTTTTGATTGCGTTACTACTTTTTTTTATGGGGAGTCGCCGTCTCAAAGACTCCCCTGACGAGTCGCCACTGGTTATAACTGGTTGTTATACTTGGTATTTCTGTGATATTATTATTTATTTCATCATGTACTAGGATTTATTAGTATAATTATTAACTAAAATAAAATAAAAGTAATTTTCATGAGTTTAAGGCTTGTGCCTTGTGTAGTAGTGTAAAAACAAAAAATGAGGTATATGTAAAAGGAAAATGTAATATACCCTCTTCCCGCGTTTACAATTTTGGTGAATAAATTATTTCCCCCCCCCCTATTTTTTTATCCAGTTACGCCACTGGATGGAATTGTACTGAAATAACTATGTCATAAGTAATCCAACCCAATTAGTCCCAGGTATTATTGTTATTACTAATATTTTAGTTTATTTATTTCTATTAATTCGTATGTGTATCATTACTATTGCATACTTTTATATTGTTATTTTTTTATTTTATTTATTATGTTTTATTTATCTCCTGTACACCAATATAATGCCATATGAAAAAAAATATATAATCGCATTAGTTTTAATATGTTTTTATGTTAGGTATAATATGTGTACGGTTTACCTACTTTATTTCAATTATTTATTTAATATAATAATATATTTTATATCAGTCTAAATAAATAAAACATTTTATTTGAAATTTAATAGTTAATTAGTATTTAAGTGTATAAATATAATAAATGGTACATGTAAATTAATATGCTTCTATATCTACCTATATATTTGTTAATTTGTCATCTGCTGTTGGCATGTTTTAAATGATATTTTTTTATACCATTGCGATTAATTATTTTATAAATGGTTTATTATAAAATCTAAATAACGCATACGAAAAACGTTATTATGATCATGACGCATTTGCACTTTTCTTGGATATCATTTATAAAAATGGCGGCCCATCTTCACAAATAATTGACGGGTTATTGCAGTCAGAAGATCTGAAGATATACCGCCGGCCATAATTTATTATATTTATTATACTATATAATATACAACATATACTTAAACGAAAGATTAAATTAATTTTTATGAGTTATAATTATTTAAAAAATTATAGCATCTATCGTCATTATATAGATGACTACGATATTGCGTCCGGTTTTTATAATATTTTGCTGCACCCATAAACCTATGAGTGCATCGTGCACGCCTATAAACGGACCATAAAATTATAAAATAGAATAATTAATATAATATGCAATTAAATAGTATAATATTATACTATATTACTTTTTCATTATACTATTACACTATATCGATAAAGCCATAAAGGACGAGCTACAATCGGTGGCGCCGGACAGATGCTTCAGGTAGTTCAATTGAACTGTCTTACAAAATAGGATGGTGTCTCCCTAAAAAATACCCTTTTCAAATTTGTTAGTACTGCAGTATACTGTATGCTAATATTAGATAATGGTTAAAAATAGTGCTGGATTGATATAAAATAAATTAAACTGCCTGTTTTAAAATGTGTTGGCGCTACTAGAAAATTGAAAATGAATACACTTGAGAATTTTAAGAAAATGTAAATTTTTATTGATTATATTAAATGAATATACATATTAATTAAAAAATATTGAGAATATTACAATTTTAGCAACTATTTGTATGATGAGAGACTAATTAGTAATTATTATTATCTACTTTAATAATATAGTTGAATTTTATATTTGATTAAATTTGAATAAGTAATATATTGTATATAATACATAATTATCAGAAAATAATGCAATGGATTAACAATGCGTTTTGTAATTTAACACAATAATATTATATTAAATTGTTATATATTGTTATTATATATTATTATATCATCATATTATATTAAGTATATTTATCTGTTCAGATATCCATCGCCATTTCTAGCTTTAAATCACCCCTTAGTCCTCGGGGTCCCTAGTCCTGAAGTCAGCGTTATAACCCTATGTTCTATATAATACATCCCATATAATTTACTCTCTTATAATCCTATTTTATTGGCTGATTTTGTTATCTATATGTATTGGATTATTCTTTGTTTTATTCGTTTGTGTTATTAGTTGCTATTATCCGAATCTGTATCTCATGCAGGTATATCGTGTTCGCTATATAATATATATTATTATATTATAACATATTTTATGTATTTTAAGATGTAATTGTTACTTAAATATTATAACTTGATACAATTTGAAATAGTCGAAATGATATAATGCGTACTCACCAAGTTTCTCGATAAATAAATAAATAATCCAGTTTGGCTTTGTTTTCACGAGGATACGGTGTAGTCGGTGTACCATAATATTATGTGAAGTACATACTGTTCGCTATATATCTTTGTTATCGTAGTTGTTTACGTGGTGTGAGTATGTGACGAGGATATTATTATGAAAAACGTAACCACTTAATTAATTATTATCATAAATATTTACGTATATAGGTAATAATGTTATTATGACTAATGATAAATGAGACTATGAAATACCTGTGCCAAACATCTTACCAATATTTCATAAATTATTATTATAATTTATTATTTTGATCTTTCGCCCGAAACCGTATTCGAAAATTAAGTGATTTTAGCAGCAAACTATAATCAAATATAAACATATTTTTATAATATAAATAATTGACAAATGCAGTTATCTGCGGCGGTCAGACTGAAGTCACTAATCCCGGTCCACACAGTTTATGTCATGATTATATTTTATGCAGTAGTAAAACTATTATAATAAGGGATAGCAATTAAATCGAAATTCAAATTAAGCCCGTCATATCACGGGGGTAATATTATAAATAACAATTATGTTTAATTGTATTTAATATTAATTTGTTGGGCTGTTTGGATTTTTTATCCAATAATAAATATACCTATATTAATTTAACTTGTTCTATACGTAAATTAATTTTGTATTTATAGTAGTAAACGAACAAAATATAATAATCGATAATAATATTATAACAATACTTCCTACGTTTTTCTACATATATGGGTGAAGTAATATAATTAATAAATATAATATAATTGATAGATTAATAACATGTTATATTTTTTATATTTAGATTTAAATTTAAAAAAAATATAATAGTTTTAAAACTTCAAATTGTAATAAAATATTCAGCTCCGACGTAAATTTATTTTCATATTTAAATCATGAAAGAATGAACGAGATGAACTGATGAAAACGAATTTGGTGCAGTCGTGTCAGGCGACTGCATATAAGCCCTTCATCGGCAAAATTAATAAAGGGAATGTGATCAGATTGCGATAATTCCTCATAAAGAATTAAAGAAAACGAGAATAATTTGTTTTCATCGAGTTAGTGTTAAAAATTTATTTAAATAATTTGAACGTTTCTTCAGATAAAAACGTGGAATACATATTATATAAAATACATATTGTGCATACTATGCAGTTAATAAAATATAATAATAATAAAAAATAGCCCATTTGGACATTCAACATTAACCATAGAGTGTGTATTTTCTAATGACATTAGATTATTTGAGTTCTGATTGTTTTTTTTATATTTAAATATAAATTATTATTATTTCATAAATCAATAATAACAAATGTGATAATATCAAAGGAGCAACGGAAATCATTAATTTTGTCGTTACACACGGGTTGGTCTATATATTATAATGCAATCGGTTTTATCAATCGCATAAACAATTCGATTGTATAAACATTTAATTTATTTTACTTATCAAAATATAATAATAACTGTGTATTATAATAATATATGATTTGACTATTTTATTTTATTAAATATCTTATTTTTTATTTGACCGAAGCGTCTTTAAAATAACACGCTTAAAATCGCGTTGCTACGTTTTACCACAAAAATAATATTTAATTTGAAACAAAAAAAATCACGATTTTTCAATATTATATTTTTCTTTGTTTCATCAGTATTGTACTGATTTTGTCATAATTAATGAACACGGAATCTCTTTAGGCCATAGTATATGGTATAGCATATAGAACATAGATTACATATAATAATTGTAGCGATAAAATATTTCTAATTTCCTACTATATTCTGCAATTGAAAATAATTGCTTTTTGATAGTTTTTACGTTTATAAATTAATTTATAATATTTTTAAGCTAAATTGTATTAAAATAATATAAGAATATTATTCACCTCGTTTGCATCTGTGCCTTGTGGCTTGTAGATAAAATAACGAATTAAAAATTAAAATATAATAGTATAATGCACTAATTAAAGATACCTATTTCTGTGTGATTGTTTTTCATTATTAATAATAATAATTATTTTTTTCTAGGAATGAGACATACCTATATATTGTATTTTGTATATAATAATTTATTATTATGGTATCTGACTAACAATTATAAATAATAATGTAAGAAAAAATCATAATTTTACTGAGCATAAATTTATGATTTATGTAAATAATTTAAAATAACAGCACATTATAGCCACATAATACACGTAATTATACAGAGTTACGAAGATTGTGTAGAATTTCACGCAGTATCATCTAAAATAAAAATAAATATTCGTGTTTCTCTCTCTCTCTTTCTGATACTGTATTTTTTTAGGGGGTAGGAGTGTATTTTATTACCCGTGTCGTTAAATTTTTAATTCTTTTATATGGTGGTGACAAATTTGTATTTATATATTATTATCATAAACAAATTTTAATTAAAAAAAATTTTATTTAGGAGGAGGTTCCGCAGCTATATATTATGTTTACCATGGGTGAAAATTATTCAAATACTACGGTCCTAAGCTCCTGCGATGACTCTTTCTCACCAAATCTTTAAACTATAATGTCAATTTATGATTGGTAGGTTGTAGGTACCTATCAAAAACTCTATTATGTTAAAAACGTAATAACCATGATTGGTCAACACGAGAATTTTTTAATAGTAATAAATTACATAGTAATAAATAAAGGTACGTGAATAAAATATATAAAATGTTTGGGAAGATTACCAACTACATGATATTATATGGACAATTTACTGACAATGTTCGTAATTTTAGTATTTTTTTTTCTAAACTGATTAGAATAATTTATTTATTTAATTTTAATTGATTTAATCTTCAATCTTTACACATCATCGTTTTCGTCATTCATTGGGTGTATTTGGTTAATTTATAATTATCATTTTAAATTACCATAACTTATAGAGTACAACAAAACAGGATTACAAGGTGATCGAAATAAGAGTTACAAATATTATCGAAATAACATTGAAAACACATGCAATTCCCACCATATTATTTGTAACATGAAATTCTGATCGCTATGCATTTATATTATTACTTATAAAATTGTATCAAAATATTTGTAATTCTAACCTTATTTTTTATAAAAAAAAAAAAAAAAAATATTTGTAAAACCAATACATTCCTCGCTTCGCTATTAATTTAAAATACAATTGTATCTACAACTAATTAAAAGATTTAAATAAATTCGGAAAATTAGATGCATCAGATACGACGAAAATTGAAAACAAAACCATTTAGGTACGTGGTACATCGCACATGATACGAAATGTCGACACTGGTCGTCGTTTATTGCAACCTATGTCAACAATATCGCTATCATCTGTATTCGACGGAGGAGTTGAAAAACAAATCAATTTGTTTTTTCTTCACGTCAAACGTATACGGGCCTAGGTATATTTTAGGTGTAATTGGGTATTTTTACCCGTTTAATTATTTAAATAAATAAATAAATATTTTATTTAATAATTTCAGTATTTTTATAGAAATTTTCACTGAAGTATAAAAATACCACATTATACTTTATACCTACTGAGATATTAAAAAGGAATTTCATAGATCTTCGTGTATGCATAATGCATTAAATAAAGTTTCATTGTTACGTTATAAGTGATAAAAATCACAAAAAAATAAAAATATAGAAATTATGAATTTTTAAATACTTTTTTTCAAGTAGATAGTGTTTAATACACACGTTTTCAGTAAGTTAACATTTTGCTATTTGTTGAAAGACATTATCACTATAATTATTTATTTTTAACTAACTTATATGAAATAGATACAAAATTCATAATATTTCACGTTTAATAAATGATATAAAGAAGTCGTAAGCATCGTATAGCCTATAATTAACTGTTATTTTGTTCTTCTCAAATCCCAAAATATTTTCTTGTTAAAATTTACATATTACACAAAGACATTACATTATGTTATAATTATTACAAACTGTTTATTTGATACTTTGTTGGTCTAGCTGCTGTAAATAATAATAATGGAAAATCAAATTTTTTATGATATAGGTATACTGTATATATTATAGATTACGCGTTGATTTTATTTGTTTACAAAATTAATCTCATTCATACCTCATAGCCAGTCAGTTTGATATTATAATTAATTTAAACATAATTTTGTTGAAAGTTATCAAATATTCAATATAAGATATTATATTTACTTGTCACTATCACAAACGGTTGAAAATAATAATAATAATAATTACAATTTAAAATTATGAGGATGAATATTGTTTCTACAAAAAGAATAAAAATGAAACAATAAATACATATTATATTAGATAAGTACAATGGGCATCTGTTGCAGTATATAAAACATGAATGAATAAATCAATTTGTATTATACTGTTATAACAAAAGAAAAAAAATGTACAAATTGTCTATTCTACCCATATGAGAGTATACGACATTTATTAATATGATTAATATCGGATGTATAAAAATAAAATGACATAAATAATTTAACGATATCAAACAAAGAATGTGATTGTGAAATAAATTATATATTTAATACGGTTTATACCATATTATATTTCTGTAAAACATCAAAGCATCAAGCAAATATTAAACATTGTTACATGTTGATGTAATGACTAATAAATAAATATAAAATAAATTCAGAATTTAGGCACGCTGTTATTTTTATCTATTATAATTGGAGCTAGGGACTTCTAAGTTCTAAGAGTCAAAGAAAACAAGGATAAGAATAAAACTATAAATTACTACAAGTTTCTTTTATTATAAATAATAATTAAGAAATAATATTATCTAGTTATTTAAATAAAATTATATTATAATATACTACTTTTTTTTGTAATGTATATTTTAATAGCATAGGTATTTAGTGATTTTTTAAGGCGTAAATACATGCAGTATATTTTAAGGTTTTTTTGGACATGAAGTCCCTAGTCTTAATTATAACTATATAACACTGTTTAAAATATTTATTATTGTGAAGTTTTGAATATCTAACGATGAATATAAATTATATTATTTACTAACTATTAATTCTATGTCTTATATTAAATAAATAAAAACTAAATACCTAAATGGAGTGAGAATATTCAAAGTTCTAAGTATAAAATATTTAGGTAAACAATAACTTAAAATAATAGTATTTGATAATTAGATATAACTCCTACTACTACTATACAAGGTACATATTATTATAATTTATAATATAATTATGTTTATGTAAATAAAATACATTAAGCTAAATATGATGAATAATTATAATTTAACAAACATAACATTGCTGATTAAAAACAAATAAATTATTGATAATTATATTAAATCTATTTAAATATTGGATCAAATATTATTTTATAACAAATATTATGTTTTAAGCTGTAAATAATATGGTAAGAAATAAAAAATAAAAAATAAATATTATATCATAGTATAGTTATATAACATTAATTTAACACATGGAAATATACAAGGAAAATAGAAGTATATTTAAGTTATCTTTATTGACTTTTGTTTATTATTTATTTAAGTTATAAATAAACAAAAAAAGTGGGAAAGTGGATTGTGGACGTTCCTCTTTTGTCCCTTCGGTCCTCGGAGAAATTAGTGGTTTATTATAATTATTAAGATTTGAATGCAATGATATTGCGTTAGAAAATACGATTCTGAGTGAATCTCAATATATTATAATGATAATCTATTCCAAATTTTACCGTGAGTGTAAATTACATATGGAATTATGTAAAATAAATTTCAAATCCCTACGATCAATATCCAAGGAGTTATCATTTCATAGTAAAAATTGTCAGTCACAACTTTCAAAATATTTTGTAAAACGATTAAGTAGTATATGATTAGACTTTGATAAAATATTCAAACCGATAAACCAAAATTTTCAGGAAATATTAAATATTTTTGGAAAAAAGTTCTAAGTTTTATATTTAGTCAAAATATCAACCAATCCGTTCTAAAATTTTACTAACCACAAATATTACCTATATTAGTGCTTAAAAACAATTTAAAGTCCCTATGATCAAAACTAAATTAATAATAAAAATAAAAAAAATTTAAATAACGAAAACCGTAATTTTGCCGATATTCGGCTTCTCAAGGAAAAACTTTTGGAAAATTCCAAAAATGAGCTAAATAAAGTACCAACTAGATGAAATTCGTTACAGAAAGGGTATCCTATTTGTGGTAATCGGGCCATTATTTCTACCCCAAAAAAATATTTTCATACATAAAAAAAAAAATCTTTGTAGAAACAATACATTCCTCGCTCTGCTCAGAATCTAATAGTAAAATAAATAATTAATTTTAATATTTTCTTGCTGATTTTGAATTTTTGATTAAGTTTAACTATTATTAATAATGAATTAAGTAAATATGTTATAAAAACATAATATTTTGATTTTAATAATAACTATATGTATAACATATTAGCCTTAAGAGTAACATTAAAATGATTAGTATAAAACATGTTAAAAATAATATGTTGTCACAATGTGAAATGTACATTATAATAATAATATCTAATTTTTCAGAAATGTTAATTTTAATATAAAATATACTAAAATTTACGTAAACGGTTCATCACAGAATATGTTAAAATGTTTAAGAAATAAGAATAATAATACATTAGCTATTATACTAATAAAATAGAAACATAGGTCTATAAATAATGATGTTATATAACATTCTTCTATAGTAACTATGTTACTATGTAAAGTTAACTAACATTATTAACTAACATAATATGACTTATTAATTACTTTGTATTGATAAAAACTTAGAATTTAGTACCTATTCAAAAATCAAATTAAACTAAATATGCTAAAAAAACTAATACAATCATATTAAATGTATATAGAAAGTTGTGTAGGTATATGTACTTAAGATAAGTAGGTGACAAAATATATTAGACTTACATGAACTATGTTATATTTATGATATTGCGTAGGTTAAATTTAGAAAAATGTAACATATTATTTTATACTATTACGTAAAAATGTAAAATTAAGTTAAAATAAATTCAAACTAAAATGAAACTAAATTCTTAATTTAATAATGGTTATTATTAAAAAAAATAATATGTTAATATTTAATCCCTTTCATTTTTTGTACATTGTATTTATAATTTATTTAATATTTAATTAAGCTGAAACGTAATTACAGCGTCTCACAATTTTTAAAAAGGACAGACTGATGTATCCCGAAATAAACTAGTTTTAATAAAAAATCTTTTTTCCGATATTTTATACGTACTTCAGTACTTGTAAACTGTTTTTTAGTAACATGAATGAACTAATTTTACATTATGAAGAATAAACCATTTTACAATGTTTCATCTAAGTCCCTTGTAAATAGGAAGTTTAATTATATACTCAAATAATACTTATTAATTATTTTTATCATGTACAATTAATGCTAAGAACATTATGATGTGTTAATATTTAATCCTTTTCATCTACCTCAAGGACTTAAACTAGGTATGACAATAAGAACCGATTATTTACTGAACAAAATCGAAATGGGTACAGGTTATCGTCATAAAATTGTTATAAATATTATATGGAAGTATGGTTCTTTATGCAATTTTGAAATACCCACTAAAAATCTTTAAAACATATAAAGCGTATAATTTGTATTTGTTTACAGTAAATTTTGTATTTATAAATTCAATTGTTTTAAGTTGGTTTCTAAATGTAATATATTAATAATTATGTATATACAAAATTTGTAAATTAAAACATGTTTAAATCTAAATCTAAATAAAAACATAAATCTCATGAGGTCATTCACATATTATATTTTGCATGCAATATGTCACTAATATAGACGATGAAGAATACTAAAAAAATTATTTTGATAAAAGTTATAATTATAAGTTATAATCCTTGGAAAAAAATGTCCAAGTTTAGTAGGTATACAGGGTGTCTCAGATCTATTTACTAATTGCAATATCTCCGCGAAAAATTAAAATTGTTGAATGCAGTTGTTTTCAAATTATTATTTAGGCAACGGACTATAATATTACTTTTATTACTTGTTTAAAAAACACAATTAATAAAAAATAAAAAAATAAAATAAACTCTTTATTGTTTAAGTTATATAAAATTTGATGATAGCCATTTTAAAGAGTAAATTTATATAAGAATTTTGGCGTGTCGATTTCTTAATTTAATCATGATTTCGATTTTTAGGATATTTTTTTAATTATTGAAAAAAATAATATTTCTGATGTCATTATTATGGCGTGTATATTTTATATAGTCTATGATTATATCTTGGAATGCGAAATTCATATTATTAATATTCAATATTATTATTGATAAGTGATACAATTTGTAGATTGATAATAATTTTTCGTTAAAAATTTATAACCACGAATACTACTATATTAATTTATTATACTACTACTATCTTAATTGATATTGATAACTAAGAAACTCTACAAGACTACAATAACTGTTTGTATTTCAAACCGCGCTAAGCACTGAGATTGATCATGATAATATTGATAAAACAAATTTTACGTGCCATGATATTAAAATAATAAATTACTAAAAATAATGACGTTAATGAGAAATATAATTTCTCCAATAAATGTGAAAAATTCTTAAAAATCGAAATTTTGATTAAATTTAAAGATCGTCACGTCAAAATATAAATATACTCTTTAAAATGGCTATCTTCAAATTTTGCATAACTTAAAAAATAAAGAATTAATTTTTTTATGAGACGTCTTTTTTAAAATAAGCAATAAGGTAATAAGGTAATAAGTAATAAGGTAATATTATAGTCCGTTGTCTAAATAATAATTTGGAAAAACTGCATTCAATAATTTAAATTTTTACGAAGATATTAGTAAATAGTAAATAGATTAGAAATAGATTAATAAATAGATCTGGGACACCCACTTTATATGTCATAAATTTATGAAGCTAAATTGTTTTTGAAAAATGAAAAAAATAACGATGATATAGGATAATTATAGGTTTGAAATTAGAATAACATATTATTTAAATATTTCTTGATTATCGAAAATCATAAGCTGATATTTGTACATTCTAATTCGGTGTTTTGTTAAAGGGGCAAAACATATCACAAGAAAAATTTGGTAAAAGGGCGAGCACGTGTATCACAATTACTTAAGTGAATTCAATGTTATAAGATTCCTAAACGCCCTTTTAGAAAATAATAAAATCAACACCTAATTGGTAAAAGAACGAATAGTACCACAATAAATGCATGTAACATATTTTGTGTAAAGATTTGAAAATGGAGAAAGTAATTTGTTAAAAGCGTGAATACCACAAGATTAATTATTTACGTGACTACAAATTAATATTTGAGTATAGAAAATATTTTTATTTTTAGAATTTATTAATTCTTATTTTTTCATGATTAAAATAAAGTCAACCATAAATTTATATAATACATATTGAATTTTATAGAAAGATTTATTTACCTCCTAAAAAAATAAGAACTTTGGTAGTAGTTAAAGTAATTTTTAATAGTAGGTACATTAAAAAGTATTAAATAATCATAATCCTGATTTTTTTAATTTACATTTATTTAATTTATTGTCAATCCAAAATCAAATATTTATTATTTGTATATGATGGATATCTAATTTAGTACCTGACAAGTCTTATAATAAATACATCTAATGTGTGAATACTTTAGTAGTTTGATTTTATTATACATTGAATATACTAAATAGACAATTAATAATTTAACTAAATAAGCTACTTAAAATTAGTTTTGTATCATATATTTACAAAACAAGCTACACAAACACAAATCTACTCTTAGAATTTTTTAATCAGTTTATTTTGAATCAAGAAAAGATAATTGAATACTGTAACTTATATTGAAATTTATAATTTTTTTTTAAAACTCCTATAAATATCGAACTTTTTTAGAAGCTAGAAGTTATACTAACTTGTATATTTATAATTTGTTATATATCTAACATTTGATAATACTGTGCCATTTTGCATAGTTTGCAAGTTATGATATGCAATTAGTGTTAATGAATCAATTATTATTAATTTTTTTTTTCATACCTTTCATATTTTTTTTTTAACTGATTTAGATACTTTAAATAAATTGTGTTGTTTTGATAAAATGACATTTTCAACATTAACGAACGACAATTCGATATACTTGTATATAATGAACTTATTTAAAATACTTCAACGACATTCCAATTTAAATTTATTTATTACAATCGGGGTTATAATAGTAAATTAGATATTTTACGAGTGTTTTTTCAATATGATCTATAAATATATACATATACCTACTTATAATAGATTCTACACACCTAGATATTATATAGCATGTAGGTATTTAATTAGAAATTACGTTAATATAAAAATATGGTCGTTACAATCGAAATGACAAAGCACTAAATATTACATTTATTTTAGTTTGATAAAATATAGATGTTATACTTTCTAACCGCGTTATGATATGAAACAGTGATTAAACTACAAAACAGGAGGGTTTCAGTACAAATTTATTAGAGTCACACTTATAGGGTTACAAGTTTCACAACACGCCAGAAAGGCATGGTCATTTATGTTGACGAGTTTTACACAAGCATCCATTTGTAAGCAATATAAGCTTTAAGTTTATCACAACAAATAAGGTTATAGCCGAGAGAAATATTGTAAAAATATGGTTTATACATACATCTATTTATATTATAAATAATAATAATTTGGCTTTCGAATAATATAAATAAAATTTTAAAAAAGACCTTATTCAATTATCATTTTTTATTTGGTATAAAATTATACCAATATATTATTGCAGTTGAAAATTCTCTACAAACTCTTACATCAATATATGACAATATAACAAATTTAAAACCATAATACTCGTGTAGATAATATTATATTCAATATTGTTAACGCAAAATAATTAATTATTTTATTTAACCAAACTTAACCTAGTCTAACCTTTTTTTTGACAATATTATTATTAATAACCTTATAAAGTAACCATTAACTAAACAAAATCTATCAACATTTTATGTCATAGGTATACTATAATATTATAATAATTTTGAAAAATAGATAATTGTTAACAATTCAATGTATTTTATTTTCTAATCGTATATAAGAGTAGTATAATATAAATATTATAGAATATGATTTTTCTTTTAAAGTTTCAAAATGAAAAAAAAATACTTAATATAGAAATTTCGGAATTAAATATAAAATAAATGTAAGTACTTTATCCACACGTTGTACCGTATTTCGTTTTAATTTAATTTAAACTTTTTTGGTGAAAAAAAAATATTGTATTATAGAATACATTAAAGATAGGTAAGTTAAATTAATAATTGTATTACTCGAGTTATATATATATATATATATATATTATCGTATGATTATGAAATAAAATTGTATAATCTGTATATTGTTTAACTGACAAGGCGTATAAGCGTCGGGATAATCAATCTAATTTTATGATAATTATTAATATGACTTGGTAATTATTTTTCACAGCTATAAAGTTGACGACGACTGCATGTGGCACGTATGTTATATATGGGTGCCATTAACTAATTTGCATTTTCCGCGAGTAATGTTTATTCCATGGAAATGATACACATGTCCGTAAAACATTTCCTCTCCAAAAAATATATTTTACTAATATACATATATTACTTTTACTTTTGGAGAAACTTTTCAAGTAATAAACTATAAAAAGTGAGATTTGATAAATTATCTCTTTGCTATAACGGGATTAACTCAATGACGTTAACACGGATATTTTAAAACTGCGTAAAGTTATACGAATAACTCTCAAAGTAGGTACTTATAGGAATATAATATACGTATTTCAACTGATTTTCGACAAATATATTTCACTTGTAAAATATAATTTAATAACAATAACATCAAAACAACAGTTATACTTCGTTTGTGAATAGTAAGTATAATGTATAACTTACTTATCAACAACATTATAGCATCAACTCGTTTAAACAAGTGCAAATTGTGCAATTATTTCTCAGTTTTGTTAAAAATATCCGATATTATATTATGACTTGTGAGTTTAAAAAATCTCATTTATGGTTTTTAATATTATAAAGTTAGTGTTATTCAGCAGGAGACATGTTTAAGCATCTAAACATGTGTGTTTTAACCTCTAATATATTTAACACAACATCCGCGGCTCTTAAATATATGTTTTAAAATACTGTTTTTGTCCGTCTTAGCAAACATTAAAATTTGAATGAAATTATAAATTATAATATTATACTAAAACTTTTAAAAACATAACAGATATTGAATATTTGATAGGTTAATATAAAAAAAAAAAAAAACATTAATTTTCAAGTAAATATATACCTAATGTAAACTGGACCTAGATTTTTATCTTACATAAAAAGAGCACATACATATAAAAGTCATCCAAAAATCGCAGTAACAAAAAAATTGTATTAGATAAAAAGCAGGAAGGTTGATTTTGGACGACTAAATTTTGAAATTAGTGGTTTATTATAATTAAGATTTGAATATAATGATATTGTATTAGAAAATACGATTCTGTATGAAACTCAATAAAATACAATATATCATACTGATGAGCCGTTCCAAAAGTTTACCACGAATGTAGACTACTTATGAGAGTATTTAAAAATATTAAGTATCTACGTTCAAAATTGCATTAGTTATCATGAAAAATCAATTGCGTCAAAATTACGATTTCCGTAAAATTTGCCGTTTTTTCGTCATTTTTTAGTAGTTTTTCTTTTCTTGTAGAAAAACTTTTGTAAAATTTAAATAATGAGCTAAATAAAGTACCAACTAGAGAAATTTGGTACGGAATAGGTACCCTATTTGTTGTAATTGGATCATTATTTCTATCCAAAAAGTGTCTTCATACATAAAAAAAATAAATAAAACATCATTGTAAAACCAATACGAGTTCATTCCTTGCTTCGCTCAAATCTAAACTAATATAGACCTAAATTATATTTCGTTTTAATAAAATGAACAACAATTAGTGTCGACTTTTTTACACTTAAAAATATCTTTTTAGTCTTTAAATTATACCATTTATTGTTGTGCTGTTGAATATCATATATTGTAATAAGAGTCTTTAAAGTTTTAGTATTTTTAATTAGGTTGACCAAAATATTTAGTAGGTGCGTTTATTATTTACTCTTCATTTTCCTTTTTCGGTGCTGCAAATATTCACCGATTCAAACTAATTGCAGAGTTCCGTCTGCCTGAGTTTTGCGATTTTATACTAAGAAAGCAATTCATGAATGCTTCAATGAGTTCTAACTTTTTGTTTTTATTTAAAAAGTATTATGAGAAAGAAAAATATTTTTACCACAATATTAACAATTATGCATTTAGCTTATAAATTTATTCTTATTATTTTTTCTTTATTTTGTCAGTACTTTTGGAATATTATCTTTGTTTAACTCATTAAAAAGTTAATATTAATTTAGTAGAAAATTATAGGTATAGATAGTTTTTATACTTGTATGTGGGTTCAGTAATTCATCAATAGCAAACAAATAGTTCAAAATGTAATATTATCATCATTCTAATATAAATTTTCTAATAAGATTATCACTAATTGAAATAATTAATCATATCTTAGAATATATTTTTAAAATGTGAAAAGTCTAACGTTCCGACTAAGTTGAGGAGGTGGTGGTATGATGTGTTGACGATAGAGTTTAGCGATATGTGGCATGCAATGTTTAGAGGTATTTTGAGGCGGAGGTGGATACATATAGAACATAACTTTATATCCTACTATAAAAATGTTTAATGAAATTGTATATAATCTTCTCAACTCATAAATTTAACGGTAAATTTACTTGCAGGATATATTATATGACGTCAAGTGATATAATGTGATTTGGTAGAATTTAGACGGTTCGAATTACGTAAGTTGTCTGTACGATTAATAACAACCACAAGTACAATCAGTCAGATATTTATCACTAGTAAATTTTTGTTATTGATATATAGAATAACAAGGAAAATAAATTGTACAGATTTTAAACGACAACATTTTTTTATTATAATATATTTTGTAATATAATATGTGAACAATTGAATATAAATTTAAATAATAATACATGATACAATTATACATATATTAATGTATTATGTATTACATAATATTGTATATATTATGCAATATAATATAAAACATTTTAAAAAAATACATTATTTTTACCAATTTTCGAATAATTGAATTTTCTATTTATTCATTTCAAATAATGTAAATTTATGATTTTCATTGCAATTATAAAATATAATAAAATATATAATATAAATGAAAAAATAATTTACAATATAACTAAAGGAATACAGAGAAATTAGATAATTTAGAAATTGGTATAGTGATTATTTTGAATAAGTTGATTTAGATTTAAATAATTAACTGTTCCACGAGATCGATCGCTGCATTACGCTTTCCAATTTGTTTCGTTCGTCCTCTGCCATAGCCTATAAAACGATTAATTTTGATCAGAAATGTAACAATTAAAATTTTCAAATTAATAATATACCGAAGGTGTCAACACATTTAGCATGACAAAAGTATGTTGTTGTCAGTGACTACAATATCTTGGTCGCTTACCAATAAATAAATTATTTCTATTCTTTTCCTCATACCGTATTCATTTAGTATATATATTGATGATTTGATGGGTGAAGTTTGGACTGCTACGACTACCATAGTCGGTTTCGTTTCCACAATGTCCGTCAATGCTAAACCCTTTACTTCGCCCCTTACCGAAGATTTCGAAGGTTCTGACTTTGTAGTAAAATAATCTTTCATATTATCTTTGGTCCAATAAATAGATTCTGCATCTGATATCAATGGTAACTCCCCCGCTGCTGGCCCTATCGAAAGGCAATCGTCCGATTTAACGCATATTCGTTCATCGGGTGTGGGTTTTGTTTTGCGCCATTTGCAGTCCTTTAAATATGTTCCTATTAGTTTTATTTGTAATTTTTACCTTAATATCTTTTTTTAAAATCTAATTCCTTTGGTTTCGAACAACAACCGCAATGGTCTGCCATTGTAATATTAAAGTAATGTTAAAGTTTAATTAATTATAAGATAGTTGACAATAGACTACTGTTCACTTCAGAATCAAATCATTTGCGTATTACAAATTTCCATCGTGTAATAATTATAGTTGACAAACATATTTTTTTTATATTTGAGTCAGCCAATATAAAACTGTTAAAAACGATTAAATAACGTATTTAAGACTGAACATTATTTTTGAAATATTTTTTTAATACCTGTGGCATTTCGGCAATATAGTTTAAATAGCATTATTTAGCCGTCTATTTAGGTATCTTGTTCTCGTTGTATATATACTAATGTTTTTACAAATGTTACGGTTGATTTTAGATGCATATTATTTTAGGAATAATAATAATTCTAGAAATTTTAAAATGATCTTCTCGTGGTTTTCTTTTCCAATTATGAAGTGAAGAGCTTTTTCGGATATATTGGAAAAATTTAAATTAGGTAAGTGTGAAGGTTGATTTTCGAAGTCCTTAAATCCTAAATTGCATTAGTTATTATGAAAATCTAAAATAAATTTCATCAAAATTATGATTTCCATGAATTTTTTTGTTATTTTTTGTTGTTTTTCTTTTCTCCCGGAAAAACTTTTGATGAATTCGACAAATGAGTTAAATAAAGTACCAAATAGATATAATTTTCAATCATAAGCATATCTTATTTGTAGTAATCTGATCATTATTTTTACCCGAAAAAGTGTCGAAAAAACACAAAATATCATAATATTCAATTCTACTTAATATTTAAACATTAGAAGCTTATAAATAAATTGTAACTTAAGATTTTCAAAATATTCTGTAAATAGATTAAAAGATTATGAAAAGGCTTCTATATAACATACAAACCATTAAATGCAAAATTGCAGGTAATAAACATGTTTGGATAAATTTCAAAATTCGATATTATATAGTTAGAAATATTCCAGACTACCTATAAAAATACAAAAAAAAAAAAAAAAATGTAGAAATCTCTAGATTCAAAATTGCATTAGTTATCATGAAAAACTAAAATTAATTTTGTCAAAATTATGATTTCCGTGAATTTTTTCGATAATATTTTGGAAGATTTTCTTCTCGAAAGGAAAATTTGTTGAGAAATTCGAAAAATTAACTAAATAAAGTACCAACTAGATATTATTTTGTACGGAAAGAATACCCTAAAAGTTTCTTCAGACATAAAAAAAAAATATCTTTGTAAAATCAATACATTCCTCGCTTCGCTAAGAATCAAAAAAATTCAATTTTAAATGTATATCATTTTTCTTAAAAACTTACTGAGAATTTGATATAAACAAATATTTTTTAAATGTTCGATACTTCTCAAATTGTTCATAATATTACTTATAGCTATATGGCTATTTGGTTGTACGGTTATATTATATAACTGGCATAAATTATGAATTTACAAAATAAAGTGTTTTTGGGTGTTTATAATATTGTCCAATTATAAAAACACTTATTATTATCATTATTCTTGCAAAGTTGCAAAGAACTATAATAAACCTTTTGTGTGACTTTTTTTCGTTATTTGTCACCACAATCATTATTTTTCGAATAATAAGTAATGGCAAAATTACGGGAAATAATGAGAATTTCGCCATTTTAACTTTGTCCAACAAAGCACGATAATAATGATGCTTTTCAATTTCCAGCATATAATAAAATATAGCATAATCATGTGCTACCGTGTAGTATTTAAAGTCCAGGTAGATATACTAACCCAAAAAATTCACTAATAATAATAAAAACCCACGTCATTGGAAAATCAATATATTATATTACTATGCGCTCGCCCTATTTGCTCAGAATTAAAAAAAAAACGGTATTTTGTTATAATTGCCAGAAAAAAATTAATTTTCAATAAAAATAAAATATGCATTTGAGTATACTGTTGTAAATTTAAATGTTATATAAATTAATATACAGAATATATCACGAGGATTTGACATTTTTTAATATAATATCAATGTAAAAATGTCAAATCTTCGTGATACATTCTGTATGCAATTTTGTGAAAGTACGGTGTTAAATCATTAACATTTTTCATTTACATATTTAGTATGTATTGATATTTTGAATAATTTAAAAACAATTAATATGGCAATCAAAGCCATAAACTATAAAGCATAACGAATCTACAATATATTTTATAATATATGCGTATTCCTAAACTAAGCTCAATGCGTATAATATTATATTATTATTTATGTTCGATTTAACTGTTTCTTTTATCTTAATTACTCTCATGTTATATGATACATAAAATATTATAATAATATTATGTTATAACTCATTTTACCTGTTGTGTAAACTCAACTATACAAATTAATAAAATACCTACTGGAATATAATATAGGTGGATAGAAGGAATTGTCGTGTTCATACTATAACATGGTATAGGATATATTTTAATCGGCCTTTGGAGTGTATACGGTATAAACAATTATAATTGTTTTCGTAACGTTATAATATAAACTATAATTATTATTATTATTATTATTTTAATTATTTTTTGGAAATTAAATGTATTTGAAAAAAATTTTTTTGTTAGGTACCTTCCTTTGTCCTATATATTATTATTAAGAATTACTTTATTTATTATTTAATTTATTACTTTACAAATATTAGTGAATTTCACGGCTACTTATATAATATTGATGTTTTCGAAAAACCAAAAGTTGTATAAGATAATATCTTCTAAATATATTAATATTTAAATTTTTTTACATTATTAACAATATTTTAAAATGGACAAATAAAATATTGAATTATAAATAGTTTACTTCAGTCTTTATATTAAGTAAATTTTGAATATATTCTATCAATTTAACAGTAGTTCACAAATCAAAATTTAATTTTTTAATATTAAAATAATTAGTCTTATAATAGTATTTCTTATTGTTTTTTTATATTTATTATATATTATGTATATAACTTTATTAGAAACAGCAAAAATCGAGTGTTGACCTAGTTCTAGACACCAAATGCAATTAATTTCAAAATTTAATTTAATTTTAGAAATGTATACGAATTTTCAATATACATATTGGAAGCACATTATTATTATCATTTTATTGACAAGTCAACAAAAGCTAAATTAGTATACATCGATTGGTACGTGATTAATTTTAATTTAATTTTATTGGGTATATGTTTCGAAGTTGATTAAACGCGTAGGTTGCAATGGCAATAACAATAAAAATAACATTGCATTAAAATGATAATAAATTAATTGCCATGGCACAGTGAAATGCAAATGATTATTTATGATGTATTACAGTTAATTTTTTGAAAATCTCTATAGCGGAACAGTTATATTAATTTATATGAACGATCTACTATTTAGGAGGTAGCTAATGCATTATATTTAGAACGAAAAAGTGCATTAATTATAGCATAGATACCTTAAAAAACCCAATGTTGTAATTATTGTTGAATACTTAAGCTTTTTTTACATTTCCGAGTCGTTTAAACTTACCAATAGTAAGTAATTAAACTATCTAATATAATTGTTGGTTATTCTTTGCGAGCCCAATGGTTATTGTGGTATACGTTTTTGGTAGTGTATTCTTGTATAGTCGTAAAATATAAAATTTTAAGATATCTTGTATTTCTGTACAATGTACGTATTGTAAAAACTGGTATATAATTATATAGTTACAAAAAGGGGTACAAATTAGATAGAGCTTGATTCTCGATTTTTAAAATATATTTAAAATACGATAATATTATTCAATATGATATGACAGATGTGTGATAGATAATATTATAGGGGCTAATTTTTAATCAGAAGGGACTAAGACGCCCTTAGGTATGATAAGTTTTAAATATAATAGAAAAACAAATTCATCCAACTTCAGATTAATTAAAAGAAAAAAGAACAATGATATTCCTACCTATTGTTTTTCACTATTAAATATTTTAATAAAACTAATAATCTTCTTCGCGCGAGATACATATGTAACCCAGACCGCTTCGGCACGAGTATAGTATAATATAAAAATACTTTACCTGAAAAAAAATAATTAAAAATAATTAAATACGTTAAGCATATTATATTTACAAGAGGTACCTATACGAATGTTGGGCTAACATTAATGAATATTTTTATTAAAAAACAAAGTTTACAAAACACTGAGGTACCTACATATTATATATATACATCGCGACTAACGAAGGGATGATAAAATAATAATAATATTATAATATAGCGAACTATACTTATATAAACGAGTTATTTTTGTATAAGGTATCTCGGTCGGTCGCTTTTTGTTTTTTGTATGAAACATTTTCTCTAAATCGTAATAATATTACTCAAAACAAATGACTCGTTAAACGGATCGTTCTATGTCTTACTCGACAGCAAAATGAGCTAATTTATATAAATTCTATCATGTAATTATAAGTATCTAATTTACTTACCTGTAAAACCTGAAGAAACGGTTTACATTAATATTATATTGGATATTATAATATGTTGTTAATTTATCGTCTGTATAAAAAACGTTTTAATTTATTCGTATTTCGTTATTATGAATAGGGTAATGTAGGTTCTTATAATAATAATATTTAATAAGAATTTATATATTATTATTTTTATTTTATAAGAACTTTCATGTTTTTTTACATTAATCCAATAATTTAATATTAACTTAGATACCTATTTGTATCAAGTTTTAAAGAAACAATAAGAATTATTAACAAATAATTTAAACAATTTTTGTTTATCATTTATTTGTATTTTTATATAATTTAAGTTGATATTTTAAATGTATTATTTATGAATACAATAATTTGTAAGTATTGTTTATCAATAAGTATAATTATGTAAATATTTAATCCATTTTTACATGAAAAAAATATTGGTTTAAATGTAATATTTTATAAAAATAAAATAATATTATTACATTCGTAATATTTTTATTGTTGAAAATAATATAGATACTAATACAAAAATTAACAATAAGCTATTATTAATATAATATACAGTCAATTAAATTTATTACTATTTAGTTAGTTAAAATCTAGTTTAATAAAATAAAGCAATAAATAGGTTCGTAATAATTTATTACCTACATAGTTTTATTTGTAAAACTGTTTATTTTTCAATTTAATGCATATTTAGTTATTTTTTGAATAAAAATACACACATAGTAATCTTTAAAATATTAATGTCTTATAGGGAGCCCGAGAAATGATATTATGTAGGATTCGATAAACTCCGACGAATGTTTAAAACTCGTCGACATTTCATATAATTATTATAACGTACGTATTTTTATAATTGTATAGGTTTTTTTTTTAAATGTTAATTTTTATCATATATCTTTTATTAAAACAAAAAAATATTATTATTTTATAGTCCATCTCTACTACGTGAACGTCGTTCTCTATCCAAAATTAGGCAGGTTTTAACATTTATACAGATTCGTTAAAACACATCAGTCGATAGAGGTTTCACATTTGTCCTCCACATACTTCCACATTCCGTTCGAGTTACGGAATTGTCTCGAAATAACAATGATGTAATATTTGCAACATTTCTATCGATCGTTTGATTCAAATAACAACTCATTAATTCTAAATTTAATTTGAAGACGAGAAATATTTGGGCAATATCTTAGAGGTTATAAGTTAGTTGATGAACTTACTATAACCGTATTATATAACAAGTTTGTTTAATTAAATCGAAGGACAACATTTAAAACAGTCGTATAAATTTATTTAGCTAACTATATATTATACTGCCTTTTTATTTTCAACACAATACAACAAAACAATTTTGTTTAATAATTTCAAAATACCATAAAAAAATGTTTATTTATAGTTTTTTAACCAAAATTTTTTCCAAATATATTACTTCATTTTTTTTTTTTTAATTTACAGAATAGACCCAATTGTTGTTTATGCATAAATTACCTTCATTATGATAATTATTTAAATTTACTACATAAATTTAAATTGAATAAATCACGAACCTCTCCATGGTACATTCAGTAGGTAGGTACTTGAATAATGCCTACATAATAAATATAAATTACAATTTTCATATGAAATTTATAAAAGTATATTTTCGCAAATATTTTATTTAAAGTATAAAACGTTATTATTTGTACAATAACCGTGGTATAAATATATTTTAAAGCTTATGCAGAATAGGTTATGAAATCTTTCCTTTGTCAATAGAAATGTATGTGTAGTGGGTTGTTTGTTTAAAATATAAATATTATAATTTCCTATTTTTACATGAATTGTAAAATGTAATATAATCTAGATAATAACTAATACACAAGCTACACAAGTATTACGTATTTACGCGTATGCCATTTGTAAATGGATAAATAAAAAAAAAGCGTTAAAATAATTATTGATTGCCTAATATTATAATATATAATTGATGGGTTAATAATAATAATAATTAAGGTAATATATTATATTATTTAAAACTTTTTTTATAATACAGCAAAAATATAATATACAGGGTGATCAAAAATTCATTTTACAAAAATGGTAATGATTTGCATAATTATCGTATATCATCACCAACCGATTTTGTGACATATATTTTTTATCATCTTGTATATATCCAATATTATCATAATGTTTTAGTTATATGAATTTGAACTTATACGAGTAAAAAAACGGGATATCACTTTATTTTGGTACCATCAACCATTTTAAAATTAAGTTAGACAATTTGAACGAGGTTAGGTTTTAAATATATTTATATTTGTATGAAAAATTTGAACATCTATAATTTTTCTTTCCATAAGCATAATGTACATTTTTTTATGATACGTTTTAGAGATTTTAAATTATACCTATTAATAACATTTTAGGATTTTTTGTAGATGTTTTTTATAAGTTTATAGGTCATCGATTAATTTTTTTATATTTGGTCATAATCTATTATTTTAAATTAGTTTTTACTTATTATTATCTTCTAGAATTTTAGACATTTAAAGGTATCTACCGAAGTACTGAAAATTATGATGTGAACTAATGCGGTAGAATTTTAATGCGGTATTTAACTTTTTTATTATCTAATTGAAATACGTTTATTTCATGTATAATTTACGTAAACATTATATTTCATTTTAGACCACGCTGTGTAAACGACATGAAAACCATAAACTCGAAAACGATTTACGATTAGTGTAGCGGTTTAAGTTTATAATTCCATTACATTTCAAACGTCCATAAAATATATTAATTAGTGTTTTGAAATATTATTGCATTGTATTTTACTATTAACTAAAATTAAAATTTACCGGAAATATGTTCGCGTAACACGAAGAATATGATCATTATAATTTGTAAGGGTGAATGTTTATGATTTTTTAATGGTGTTTTGTTTACATAGGTATATACTTCAAGCTCAGTTTTAAATTTATGACATCTGATATAGAAATTAAGTATATTATTTTATACATTTAATTTTTGTATGTATATTTACGTAGGTACTTATAATTAATTAAATTCTTTTATTAACTTAAGTTCCTATAACCACGACCAAATAAAGAAAGACCAGTAAGGAGTAAATAAGAATAACACTTACACGAATCTAGGCATACTAGTAAAAATTAATTATAAATTATGAATGTAGGAAAATATGAAAATGTATCTAACTTTCTTAGTTTTGTATTGGAATATATTTGGTTTTTGTATAAAAATCATTATTTGGTTAGTTGTTAATTACTTTTTAGAATAGAAATGCATTATAACAAATTAACACACACATGGAATTGTTATTATAACACGAGTAAAATAAAATTACTATAGTATTTATTTTGATTTCAGATTGAATTTTTTATTATAATACCTTATTTTATTATATTAAAAAATTTTTTTTTAAACAATCGTTGTTCCTTGTTCCATAATTATTCATTATTTGAGTAACACTGAAATACTCATAATAAAAAGCTGTATAAAAAATAAAGTCGTTCTCAATAAAATGTAATGGAACAATTATTCACTTTTATAACAATTATGAATACAGAATAAAACATCAGCTATATTATCCCACGAATATTTAACTTATTCAAAATTCCCGTGGAGACATTTTATGGGCCTAGTAATATTAAGGACAATGTTACCATTTTTTTTTTATTGCTGTATGTAAGTATGTACCTATATATATATCAAATATAAAACAGATAAATAAAATTATAAATGATATTATATTATACGATTTATAACGGGGTGAAACGATTGAAATTTATTTTGTTTGATTATACACGAATGTACATACACATACCTAACTACTAAAACACACGTTATTATATTATATTTTCGATTCAAGATAACGGACGTGATGAGATTGTAAATACTATATTATATAGGTACACAAACCGTCGTATTTTTAAACGCATGATAATCACGATGGTATCGTGTGTAGATAGTTATTATCAATATAATATACGTACGTCTACAGTGATTAGTCCCTTAGTAGTTGATTGGTGGGAGGGGGGGAGGTTGAGGTTCGGTCAAACTGTCTGTGGTAAACGTAAGACGGAATAAAATTATAATAATATTATTGTACTTACCAGATACCTATGGTATACGCGGTATGTACAGCTACAGTCTCGCGGTGTACATTATATTGGCGACGATTCAACAGGTTGCCCGCTAAGGAGGGCGGATCGACGCGCGACGACCGGGGAAAACGTGTTTTACAAAACGGCAGGTGGATATTATAATATATTATTATTTCATTTCTTTATTTTTCGTATTGCCTACATACGTATTTTTAATCTTAGTGAATAGGTACCATTTAAACAGCAGGAAACGTATAAAATAAAATATACCAACATACATATTATAATAATGAACACGCAAGAAATCACAATGTATACTTACCCGCAGGACAATATAATAATAAACCTGTATATCTGTGCGAAGGAGGGATAAATGTATATAAATCTGTACGTTATTTTCTAAATTGAGTAAATCAACAGTGTGAATAATGAGTAAGGAGGTTAGGTATATCCTTTGGTATATAATATACGTTTTTGAGATGACTTAATATTATAATCGTCGAGGCATTTATTCTCTCAGCCTTTTCATAAATAAACAATACAATTTTTAAAACTAGATTTCGTTAAAAAATTTTACTTATCATCGTATCATAAATAGTTTAATAGTTTAATATATCATTTAGGTTAATATATACGTCCATATAACTATGGCTTTCTAGTTTATGGTGTCATCTATCATATATTTAAAATAAAATTGATGGGAACTTCTCAGAATATTTTCTTTGTTTGATATTGGCTAGATACTAATACAAATATAAATTTGACTCTGATTAACTCATTATTTTTTAATAATATACATATTATTTTAACGTCGTTGTATTTGCTTAAAACATTATTTTAGAAACTTTACTGTATTTTCATCATAGAGTTGACATTAATATTTACAATAATTATGTGATGCCAAAAATAATTTTATTTGTTAAAATAAATTTAATTTTCGTTAGATCGCGTTGTAATTCATCAAAGTGCCTACATTATGCTAAGGTATTTAGGCATTTATTGATAAATTGATAATAATTATATTATACGATTATGTCATTGTATTTTAATAGAAGGTTGGTATAATAATTTAATTACCTATAATAAAATGGCATCGAATTTTTAAATCGTGTAATTTATTTTAGTATAAGCAATTTATAGAATTAGCAAAAATTCCTGATTCATTAATATGATATTAAATGTGACAATAAAAGGTTTTAAACTGAATATTTATTACAATAAATTGTTAAAAACTTACTATATTTTAATTTTTTTAATGATAAATTCATTGAAGAATATTCATAATGCGTTTTTATTTATAAATTAGTCGATTATATAGTAAAATTAATTAAACAATAAGAAACTTTGAAGTCCATTTTATAATAATTTGATCATTTAAGGAACATTCTTCTTATTTTACAATATGGAAAAACATTTGATAATTTCATAAAGTGTTATGGGCAATGGGCTATTTCACTAAGTTATTCTATGATAATATATTGTAAATATGAAGACGCATCATTATTTTCTTAAATCAAATTATTCTATAAAAAATACAAAATTAAATAGGTAGGAATGCAACAATATAATATGTATATCAAAAGGGCGAATGTTTTAATATAATATGTACAATAAATGGACTCTGGCGCCGTCGGAATACCTTTGGATCTCACGTCTCAACACAATTTGAGAAAACCACTTTATTATAATCTCTTTAAAGCTATTGATTTAAACATTTTTATTGAAATACTTTAAATCATAAGAATTCGCCGAAAAAGAACAATAAGTTGCCATCCATATGCCGACAACTAAAAAGTAATAATAGAAATACAAAATAATATAAGTTATAAAGAATAATAAAAGTAAAGATAATACAATCGATAGGAGACAATATATTAAGCGTGTAAACTGTTTGGCATTCTATATTTCTAATAAATGTCTATGAGATAATGGAATTGTGATCTTGCCGATTCTTATTTACTTTACTTTTTACATTAACACTTTTTAACTCGGGTCAATCCTTTTATATCGTAAAAAATCCACATCTTTTGGCAAAATATTTTGAAGTTTATACATAAAACGCCTTCGTAAGATCATATATACAAATTTAATTAATTATACTTGTACTTCGCACAGAGAAAAATAAAATAATTAATTCTGTATGATAAAATTTAATAAGAAATAATATGATACGCATTTAATTATACTATTATACAACTTATATAAATCGTTAGATTTCTTGTATATATTCAAATTAATTTTTCTTGGTGACTTTCGAATCTATTTTCACGAAACCATTAATACACGAAGAGGATCAATAATACGATATCACAATAATTTATCCCATTACAAATATCCCTTTCGTCCAACTAATTTAAATTTAACCGACTTTATTATCTTCTCCTCTTTATTTTATTTATGTATTATTTTATTTACCGATTCAATATTATACCCATTTCCCATTTCCCATTACTTTTTTACTTTCTTTGACATTTCGTGTTATTACAATATACATATGACATATATTATGACAAATCTGTATTTATACCTAAACTACTATAAAACATTTTATAACATAGTTTATTTATAACACATAAATAATAAATAACTACTTAATAACTATACGTAGGTAGGTTATGTATCAATGTCCTATATACAATAAACAATAATTTAAAATTAGTTTTATTCGCGTACTCGCACTCCACATTAAGCATCACATATCGTTATTATTTTTGTTGGAATATATCATTATATACCAACCTATATAATCTTTTATACAGAGTGATCAGAATATCGTTTTATAAAAATTATGGAAACAACATTAAAAACTAATATAATGACCACCTTATTTGTATTAAAAATTGTGATCACTCTGTATATAAATTCTGCTAGTTTGAACTTTTCTTTAGCCCAGGGGAGATTAATTCCAACCTTTCCTCTCCTTGAGTACACACCACTGCACTGAGTCAGTACTATACGTGTTTGGTCATTCGATTTTTATGGTGTATTATCAAACTTTTAAGAACTTTATTAATTAAATTTAGGTTTGAGTTCACCTCGTGTTACACACGAAGTTATAGAATGACACTGACGGGTACATACGTAAGTTACGTACAACTTTATTTACTTTTTTTTCCTTCTCAATCACAACTCGTTCATCATAAGACAAAAAATATTAAGAAGTCAAAGCATATAAAGGTTTTTGCGATTTTGTCATTTTGGACATGTTTCTAATTTATTTTAAGGTTACTTATTCGTAAATAAGTAGGTACAAAGAATTCGTATGCAGATAAAATATTAATAATAAAAATACGCTGCAAATGATCATGTTGAAAAATTCTATCTAAATTCACATTTTTTTACATTTTAATTACCTATAGTTTGAACTTAATAAATTTCATTACTAATACATATCATATTGTTTAAATTGTTTTGATAATTTATTATATTAAATATATATATATTTATTATTATGTTACATATTTGTCGGAAATATAGCTACGAAAACTTCAATCCCTCATCAAAGAAATTTTATTTTACCCTTTGTCATTATCAATCATTGCCTCAATGTCCCCCACTGAAAAGATATGCATATTATTATATTATATAATAATAAAGAAATTCTGGCCTCTCGACGCATAACTTTTAGATGGCTCTTTCAGAACAAACTCCTGTGTATATTATTATTGACTCTTGGTCCACAATAATATACAAGGACACAAGGTTATAAGAATTTCACGTAACAAAAATAATAAATAGAATATTATAAAAACGTATAAAATTTCCACCATTTTTTTTTAACATGCAATTCTGATCACCCTGTATATAAGCCATTATTCTCGTACGCACTTAAGCTTCGTCCATTGAGTCGATGATGGATATTTGTTTCCTTTCCCTCTAGACAATAATATAATAATATATAAAAACGGTTGTGATTACCGCGATCAAGTTATATTATTGATTTTGTTTTTATCTTACGAAACAGTCATGTGGGTACAAAAACAAATATTATACTTACCTTAAAGCCTTACACTGAAGTTATACACAAATACCAATTTACCACATGATTATCTAAATGTTGGGTGTTTAATATCAATACTTTCAAAAACCGCATCACGTATAATTTAATCAAAAAAATATTATTCACATTTAAATAATGTATTAATTATTTTCGGTTGTATGGAGTTTGAATTACCATAATATATTTTTAGTTTTTGTCCTTAATTATATGAAATCCAATAGCATTGAAATTTTTGTGGGACTTTATTGAAATTGATATTACGGTGCAATGGAGAAAATGGTCCTATTTCTAGTGGCTAAAAAAATGTAGTTTCATTTTGAAATGTTCACATTTAAAATGTGTCAACACTAGTAATCAAGATAACATCGATTGAATCTATTGACTGCCAACAGGAAATATACATGGCGATTTT
This sequence comes from Eriosoma lanigerum, assembly GCA_013282895.1. Taxonomy (NCBI): domain Eukaryota; kingdom Metazoa; phylum Arthropoda; class Insecta; order Hemiptera; family Aphididae; genus Eriosoma; species Eriosoma lanigerum. The sequence goes on from CM023358.1 coordinate 17,997,276, forward strand.
GGAAGAATTTTCGAGTGAGAACGAAGGTGACTACTAAAGAACATTGGCCGTCTTAAATCAAGTATATAAATCGAACTTATATCTTATATCCAATCTAGACGGCAGTCCGTTTCAACGTAATGGTCATAATAAATATTAAATGCCGAGCATTTACTTAGTATTAAGTTAAAGGTTAATAATTTTTAATAATGTTATAATATAATGAGTAACTTTCTTTTAAGTATTAATTTTTAACTTAACGAATTAGTTTATTTCACGTTATGTTTTAGTTAGCTATTTTTTTATGAACTCAAGTCATATAGTAATATAATTTAACTGTGTATTGTATAGAATTATTAATATCGAATTTAATGTAAATCGAATCTATACATACACTTTTTTTTTAAAAAAAAATTAAAGCATATTTTAATATAATATTAATTTTAAAAAAAACAATATATTTTAATAAAGATTTAGTAATATAATAACTTTGTTAAGTTATTTTAAAGGTTAGATTAGGTTAGGGTAACCTTATCTATGTATATCGTTAGTTTAACTACTTTAGGTAAACCTACAATTAAAATTAACTTTAACTTTAAATTTAACTGAAACATTTCTTGAATAACAATAACTTAATTTATTGAATTATACAAATTATTTAACTTGCCTTTCAGTATTGATTTGACGACGGTTTTAAAATAATCGGGTTTAATTAATTTTTGTTTTAAATTTTCGTTGTACGCGCTAAAATTAAATATATCCATTATCCATAGGTACAATTTATATTACATAATATTATCACAATATAAAAATATGGGACAGATACGTTAGAAAATAAACTGCGAAACGCCTAGAGACTTATGCCTTTCATCCCAAGTTCCCAAAAACTTTATTCGAACGAAGATTGATGTTTTGCCTCATTGAGCATAAATATATGCATTATCGTAGGTTATTTTTTTATGTTCCCACTGACCATTTACTTATCTATTTTTTGGTTTTTGTGCAGAGATCCTATTTATTCAGTTCCATACAATTATTGAACAAAACTAACTATGTTAATGTTTATAAGGTTTTATCCTAGCCATTTGTCAGTTGATCTATATTATTAAGTTACAATATTTTAAATTATTATTATTATAATTTTTTACCATATGTGAGTTTTTCACTTTTCCCCATTTTTATAATTTATAAAAAAAAATAATAATAAAATACTTATCAAACACGAATATAATATTATATGCATTTATGTATACACATTTTAGAAATTCTGCACACATTAATTTACATAATTCTTTTTTTTTTTTTTGCTTTTGTAAAATGTTGTATTTTATGCAATGTTTCACAATCATAATCTAAATAGTTACGTTTATGCAACTAAATGATAAAATATACTTAACTCAAACAACTGTAAAAGTAAACTAGAATTATATTGTATATTTATGGAACAATCAATTGAGTAAACTCTGATGCAAACTAAATATTTGAGTTCGTTTGAAATTTCGATTTATATTGCCGACCATGTCCATATTGTTTTTTTTTTTAAACGTGTGTAAGTTACTAACTATTCTTAACTTTGTCAGATATCTATATCATTGATCGTTCATATTTACAATGTAAATTAAATTTTTAATTTACAACACATGTTATTATTGGTTTATTGTGATTTGCAATTTTGATTAATCACAGTAACGTTTTTATTAAATTTTATTTACACATAAATATGTACCCACTCAGTATACTGTAAAATTATTATTTATTATACTTAAATATATTTAAAAGATACATTTATTATGAACTAGAATTTTTCATAACTATATTTACACGAACAGTCAACATGAAAGATTGATAAATTTTAATTTAAAATGTCTTAGAAAATAAATGTACATATTATCGGCACGATAGTATTCTAATTTATGAACTATGGGGATTTGATTTGTACAATGGCTAACAGTGAAACGCCTTACGGTTTTCACGATGCTTTATTTTATTGCGAATAAAATGATTGTATATTGAATTCACTCTAAATTTTCTACAGAATTTTATTGCTTAAAAGAATGGCTTTTATACTTTATTTTCTCCGATAAGCCATAAACGATACATATGATAATAATAATAATAATATTTAATCCAAGTAATAAAATATTATTTACCAATATAATGTGTTAATACTGTTAACACATTATCTATTTACATCTGTAATAAAATATTTTCTGATAAAGTCTTCATAGGATAATTTCCATACTAGATCGTTGTCAATTTGTCATAATATAATATAACAATAAGCGTGTTTTCGCGAGAGGTAAAGAAAGCAAAATGTTTACAGAAAATTTACTGATACGCATTAGTTTAGATAAGTTAAGTTATTATAATATAGATAAGTTTATTCATCACCAAAAAGGAGTGGAAATTGATAATACAAATTTAAATCCTAATCATGTATTAAAATATCTATTTTATTTCACGACACTACGACAGTACGAGTGTACAATACAGTGTATTTTGTATTATTATTTTCATAATAAGAGGTAACAGAAATACAGAATTGTTAGTGAAGGTGTTTAGTGATAAGAGCAAACATTTTAGTAAACAGTTTCCTTTCGGTACCTTCGCAAAAATACGCTTAATAATTATAATAATGATTGACGATAACGATTTTTGTTAATTGTCCTGTCATTCAAAAATTGTTTAGCTAAAGAATGTTATGTTTACTTTTTGATTTTTTTACATCAAAATCGAATTATTTAATTGTATTTTAATTTCTTATGTTTTTACGTTTTTTAATTTCTCATACCCGTTTATTTAGCCTACCTAAATAAATATATTGTCTAAAACATAATTTTAATTTTATTTAATTGAGAATATTATGGTTTCATTTATTACTTAGTTTATTAGATATATTTTATTTTGATTACAAATACGTTTTAAAATATGAATATTGTTTTGCTTAGATTTTTTTTAAAGTATCATCATCTTGGTCTTGATTACAAAATATAGGTATTATATTATATTATATGCACACCACTGTCATAGCGGACATCAAAGTGCTAAAACAGAATTTGTGTGGACATTATTCTCTGCAGGTAAATTATTTGTCTGTCTGTTGAGGACATTTCATTATTCACAGGTCTCAGTCGGTGATTTCCCCGCGGCCAATATTCACCAGTCCCTAACTATTGATCTTTTCTCTAATTTCCCCCGATTTATCTCGATTTTCCTTGATTTCTCTCTCAACGAGAAATGGATATTAATGATTATAGTGCAAGATACCTACATTTTGTATATGTTTTATAATGTTTTATTTCTCCTTGTTTATATATTTTAATATTTCCCTCATAAATTTAATTTAAAAACTGATTAAAAACAAATGAAACATAAAAGTCCATGGGATGTGGATTTTAAATGAGTAACTAAAAAAGAAATAGGCGTATAATTAAATCAATTTAATGCTATGTTCTAGAGTATTCGCAATTATTTTTTTTTTTTTGAAAATGTTTAAATATATATATAATATTTTGTATTAACGATAAGTTAGGGTTTCTTCTTAAGTTAACTTTCTAAATACAAATTAAAAAAGTTGTGTAATTAATATAATATATTGTAAACAATCATTATTAAAAAAAACTATATTATCTAACTGCTTTTCGATTAAATAGTTTTATGGTTTTGATGATATTTTTTAGATTTAACTAAATATTATATTTATATAGTTGAAGAATATTATAAACCATACATTAAATTATTCAATAATTTAATACTTAATCATCAGTATGAAACTATATGAACTAATTAAACATTAAATAACCAATACTCAGTTCAATATATATATATATATATTTATAATCAGTCATTTAAATTCAAATTTATATATCTATATATTTTTTTTAAATCAAGTAACCTAAATAGAAAAAAAATATGGATTTTTTTAGTACGTTTTATTTGAACGTTTGATGTTTAAAAGAATCATAAATATTTTTATTTACTTGTGTAACAAACTTATATTCTTTTCAATCTTTTGATATTTATTGTAAAAAGAGTTTAATATAAAAATAAAATTACATTATACATTGAACGTTCCTAGTTGATTAAATTATAGCTGGGAATACTTAACTAAATTAAAAACAATTTTTGTCATAAATATTATTAAATATTCATTTAATATTTATGCAAACAGGCGAATCAATAGGAAAAAAAAATATAATATATTTACATTATTCGATGGATATTATGTTTTTAATTTTTCAGAAGTATTAAACTGTCAATTGAATTTAGATAACTATCATTTATAATAAATAATTAATAATATGCCATATTTATAATACATCTAAACCGATTTTAAATACACTGTGTTGTTATTTTTATTTCAAAGAGATTATTGGATATTTTATACGAATTTATTCGCCGTTGAAAATAATAAATATTAACTGTTTCTAAAATATTGTTTTACACTTTTGTAATAGGTACATTTATTTTATACGAATAAAAATTATTATTCATACACAGTTAAATTAATTCCAAAATAATGATAAAAACAAAATTATAGATGATTTTCTATGAGGTGTGGATATGGACTGACTTGGAACAACTTCCTGGGACGAATTTAGGAAAATTATCAGCCCAGCAACACACAGTGCCGCACCTCAATACGAACAATGATAATCAAACATGACCGAATTAGATTAACTAATATATATATATAGTGTTTTTATAGAATCGTTCTGGTTCGATTATAAACATATTGTTATAAAATAATATGAGAGTATATTACATCTTTATATTATAATATTTTATTATTATTTTATCACTAGGTACCTAAAGAATATCATATTATAATAAAAACTTCAGTTCTGTTTATCATTTTTTTTATTATTATTATTTACTAATAAAATATTTAAATGGCGAAGGAAAAATAACGAAAAATACACTAATAAGTTTTCGCTCGGAAATAATTAAATTTTTTTTTTATGCATAATACGATGGCAATATGAAAACGCGATTTCCTTTAAACTTAATTTTCGCTAATACGAATTTGGTTGTTAACGCGTTAAATATCGTTAATTACTTTTTGTTTATTTCGTGTTCTTAGCGTTGTTGTATATTTATTTTTTTTATTAGTTCTCTGTGAACTTTTGTTCTTCCGCCGCTACTTTTATTATTTATATATATATTTTTTTTTTAATGCAGCAACCATCCTTGTCGATCTTATGACTTTTCAACTCGTAATAATTATTAATTAAAATATAACACAATGTGTATTATTGATTACGGAAAAAAATATTTTTACGAAATGAACAGTTTTCATCTTTTCTTATACATTATATATTTAATTTAAAAGCAATATATCCATATAGCTATTACTTTAATATTTATTATTTAAGTTTTTACGTATTTTCTAGCAAAAATACTGGTGAAAAATTGATCTTACTGTCTTTCTTTTTTACACACTTTGTTTGTATGTTGTATTTTATAATTTAATTTTTTAATTTTGTGTGGACTTATAAACAATGTTAACTTGATTAAACTATAATTTTAATGTCTGAACAAATAAATTTCTGAATTTTATTGTAAATATTTAAAGTTCGGCTATAATTGAATAATACATTTATCCTGAATATTTGATTGTTATAATAGGTATAATTCTTATTTTAAGAGGACGTTATACACGCATATTTTGCAATAATGCTGTATCTGTGTAATATATTACTGGGAATATAGTAAAATCAGAGTCAGTAACAAAATGTGATGTTTAGATTGAACTTTACGTATACATACCTTAAATATAGTAATCTAAATTTAATTATTTTGGATATAATAAGATATCTGTTTTGTATAATATTTTCTGGCAAAGAAGTTACAGAGTACTAAGTTATTTATTTTTTTAATATCCTTAATAATTTTTGGGCACTTACTTTTCACTTCACCTTTTTTTACTATTTACTTTCTTACTTATTAATACATTTATACACATTTTACACAATATTAATCCGTAATATATTAAGATAAAATATGAGTACAAGAGAGAAAGTGTAGGAATTGCATTGACTATGGTGAAAATGAGAGAGAACAATCTAAGACTGTTAAGGACAAGATGTAGGTAATCGAAATGGGAAGATGAAGTTGGAAATTAAGGCGAAGAAAAAAAAGAAGACGCAATATTTCTCTGTAATTAACATACTCACATATTGGATTATACTTTTTTATAATATTTAAAATTCATAATTATATTTCAATATCTTACATATTAAATACATTATTCATACATATATAATCATAATATATTTATTAAACACATGCTATTATACATGAAATTTTTATAGTATAAATTTAATATTTTATAGTAAAATAAGTTTTAATTATTTCAGTATATAAATGAAAAAATATTCTATTTATAAATATTAAATATAAATTCTAAGAAAGAATATATTTATTAAAATGTTGATTATTCTGGTTAGGTTAACGATTTGAAAGGAATCGTGAATGGTAAGTAACCAAGTATACAATATTAATATCACAACCACTATAATAGATACGTAGCTAAATAAAAAATAAAAATTAAGATGTATACATTTCATAATTTTAATACCGATTAAATTATTTTCCCATAATATTTTTTCTTATAAATAACACCCAATACCGGTACGCTTTTCATTTTTATTCGTTATGATTTACAACAATACTTTGAAATATTTTGTGAATATATAATTAACTGATGTAATTTTGGAACATCCAAAAAGTGCTCTCGTGGCAATAAAGTTCCCAGAATATTCATCATGCACATGTGATTAATTTCTCCGAATGATTTGATCCGAAATGTTATTCAGTTTTATCTTAATTTCCCGCAAACTTTGGTTGAAACACTATTATCAATCAATGCGTCCTGGAGAAATCTTACTCGTTTTAATCGTCTCTATTTTTGAAGGCTTAAACATTCATAGCTTGCGGAATATATATATATATATAAATAAATTGAAGCTTGATCATCGTTTACTGATTAAATCTCGTGTGTTCTCTTCGACAAAGATCAGTTTAATTCCTCAGTTTAAATCCTCTGTTAAACGTATCAATCAACTAAAAGAAATTTAGAACGCATTAAATTTAATAATATAGGTTTATTTATACGTGTGAGGGTTTTCTCATATATTATATAATACAGGGTAAAATATATAAATTGAATTTATATGCATTATTTAGAAGGCCTTATAATGTGTGAGTAAGATAGAGGTATATATAATATGTGATAGTCGACGTCATGTCATACGTGGAGAACACAATTCATTTTATGATAAAAAAAATTTCTTTTTAGGGAACTCGAGATATAAAATAAAACCCCTCTTAGCTGTGGCCTATCAAAACTTTGTTGGTTATGCTATATAAGTGAGATTTAATAGAATTAGAGAAAAAGTATATCGTTTTTAAGTTGGTAACTCAGAGAATAATACATTTTTAAAAGTATTAAACAAATATTAGAATAATATAGTAGGTATTTTATATATCGTATTCGAATACCGTTTCATTAAATATTCAAATATATTAGGACTATAATTGCTTTTTCAATATTTAACTATTTATTCGAAACATTATTAAAAATAATTATATCCGAGTGTTCAGATATGGATATTTAAATTAATTTCATTATTATGTATAATGATATAAATTTTTTGTTTCTCACGCTAAAAATATTTAATTAAGTATGTATATGGGTACTTCATTTTACTTAATAATAATTTATTATTATATATGTACATTTTATCGTCTTTACATTTGTAGATAAACTATTAGAGTAAAAATATATATACTTAATTATTTTATTTTTTTATTTGAAATAATTAAATATATTAAACAAATATTGATTTTTATTTTTTAATATTTTTAATTAACTAACATATAATAAAAATAAAAAATGTGTTTTTGACTGTCAAAGTCAAATTCAATTAAGTCAATTTGATTTTATGGTGAATTTTCTCTACAATTCTATTGTAACTAATTCCTAGTTCTTAAGTTCTTTCAGATGACAGAGGTTATTATATTTCATTCTCCAGACGTTTCCATATAAACCAGATAAGAAGCGGAGACAATATAATAAAGTATATATATTAGATATATTTACCATCAGTGGTATTATAATGTACATATATAATATGCAGTGGTCGTATCAAACAAACTTTGCAAATTGAATTTACAGCGAATAAATATTATCTCTCACGGCAGCAAACCACTATTATTGTTATTCCGACAAAAACAACATTATAATAACAAATATATCATATATATATGTTTATGCGTCTTAACTAGAAGGACTGCTTATGTTATTATTATCATAATTTGCATGGACGACTCAATGCCATTAAAATTTGATTGCATGGGTTTATGTAATCCTAGGAAATCGTATTATTTCAGAATATTAAATTATTTTTGTAAAACTTAAATGAATGAAATACCGAAATCTTTCAACTGCTGACACGGTCGTATTATCACAGTCATTGGGAAATATTTGAAAAAATCCACCATGATGAAATAAAATGGAATTTTTAATTTCTAATACAACAATAAAATAATATTGTAATCATACAATTTATACGTATATTAAAAATATTATATTTGCATAAACGGACAGTTGATTTTCGTGATGTTGATTTTCGACAGAAAAAATAAAATAAAAAAATCTTAAAGTAATGAATGTAGTTGTTGAAAATTACTTACAAATGTAATGATGATAACATAGGTATATATATATAGGTAATTTTTAGTTATAATAATGTATCAAATATTTTTTTGTTTCATTTGGGTTCGATCAAATCGAATGACCGAAATAATAATGTTGTTATTTATTCCCCGATCTCCGCTAATGTTATACTGAGATGGTTCCTTTTTTGGCTCTTATTTCCTATCCTAACCATAATGTCCATTTACGTGGTACCTTCAGAACAAAGAGGGCAGATATTGAACCTGGTAGTGGTAATGATAATAATATGTTTTATATATGGTTGGGTACGATACGAGTATATACAGTGGTCGTCGTAATAGTAATTGGTGTACATAAAAAAAAAAGCGGGAAGGTCGATTATGAACATTTCTCCTTCGTCCCTTCGGAGAAATTAGCGGTTTATTATAATTAAGATTTAAATGCAATAACATTGCATTCGAAAATATAATTCTGAACGAAACTCAGTCAGATATATAATATATTATACTGATAATCCGTTCAAAAAATTAATTTAATTACTCAGAAAAATTTTAAAGCCTCTACGATCAAAACAGAATTAGTTATCATCATATATTTAAAATCAAATTAATGGAAATTGTAATTTTTTTAGTAGTTTTTCCGCGTCTAAGGAAAAAATGAAAAAATGTTTTCAGACACAAAAAAATAAAAAATAAAAACATCTTTGTAAAACCAATACATTTCTCGCTTCGCTCAGAATCTAAAATTGAAGAGAAGAGAGAGAAATTTATGGAAACGTGGTACTTAAGTTATATTTTCTCGCCGGAGAAATTTATTATTTTACATCATGCGCGTACTCGCGTCCGCCCCAAGGGTTTTTATCAAGCGAGTGCTCGCCGTTGGAGGAATTTCACATGCTAAGCTTACGTGTACTAAAAGATAGACATTTTACATACACAATACGATATGAGATATATTTTATATACTTTGACTTTTTTTTATCCTAAACCTCAAGATTATATACCCACACATTATTCGCAAATGTATTTAGCAAAATAATTTTTATTTTATTTGTTTTAAATTAACAAAACATTCGATATTTATAATATTATGTTATATATTTTTTACATAAATGATATTTTAATAATATTACTTTATCCAATCGTATACTCTTCATAATTATTGTTTATTTTTTGTATATACATATGTTTAGATTCAGAACGTTTATATTCGTTTCTTTAAAATATTTCGAATATTTTTTAATATATTAGGTAAGTATTTATAGTGTTTTTCAACATTTATAGGTTGCAACAATATATGGTTATTTGATTTTATTACATAATTTATTATTTTTAATCAAATTTTTTATAAATTAACCACACAGAGATCGTGCGTAGGAATCGTACTTTATCTTAAAAAAAGTATACAAGTTTAGAAGAAGTTAATTGTTTTGAAAAACATTTTTACACATTTCTAGAATGATAATTTGACCATAGCCAAAGAACTCAGTTTAGGCTTAACTGAATATCATATATTTTCTTCTCACAAAATTAATATTACAAAACAAAATATAGTACTTATAACTAAATATTTTTTGCGCGTTTTGAGAATAACCCTTAAAAATGTTTGGGATTATGTACCATGGCCTTGACAGGATAAGACAAGTAAGACTATTTTTTAGTATTACTGTCGTACGATAAACTTGTCCGGGTCATGTTATCTTGCAAAATTATAGCAATTCGAGTGTTATTATTACTGTATGATCGTTTTAAACATAGGCGTGTTTACGGTGGAGGGGAATCATTTTCCCTTCGTTGAAATTTGTTTACTATTATGAATAATAACAATTAGTAATTACATGATGAGCTAAGTATTTTTTTCTATTTAAAGATAAATTTTGATATCTGCCCCCATAGTTACTAAAGTCGTACTAAAACGTCTATAGTTTCAAAACAAATGCATTGATAGATTATCAATGTTCATTATATTAAAACTTTTTATATTTATATTTTATTCGCGTATCTGTTATTTCGCATTATGTGTTTATGTATCATCTACCTGTTATGTTTAAATATAGAACAATATATTATTATTCTGATAATTTGTTTATGTCGCATTGATAGGGTTAAGTTAGGCGTTTATGACATTGATGATCGATTATGTTTTAACTATATATAGTGTTATAAATTATCATCGTTTATCGGTTCCCGTTGGCATAATATAATGTTATTATAACATGCTACTTTTCGTTTTGGAAATTATAATCAACAAAAAATTTTAAATACTCTAAATGATACTAGTTCAATATTATGTGTTCATAATTTATACTATAAATTAATTAATAATTTATAAAATAAGACGATCTCACTGCATGTTATCGTTAAATTTAATCAAACATTAATTTGACCATTTAGATATAATACTGACACACTGTAGCCACTGGCAAGTGATAGAGAAAAGGGGTATTTCATTTTATTATGATTGAAGTGTTTATAAAAACAGCTAACTGTTTGCGGTAATATAATTTGAGGATACAATAAATTATTGTATTTTGTCACTATAATATTATTATATTGTCATAACGACAAATTGATTAAAAATATTCCTTAGCACTGTTAACGCTATTCGAGAGTTATAATCAATCATAATTATATTATTTTGAGTATCTATTGTTCGACTGTAAACTATCTGATCTCATAGAATTTGTGAGAATAAGTGTATTGTACCCAGCTATACGTTTGTGTTTGCACAAATAATCACGTACATTGTCAATATCCAGTGACTAAAACATGAATAATACCACGAATGACGAAACAGAACACTATCAGATATTAGGTAGGTATTATAGTCACACACGTATGAAAGGATTTATGAGTTGCATTATTATAACAGTGTATTGTAACTGAATTAATTAATTTATGATAACTGCGTGTAGGGTTCTGATAATAAAATTACGTTTCCGTGTAATTTTGAAAAGTATTTCAATATGTTTGACTCGAAATTATTGTAACTAAAAATCAATATGTGATTTTAACAATAATAATTAATAATATTTTATGTTAAGTATTGTATTTTATCAAATGAGATGAATATTCATATTTCATAATACGTTTCATTAATTCGAAATAAAAATAATTAACGATTTAATAACATTTTTATGTACAATATTCGAGTTTATGAGTGAGTTTTTAAATATGTTTCCTATATATTTTTTAAAAATATATATTTTATTATATTTATTTGTTAATTCTAAATAATTTTAGGTGATTTTCTGGGAATTTGTATGTATTTCTTTTTAGTATAAATAATGTATTTTTTACGGTCGATTTTCAATACATTTTATTTTTTTAATGATATTATTATCATAATAATCTGTGGTGGTGATTATATTATGAATTTGGACACGATAGTAAAATGAAAGGAAATGGATTTTAATGGTCCAGATAGACGATCTGGTGCGGTTGAACGAAACTAGAGTTATTTACTACTACGCGTGATTGGTTGATCGTTCAGCAAAATACGCATAGAATTTCATATATTATTATATTATATTAATATATAACACACGTAATTAGAAGTTGTCAATTAAACGATAATTATATATTTTTATGAAATGTATTACACTATATTTAATATGTTTTTTTAATATTACGATTTACGACTATTGAAATTAGAAAAATTAGAAAATATAGAAAAATTGCATTACTAACATGGCACATTTCTACTGTTCATTTTTAGGAACATTAATATCTGAGAATTTTATTCATTTTAATTAGTATTCAATGTTTAAAATAGCATTTGAACGAAAATATTCATGACTTGAATTTACTGGGGGAGAAAGGAATGACGTGGAAAAGAGAGTACCCTTCTTTTTTAAACTCTTTTTGATGCACTATCGGATTAGGTTGAATTCAATCATTGCAAAGGATGCATTTTTTTTTTTCAAGTTTCATAGTCCTTCTATTATTTTTTCAATTCAAGCATTGTAAATATATTATTTTATTTATGATAAAAAATACCGCCGTGTATACTGGACGTTAGTAGGTAGCTTCGTAGATTGTAGAGGTATTACGTGCCATCATAATTTAAGCTCTCTGTGCAAACGTATTGTCTCGGAGAGCCGTCAGATAGCAAAAAATTCCCAGAGAAATGCAAAATAAAATATGATAAAAATTCAACTGGTAGATGGTTTATATTATAATATGCAGATATGCAGTTATTATTGACAAGTGTAACATTATTTTTATATAGTACGATATTTATGTTTTTGTTCTCGCAGACCGTCGTAATAATAAAAATAAAATATATAATATTATAAAGGTATTAATATGATTGACGGGTCGATAATAATAATGTCATTGTATAGTGTATACAATATTTTATTACTTTGGCGAGTTGAATAATTGTATTGATTGTGTTACATTATTATTATTAATTTTGATTTGGGTTGTCAATTCTATATTATATAGTCGAGAAATTGTCAAGACCGAACTATTGAAAGTTTAATCGCATTTCTATATTAAAGTCTCACAGCCTTATTATTATATTATTATTATTATTAGTGCGTTTAATAAAGACAATAATTATTTATTATACGAGTACAATGTGATAAAATAAACATCGTACTTATTATTTAAAAATTTCAAAAATATATATTTTGATTTCATAACAAAGAGTACCTAAGAAGTGAATTGATCCAAGTCCTTTTTAAACTATTTAGAAAAAGAAAAAAGAAAAAAAATCATTGCTACAAAAATCGATTTTATGTTCTTTAATTTTAATATTGAATATTATATTTTTAAAATTGTATTTTATACCTAATATACATGTTTAATTAGTTTTGAAAAAATGTGGTTATTAGGACTTAGATCATCATGACCAAAAATATATAGAATACGTATATATTTTACTAAGAAAGTATTATTACCTCATTTTCGTAAAAAGTGGACTTAGATAATTTTAACTGTATTTTATCTAGCTGTAATTACCAGTACTACCGCGATTATTAAATCATATACTCATATCGTAAATTAAAGATTTAAAAATTTCTTAGAAAAAAATACTTTATTATTTTCAAACGATTAAAAGTATTGGCAAACCTAGGTCTTGAGTATACTCATTTAACTAAAAGGTACGGAAGAAAATCCTCATTGCTAAAATAATTCCGTTTGACATATTAAATTTTACTTGCTGTAGAAATAAATATAACTCAAGCTTTTGAAAGAATTAAATAATTATTAAAAATAATGGTTATGAAAATATTAAATTTTCATTTTTTTTACCTTTTTACTCTTTGTAATTTTTCATCTCAAAGGTCACGATTTCACTCGACCTGATAAAAGCGGTCATTCTGCACGAGAAATACTCACAACTATTTAACTTCAAAACCCTTGAAAAAATCACAAGCGCTGCAATTTCGTATGTTCATCTATGAATTAATATTGATTTTCGTACTATCACTAATATCACGCTAAAATTATATGTTTTACACACATTTTTGGTTTAATTACTTTTTTTAAAATAAAATTTAGCAAAATATCCCAATGTTTGTAAAAAAAAGTTCATTGATTAATTGTTATGTATAAAAGCTAAGTTGAAATATAATTTATAAATAAAAAATATTATCTGAAAACTTTAGTATTTATTTATTATCTAAATAAATATGAATTTCAATCTGGAGATGAAAACCAGGACAATAAATTACTTATTAAAATGTTAAATGTAATTATTATAAACGTGAATTTTTCTTTTGTAATGTATGTAACTTTAAATGTTTTCAATTAATGTTTTAAAGTACGATAATACTCTTATGACTCTTCCAAATTTAAAATTTACAGCCGAAACAGCATCATCATTCTGAAATGTTTATGGATTCTATGTCAATCAAAGACGATTATTGAATTACGATTTACGTCTTGTGATTATTTCTAAGTTTGAACAAGCGAAAAGTCAAATGGCTCAAAATATGCTAATTGAGATAAGAAATGTACACACCCTCCTATTTTATATCTTTTGGACTATTCGAATAATTATATATATGTTTCAATAATCGACTTGACTGACTTATTTTAATCGGTTACTCTAAAATACTAATTTCTGTATATATATTTCGTCGTAATTTCGTAAAAAACGCAGATTTCTACTAAATGTGATCAAAAATTCTATATTCCGTTGAATTTCAATATCAAAATTGAATGGTTATAATTATCTAAGTAAGATAAAACTCGTATCTCAACTTGTCTTTTTAATAATAAAAGAATACTTAGAAATAATTATTTTCCAAGATTGTACATATTAATTATGTTGTAAATATATGTTATTAAAAAAGGACACATGGATTATCATATCGTGTCATATCATGTGTTAACTAAACGTTTTTTCGTTTATAAATTAACATATATTGTCTGTTACTTTATTTAAAAAGTCTTTTAAGTTTTGTCCTGTTATAAATTGGTAGGTAATATTATTATGTAAAATGTTCCTTTATAATAGCAAGCACTTAGTAAAAATGATTTATTCTAAGTGACGGGGAAATGGTTGGAGAAAATAGATCAAAATGTCAAAGAATTTTCGTTTTGTAGCTTAAACCAAATTTTAAAAATAAAATATCAACTTGTATAAAACATGATTTGCTCTGTAAAAAATTTAAATAAACATCGATTAAAAATTTAAATAAGCATAACAGTGTTAATATTTTATATTATATTATTATGATTTTAAATACGAATTTGTAATTTCTAAAATAACATCGTAAAATATGACCTGAAAATCGATTTATGTATCACTCCATTGTGCATTTAATTTAAAACACAAAATTAATACATAGTTATAGAAAAGCTGACGACCCGCAGAGTGTCTGATTTTGAAAACGAAAATAATAATAATAATAATAATGTGTTTACGGCGAGAAAAATATCAGTTATACAGAGTAATCGAAAATTTATTCTATGTCTTATATAACATTGATTCCCAACATTGTTCACGTGATGTCCTTTAAATTTGTTATATTTTTCACAACTTTAAATTATCGTTTATATACTCATATGTGTTAGTTGCACAAAATTGGATCACAGATTGAAAACCATTGACTTATAAACGATTACCATTTTTCGAACATGATTTTATAATCACACTGTATATTCTATTCTATTATATTATATGGCTGCAGCTGTTTCACGTCGTCAGTCGTCACAATAATAGGTACGTATTATAAGTTTATTTAACATATTATATTATTATTTCCTTTTCACAAAATACATATAATATTTTCTTTCCCCAAAATATGTTTACAAGGGAAAAAAGTATTTACAATAAGACTGCTCTTTTAAAATGTTTCTCCTCGACGAATATTATGAGTTTTATTATTTCGTAATGCCTTCAAATCGTATCTCGCATAAAAATGTCTTTAGTCCTTTAATACCAATCGACAACGGTAACGCGCGTCTAATAAATTCTAACCTACACTATAATATGTACATATAATATTATATAAATATATATATATATAGTTCACATTAAAAACCCATTTTTTCGTTTATAATCTACACCCAACACTCGTCTGCTCCATTGCAATATGTTTAATGTATATTATATTAGGTACCTATATCAGAGAAAAAGTTATTCAGTTCAAAATATCCTTATCCATTTATCTAAAAAAAACAATTTATTTTGTGATCAATTGAATTATAATAGATTGTTTAAAATTTTAAATTATATACGATTCATCATTTTGCATTTTACAGTATTTTGTGGTTAAGTTAGGTTAGGTAAATACCGCGGTTTATATAGTGGTTAGGCGAATAACATTAAACATTTATTAATTTATTGATCACATCAATGTCGTAAGTAGGTATTTTTATAACACATGTGAATTATAGATAGGTAATTATAGTAAATTATGTAATATAATAATGGTAAGACATATTTACGACAGTTTAAAATATCGTTAGGAAATAGAAACATAATATAATATATTTTTTAAATCATTTGAAGAGTATCGTGTTAATATGACATCATTTTCGTGATTTTAAAAACAAAGTTTTTTCTCTCTCACATATCGATATATCCGTTAACGAAAAATGAGTTTATTACTTCAAGGACGTTTCGAATTGCCAGTAAAGTTAGTGAAAACCGTGTTTCCTTTGTTTAGATATTTTCACGTCCGGCGGAAATAACAATATAAAGTGCGCAGGCAACAAAGCTACCTACAGTATTTTGGAGGAATTTAGTAATATAAAACAATAACATTATATTATAGATGAGACTCGATGAAATTTTGCATTATTTGACGCCGCGACGTCTACTGTAGAGTTTGTTTAAATTTAATTTAGCTATTTTAACAAACCAAACAGAAATATAGACAGTAAAGCTTTTTACGTCTTCAAAGCTAACACGTAAAAAAACAATAATATATCAAACGTTAGAGGTTATAGAATACAAAGAATTTAAATTGACTGTTTAAGTTCAAGTTTTAAGTTTTCCATTGTTATGTTTGTATTTGATCATGTACCTACATTGTAATATTATAATATAGTATTTGGTAAGTTATTTAAACAAAAAATACTTAATTTTTTTATTTTGCAGATATTACTTAGTAGGTATTTGTTATTATTATAACTTAACATACCAAAACTTATTTTTAAAAAAATAACAAAAGAAGTAGGTATCTCATCTAGTCGCGCATCATTCATAGTATTTCGACGAGTCCAATTATGATTGAGTTAACGAAGGGAAATGAGCCATTCATAAAAACTGATTGTAATAAATAATTAAAAATGCTTGATCATATCATATTACGTTTTAGAGCCTAATAAAAAAAAAAAAAAAAAAAAACGAGGATATAATGAAAAGTAAGTAATATATTAAATTTAATCTATCATTTAAATGAGTTTTTTGCTTATACTCTTTTGACCATTGTCGGGTGCTTTAGTAATCACAAGAAAAATGTTAAATTCTTGTTATTTTTTTAATGTTGATAATTTAAATTAATTGACGTTATTATTCAGGATGTAAAGGTTCAATTAATCGCTCATTATGATAAATTGATTTGTCTATTTGTTGGTATAGTTAATCAAATTTCTCATAAAATTAAACGTCATAGGATTCACACTTTTAAAAAATACACAAATAATATAATAATTGTATTACAAAATATATGTTATATTTTATTATGGAAAAATTATTAGTAAAAAAACACTTTCTGTGTATTACTTACATATTTTATTTATCAAGTTTATATCATTCATAAATATTATCTTATAACATTAAATTTATTCATATTTAAATGAATTTCTTTTTTAATAACAACGAACTCAAAATCAAGATTTTTACAAGTATATTCACAATAGGTATAATAGTTTTATTACGGCGGTTTGTTCGTATATAAAACGCGGAACGTAGTTATTGGAAATAACATGTTTTTTATACCGAGTGGAAAAGACAATGAAAAATTGGTGTTAATAAATAATAACGGATACTCGAGTAGACCGATTTTAGCTAATAGTGCTAGTAATCAATACAAAGTTATTAAATATTTTAAACAAGAAAAAGCAGTGGTAATTCTAAATGAACATTTTGAAGGAGTGGCAAGAACTCAGTATACCTTACAAAGTGCCTTCTTGGGAAATTCAATACGGAGAAAAATACATTCAATACAACAAACCTACGGTGATAAACGTATAATAATATATTAAAAGAACGTTTAATAACGATAAACTGTGTATGTACGAGTTTCACTTTTTCATACCGATATAAGATAATATATATTGGAAAATCATTGATACATGATGTATCAGACACGAAAATTTGAAATCGTTAATTATTATAAGGATAATATTAAATATTAATCCTGAAATGAACGATACCTTCCACTAAGAGTGTAGATCTTCGATGGATAGATTAGATTAGAGTTAATACTCTACTTTTTCTACTTTTTACTCCTTAAAATACACTGTTTACTACATTATTATTATCAATCTTTAGTTTGCTCTTTAAATTCATCTATTCCTTATCTACTTTAGAGTGAATTTCTACTCTGATATCATCGAATACTCCTTTTACCAATATCTATATACCATTTATATATTTTGTTTCAACGGCTAAATATAACGTTTAACAATGCCAGTTTTCTTCAACGAGTATATGCAAATAGTAGAGTAGTTGACGTTGACTGTATACAGATATGCCAAGACATGGATTTAAAATTTCACAAAATCGAATAATTTAACTCTTATAATACTACAATACATTATGCAAGTTCATTTTGATATAGTATAATAATGGGTATTTATTGTTTGTTTTGTACAATTGTACCCGAGTGTACCAATTGTACGAAGCTCGCCTTATCTATTCAAATTATAATTATGAACTTGTTTTTCCTTTTTATAAATTATCGTTTTAATATGTCAAGAATAAGCTATGAAAATGTTTTTAATAAACTTCTATAATTCTTCGTGTACGTATTATTATTTAGTGTTTATATGTATGTAATGTTCGATTATTTTTTTATGGCAATTGAACTTGGAGGTATTAACAAATGCCTTTATTAATTTAAGTTTGGTATAATATTGAAGAAAACAAATTTCCGAAATTTTCGAAATTACTTATCTCTTAATCCCCTTGTTCCCTTCATTAAATATTTACAACAACATTAATGTCAGTTTCGATAAACGATATTTTGTAAAATGCGTATTGATTATTGTTTAATTTGTTCTAACACAAATAATGGTTTAATAGTTCAATGATATAAATTTAAAAAAGGTGAAAAATTCGTAAATAATTTAATATTATTATATCAAGTTACATGATACCATTATCTTCTGGAATTCTACCGATCTGTAGTATTATATAAATAATTTTTGAATGTTTATATTAGTATATTCATATACCTAGCTAATGCGTACAAACATATTAGCTTCTAGAAAATACAATGTTTGTATAAATGCTTTTTATGTAGACTTTTTAAAAGTAATAAAATCACAAAAAATGCGTAAATATTAGTATTTAAATATTGTATATATATATATACAAGTAATTAACATAAATAGATTTTCTAAAATAAGCAATGGTATTTGAGAGAAAGTTAAATATAACCTAACCTAAACTAATTTGTATATGAGTACCTAAGTCTTCGGTTTGGCACTAAACATAACATCAACGTTCGGTTAACCATTAATACCTACACATTACTGATATTGCTTGTGTTTATCATTATGCGTCTTTTCGGCGGTCCTAACGTAATACTTGTGCATGCTGTGTGTATTAAATAGTATAAACACGTTGATGATTTTTTTTTCATAGGTTGTTAAATACACGATGTGATTCTCCTTCTATTTAAGTATATGTTGGATCGATACACCGATGAGTTTCGCATAATGGTTTAGTGCTAAGGGGACGTAAAAACCGAATCATTTAAAGTATTTCGAATAAAAAAAAATACAAGTCTATAATATATATTAACACTTAAAAAGAAGTATTTCTCATATATATATAATGATAAAAAATATTATTATTGGACGGTTGTCGACAGTTAAACCGTTACGATAAACCACTAAATTTTAAACACCAATATAAATGTTATTCGTATCATAATAAAATACGAAAGTTTATACTTTTTGAGACTTCACATATTTTAGCTATTTTTATATTTTTATTAAATTATGTTATGGTTAAGTTTAAGTTATGTTTATACGTCTACGCGGGTATTCAATCGATTATTGATTTGGTAATATTTTAAAAATTATTTTGAATTTCCCCTTCACTTCACACAACCTTTAAACAAGTCTGTTATTGATATAATTATTTTGTTAGGTGGGGTAGATTTTTATTAAGTATTCGTATAGTATAAAGTTTTATTCAAACAATTGCTCGTGTTGAGATTACAAAGTTTATTTCTAGATGCTAAATTTCATCTGATAGTTAATCATTTATGTCTTAGTAGTTTTTTTATAAATTGTTATTCAATAAATTATTTGAGTATCTGCAAAAGATGGTTTTACGTTACCAAACGGTTTAATAGTATAAATCACTATTTACTCAGTCAAGTGTAAATACGTTATTGTTTAAGTATCTAAGGTAACTTGTTTAAACATTAAACCAGTTATTGGACATATATTGATAAATCTATTGTTTGTGAAATGTATATTTTGATGTTTTAACAATTTTATGTTATAGTTATTTTTTAATTTTAGTATGGAAATTAATAGAAAAAAATATATAATATAAATAATTATAATGCAATATAATTTATAATTATTTTCATTTCATTTTAATTTCATAATTTTAAACATGCTTTTATAGAATTAACTGGGACTCAAAATTTAAAAATAATTTAAAAGACTAGTTTTGAGAACTAATTTCTCTAATATTAAATAATTGTAACATAATCAAGCATACTTTTTACTTTTAAATATCGGTACAATTTGATAGATTTGTTTTTTCTCAAAGTTAAAATAATCATAATGTACAAGCGAGTTACAATTGGTAGAAAATATATTATGTACGAGTATTTTTTTAATAAATAAAACACAGATAATATGAAAAATGTCAATATTATGTCAATGTAAGTATAAAATGACATGTAATATTATATTACGAGTATATAACGTATGGGTGCATAACATTACAATTAATACTTATTAAGTAAATTTGAATTAATAATGTTCTTTAAATACTTTAAATTATTGAATAACAACAGGATTTAGGATTCATTACTAATTTACTATTCATATGTATTCAACTTATAATACTTACAACATAATACGACTGTAATGATCATAATTAATACATTTTTAAATTTGGTAATTTAAAATTTAAAATGTTATAAATTATTTTTATCGAAAACCTAAATATTAAAAAAAAAATAAAACAATAATATATTTATAGGAGTAACTAAAGGGGGAGCTTAGGTGGCTTTACCCCCAATTTGTTTTTCCAAACTAATTTAATCTGAAATATAATTAAGACAATTGCAATTATTTATTATTTTATTGTATATTATGTATTTATGTAATATAAAGTAAATCTTTTTTAAAAATAAATACTTTAATTATAGGTATTATAAAAATACACACAGATATAAAATATGAAAAAAAATAGTTTCTACAATGATTTCATATAAATTTATTAATTATAATTAATTAATACTTTTTGGAACGATGTTTGAATGGAGAAAGTTAAACTAAAAATGATAAGGGCTATTGCCTTTCCTTAAGTTTTAAGCTAATGTTCTAGTTACGCCTAAACAGTAATATAGTTAACAAAAAATAATTTATATATTTATTAAACTATGAACCAATTCTACGTAAATACATAATATTTATTAATATATAATACTAAACATTTTTAAGGTTTTACTTTTCGCAAAGAATTCATTCGTGTGTGCGATGTTTTAAATTGAAATACATTTTTTCCATTTAACTAAATATGTGTATTATATCATATTTTCTATGAAAAGGTGTATGGTTATATACTTGTATTTTATGGTTTGAAATATAATTATTACGGTAGTAAAAAAATATATATTTTTATTTTACATTTAGTTCAAGCGATAAAATATTTTATAACAAAACCGTACAAAGTGTTAAGTTTTGCGTATAGAAATTCTAGTCTTGTATAGAAGAAAAGTTTTAATTACAATTATTCAGTTCATATTTTGTCAAGTTTCCAACTTGAGGGAAGATGCGATTAACATAAACTACCTCAATTAAAAACTATTAACTATGATTTATAAAGAAAAATAGCTTTGCTTATGCATGCAATTTCTACGTCACCGTCACTAATCTAAAGACATTTCCATTATAAATTGTTCAATTATAATTAACTTCTGTTAAAAATTAATTTATGAAGTACTAAAAAACTATTGGTTAATAAGAGTAAATATGGTTTTATTACATAATATATTCATATTGTTAGTCAACTAACTTGTTTGTTATAAACTAATTTAACAAAACGAATCCATAGTATTATCAATAATATTATAATATTCTCGCAAACAAGTTTTAAACAATAATTACATAATATTGATATAGTTACCATTTATTTTCATTTAATAATTTGATCCAATTTATTTATTCGTACAATTTTTCAGATCATATCCGTTATAATATCTATTATAAATGTACATATTTTATATACATTTCGTTAAAATTAAAATAAAATTATAATATATTTATTTCTCTTATATTTTATATAAAACATAATAATATTTCAATTAGAAACTAATGGAATATTATTAAATACAAAATAATTATTCAATCGCACCAATTATATAACGTTGTTAGAATAAAACATAATATTAACTTTTTTCTTGCCGTATTACGTTTATTTTAAAAATAAATGTTTCTAAAACAGTTTATAAATTTAAATGGCTAAAACGTGATTGTGTCTACATGTCAACCGCGCGTTACGTCACTCGAACTGTTGATTTTATTTTTAGATATTGTCCGACTGTGGTTCAGTGTGAGTTATTGATGAGCATTTTTATAACAAAACCTTTTAGGATATTCGATTAGGTCTGAGTAAAGTTAAGTTACCGCCTTTCAAGGCAATAATAGATTCTAATCGTGGTAAACGAACTTTAATATTCTTTTTTAGAAAGACTCCAACGTGTTATCGCGAATTTAATTCTATCAAGTCGGTCCAGCGCGACTCGTGTACTTTACCAGTCAGTAAATATAACACGGGTCAAAGGAATAATTACGATATTATTACTTTGAAAATGTGAAAAAAATCATTTACTTTGACTTGAAAGTACTTGCTATCGGATATAGTTATGAACTTCATAATTTTGATAAACTTGTAGCAAAATTAGTTTTAATAACGTATTAATAAAGAAGTAAAATAAAAATTAAATTAGACGATATATATTAAATATGAAATGGGTGAAATGACCTTAAATATTAATATTAAAGGGTCGAAAATGTGAAACACGTAACACTTAGATTTGATAGTGCTCTGTGTTTATTACAAATTTGATACCGAAAGTCAAAGACTTTGGTAAATATTATTAAAATATATTTAAATTTTGTATTTAGATGGGAATTTCGAGAAACAAGAAATACACAAATAAATGTACTGAGAACTATTAAAATGTTGAGTATAACAATATGATTATAATTAATTGATATTGTCAACAAATGTATATATTCTGATATACGATTATGATTATAAACTACATAATTTTTTTTTATACACATTTTTTGAAGACATATGTTTATTAAATTTATCCTATTTCAATATATTTAATATTATTTACATAATATCAGGCGTTTTTTCTTTTTGTTTCAGTCGGTAATGATTGTTTTTAGTAACTATAAAGCAGTTAACAAGCTTGGCTGCAGTTGATATATTTCAAGATTTGAATATGATATTGAGTAGTTGCTACTGGTTATTGACTTAGGTAGGTATATCATTTCTAGGAATGATTTTTACATTTTTTAATTTTATTCATTTATAATAGACATTATTATTTTCTTCTTATATAATCGTATTTTATTAATTTATGTTTTATTATAATTGAAATATGTTTACTATAATACAGTAAACGCTACCTTAATTTGTATTGACGTTTTTGAATCAGCTAAAAAAATATATTTTGACAGAAAAAAAATAACAATAAGTGGCATGTTATTTTGATGTTAGTATTTGAACATCGATATAGTATCGCAATAAGTTTTTGTACGAACGAACATACAAAACTAAACAAAATTATATTTCAAATATTTGAATTAAAACGAAAAGGTTGTTCGAAAGTATTTTTAAAAAAAAAAATAAAACTTATTAAACTACCTTTACAATATTATTATTTTACGGCGAGGTTGCATTACCATTTAAAAATAAATTTCACTAATAACATTGTATTTATTGCAACTAGATACTTTATCTAGACCATTTATATTTAACCGTTGCAATAGTTCCTATTGAACAATCGATAACTATAAGCCGTAATATAATAATAATAAAAATAATAATAATATGAATGATAAGTATAATTGTAATTAAATTAGTGAGGTTTATAAAACTAACCCACCAAAATTAAATATTAACTTAAAAATTATATCGCGCTGTTGCTTGACGAAGTAAATTTTTTTAATTGCCATTAAAAATCACGCTCACCTAACATTGTGTTTGTTAATTTGTTACATGAAAGCAAATAAGAAAGGAAATCTCTTAAAAAACAAATGTACGTTATGCGTACATTTTATTTTTGTTTTGACCAAGAAAAAACATTTAAATTATTTAATAAAAAATAATACTATAATATTTTTTAATATATTATTGTAGTGTAATAATTATTGTTTTCATAAAATATATTTATTAAATTGCCGGGCAGTCGATTCTGGGCATACATCCTACGTCCTTTCGATCCTCGTAAAAATTAGAGGAGGTTATTATGCAATAATATTGCATTTTTAGCCGAATTCAGTCAGATATACAATATATTGATAAAATGTATCAATTATAGTGCAACAGAAAAATTAGTTACCATAAAATAATGAAATTAAAGTTCGTCACCGTCAAAATTGTAGAATCCGTGAATTTTGCTATTTTCTGCGGTTTTCTCTTGTTTAATGAAAAAAAAAAAAAAAAAATTGCTAATGAGCAAAATATTAAGAATTTCAAAAAAGGACCTACATAAATAAAGTACCAACAAATTTGTAACTACATATTTGGAAAATATTCTAAAGTTCTACATTTAGGCATAAAATCTATGTTAACAATACCACAACATTTTCTTATATTGTGTGGAATATTATTAATATTATGTTAATACGTAAAAAGAAATACAAGTTTCTACATACAAAATTACAAAAAAAGTACATATAATTGTAACACTCATACATTCTTTACTTCAGTCAGAATCTAAAATGATTTATTAAATATGATATTATTATTATTATTATATATATATATATCCATGGGAATAGATGCGGATCTAGTTGGGCCTAAGAAGCTATAACCTCCCACTTAAACATTAATATTATAAGTTGAATTTATAATATGAAAATAAAAAAATGTATGTTGCTATTCAATCATGTTTTATATTAAGACTCCTACATTTATAATTTTGGATTCACGTCTGTATGACTAATATGCCTAAGTAGCATAAAATGCGGGAAAATTATTTTTTATGTCTATTTTTCGATAAATAAAATTATGTTAGATATTGTATGTAAATGTTGTTTCGTATGGAGCAAATTTAAAATTTCTATGGTCTTATAAAAACTTCCAACAAACCTGATTGAATTTCATGAAATGGACCATTTAGTGAGAAGTGCGATTACACAATCTATAATTAATCTTTATTATACATTAAGTAGATTAAATAGATTAAAATTTAAATAATATTTAAACTTATAGTAGGAGTAAGTCGTATAATGATGTTTTCAATTTTAACATGGTGTCAGTTTTGAAATATATATTTTTGTAACCATTAAAATAAACTTTACCCTACTATTTTTTTATTTTGTTTAAATTTAAACTTAATAATGTACTAGTTAGTTAAAAATAAATTTGTGTATTTAATCATTTATAATATATATTTAATTAAATCGTATTATTGATTTAAATATAATAAATTTATCGCGAAACGCGATAAAATCAACACACAATGACTGCATATAATATTATATAGTTCGAAGTTCACTAATAAATGTAAATAAAAAGTTAAGTTAATCTACTTTTAAAGCAGTTTTGTATAAATTTAAACTTTAAAGAATACTAACTTAGAGTAACACTGGATATACATAAAATAAATAAACGCAGTTGAATTTTAAAAAGAGTATTATTTTTAACACTACCTAGTCAAATATAATTTATTACTTATATTTTATTTGAAATCGAACTTTTGACATAGGTACCTAAAACAAATACAAAAAATAGGCAGATTTAGCTTAAAACGAGATTGCCGATTACATTATTTTTCGTTTGTAACTGTACGTCTGTACGAGTATGGATGTTTTATTGATTTTAGATCATTTTATTTCTTAGTTTTTATACTAATTTATTTGTTTTTATATATTTTTATACTATATATTTAATTTTAGCCTAAAAGCGAAGCGAAGAGTATATTGGTTTTACAATTATGATTTTTATTTTTTTTTTTTTTTATGTCTGAAGATACTTATTAACACATATAGGGTGTCTTTTCCGTACCAAATTCTATCTAGATGGTACTTTATTAAGCTTATTTTTCAAATTTCTCAAAAGTTTTTCATTGTCAAAAGATAACCTTCCACAAAATGGCGGAAAATCGATAAAATTAAGATTTTATTTTTAATATTCACATGCGTAGTTAAAATTTGGAAACGGTTGATTTTCGGAACAACTATGAAGTTTAGAAAATTTTTCCAAAAATATTTAATATTTCCTGAAATAAAAATCCAAAATATTTTAGGTCTATTGGTTTGAAAATATTATCGAAGCCTAATCATATACTACTTAATCTTTTTAGAAAATATTTTAAAAATCGTGATTGACAATTTTTTTTTATAAGATTTTATAGTTAAAATTACTAAAAATGGCAAAAATCGTCAAAATTACGGTTTTCGTTATTAAAAATTTTGTTATCTTGTAATAACTAATTAGGTTTTCATTGTAGAAACATGTTAATTTTTTGATTATTTACATATGTGTTCTACATAAAAGAAAACAGATTGGAAACGATTAGTTGATTTTCTGACTAAATATGAAGTTTTGAAATTTTTTCGAAAAACTTATAATATTACCTGCAATTTTGGGTTTATCGATTTGAAAATTTTATAGCAGACTAATCATATACTATTTAATCTTTTTTAAAAAAAAAATTTGAATATCGTAATTTACAATTTTTTCTGTAAGCTTCTAAATATAAAATCTTTAGTAGAATTGAATATTATGATATTTCGTGTTTTCAAAAGTCTGAAAGCACGATTTTGGGTAGAAATAATGGTTCGATTATCAAAAATATGGTACTATTTATACCAAATTGCATCTAGTTGGTATTTTATTTAACTTATTTTTCGAATTTTTTAATAGTTTTCCTTGGGATAAGAAAAACTAGCAAAAAATGTCGGAAAATCGACAAAATTTGGTTTCCGTTATTTTAATTTTTTTTTTTATTTACTAATTGAATTTTAATCTCAGAGACTTGAAATATATTTTAGGTATTTATATAGATAGTTTACATACGTGGTAAACTTTTAGAATGGTTTATCAGTATAAAATATTGTATTATTTTGAGTTCGCTTAGAATCGTATTTTTTAATGTAATATCATTGTATTCAAATCTTAAACTATAAAAAAACCATTAATTTCTCCAAGAATGAAAGGGACGAAGATGCAAAGTCTAGAATCGACCTTCCCGCTTTTTTAAAACAATTTTTATAAATGAACTATTCACTTAATTCTGCAAAATATATAACGATTCCCGTGGCCAAATAACAAAAATAAATAAATAAATAAAGTGCCCGCACATTTCTAATTATACGAGTCGAAATAAGTATTAATCGCTAGTCTATCAAGTCCCGTCTTATTATAAAAATATTTCTATTAATTTAAATTTGAAACACAAACAGCTGGTTTCAAGCTATTATAATACGATAATTGCATAATTACCCAAACTATAACAACAAGTGTATACTTCTAAGTACCTGGATCGACTTACATCAATACCAAATTCGAAGCCATCAGACAATTCTTATCAATGGTATATTTCGCTTCTATATATTTCTATATGTTAAATTTACATAGGTTTTTACTTTTTAAAGTGAACCTAATTATTTATGTAATATTAATTTAGAGGAGAACTTTGAGGAATTACACAAATCGACTATTGAACTAATCCAATTAAGTCTACGCACTGATCATTTGAAAAATTCATATTTTGAATGGCGTGGTATTCATATATTCTATATTCTATGATGGACCGATACCCGATCTTCCGATATATGCAACCGATATATTAAAAAATAATATTTTATTAATAAAATTATATTTCGCTATAACAGTATTACACTTAACAAAAAAAAGCAATGATTAGAATTTAAATTTAAGTTATAACGAGTACATATTATCTATAAACGAGTGTCGATTGTAAAGATAAGTAATAATAATATTGCCAAAAATAAATAATATTATTAATAATAAAATATTTAACCATGACTGTGGTCTTGTGTCATTTGCTGCCTATCTATCGATAATAATATATAATAATAACATACTATTTTTAGTGTAGTCTATTTTATATTTTGTGATGTTATTGATAACGATATTGTATGTACTATAGTGTTTTTTCTCGGTATCGGTTCAAATATCGGTTTTGAAAAAAAATCGATACCAATAAAACCGATGATACCTTATCGGCCGATACCAAGTATCGGTTCTAGGATCGGCCCACCCATAATTGTTTCATTATATAAGACCTGAACGAAATAATAAATAATGAACGTTTTTTGTCAACAAAATCGTTTTTGTTAATGAAATCTTCATGAACATCGTGCTTTATCTTTGAAATATTTACCAACATGCGTTCAAAATAACAGCTCAGTGTTAAAGAACTAAATGATATTATTTATTAATATATTTTATAATGGTACTAATTGTATATAAATTGTATATATTTATTATTTCAAGTGAAAACCTTGAAATATTAATATTAAAAAAGTCTCTCTTACATGATATATTTCAATTTTGTTTATTACGAAAAAAATAATAATAATAATTTCTTGTAAATATAGATATAATTTTTTATTTAATAAAAACTGACTTCGAGGAAAATGAGAGTAAAATATGATAGAAGATAATAATTATATAAAGTTTTTAGTCAACTAATTAATAAATATGATTCAACTTGAAATTCCTATGTGGTGGTGTAGAGAAAATGGATCTCGATTATTCACAGTCTGTCAAAAGCTACAAAGAACGAAAATGAAATAAAATATTCGGTTACCCTATCAGTCATAGACGTATTCGTAACAGAAAAACAAACAAAAAAAATGTGAAAAATTTCGATTTTTTTTTTCTCGCGTGTTCTTGATAAGCTTGTATGGTATTTTGATTTTCAATAAAAGCGCCGTTTTTGTGTACAATGCATATATAAATACACACTTCTCAGGTGTCGAATGCAAACTATAATGCTCATATGATATTGCTTTCCGAATCGAAAGTTACACATTTTTATTACCTTTTGACATTCGACTTCGGCGTATTGTGAATTTGATAAAAAGCAATATCAACATGCAAACCGTTGTAGTGGGTAAGATACACACCACTGTAATCCTCCAGAAATATAATATTATTTTTGTACCATAATATAATGTCCATATACCAGTTACTCGTATATATACCATAAATTCCAAGTACCAACAAACGTATTATCTTTCTCTAGTGAATGCGTATATCATATTCCAAATTATATTTTAGTTGTGTGCTGTATAATATATGTTATTTAATGAGAAATTTACATTGAAAAACAATAATTTGTTAACGACCTACCTACAATACGCTAAATAATATTAATTGATCATTATTATTTTAATTTTTTTTTTTTCATTTCTGTGTCTTATATTTTAGTTTTTATATTCATTATTGTTTCATAAATTATGACAGATTTTATCGTATTAAAGTTATTTGAATATTAAAATAGAACTGGTGACTGTTATTATAGTAATTGTACACAATTAATGTCTTGACGGTTTAAATAGTATAAAATATAAAAGTTCATTAGAAAAAAGTACCTACATTTATTAAAATGTATGAAAATTTAAAATTTAAATAAAAGACTTTGGAGAAGTGTAAAGATATTTAATTATTTAAATTATATTTTGAATATTAGCGTCCTTAATAATATCCAAGTCAAATATTCACCGTTTTCCAAATAAATATAATTTATTCAAATACTGAATCGTGAAGTCGACAAATGAACTAAAACTTCGTTTATAATGTCCACGAAGTTGGAATGAGTATAAATAATGTTAATGTCAATGATTAATTTTGTGATGAATTACCCGTCGAGGCCAAATTTAAACAGACTATTAAATTTTTTTAGGTAATTAATATTTTAAATTCTTGCCAAAGGTGTGTACATTTGACAGGTATAATGTAGTATTTGTTTAGTGTCAGAAATTAAAATATTACTTTATTCTAGGTAATCCATATTATCATACGTGAAAAATAAATTTAAAATAACGGTGAACTTTTGGTAAGAGTCAATTTGTTTAAACGTTATAAATTATTTTACTATTTGAACAACATACTCGTTTTTATTGTTCTTATTTTCAATAAAATTGCATAGATGAACCTAAAATATATCATGATAATGTGTAAATTCATTTTATCATAATTTAAAAACAAAATATATAATTTACCTTATCTGATTTAACTATGATTGCAAAAATGATATTCAAATTGTGGTAATTTATTACTTATCGTGAATATAAGCAAAATATAATTCATCAATTTTATGCATTTTAAAATATATGCCTAACCTTTATTTTATGAGTTATATCGTAATGAATTTTAAAAGTAAACTTGTTGTGTGTTTTAGCTCATGCCACGCTACTTAGTCATATTGATTTATAATTAAATGATATTATATACGTGCCTGGTCCTATAGTTGCAGATGGGTCGAAAATTGTGCTGAGATAGATTGTGGTTTTTTATTTATATACCCTTAAAATAATATTTGTTTTTTGGGTTTCAATAATTTTTAAGCGTTTTCATTGATCCATCCATTAATTTATGTAAGTGTATGTATAATATCCTAACCTACTTTTACAGTTTTTATCCTAAATTTATAACACAACAAATTAATTTTAAACAAAGTTTAGTTTGTTCTGAAAAAGAATTAAAGGCCACCATTAAAAAAAAAAAATCCTAGTAGAGGAAAACCATATATAGTGCTACCAGTAGTACTCTAAATTATTACGGTATTTTAAAAAGGAAAAAATGTTTTCGAGCGCATAAAAATAAAGGTAGTGGTTTATTCAAAATTAATTTTAAATGTAGATATGTTTAAACTAACAATACCACAATAAAATTTCATAAACTACCTATACGCAATTGAACAGATGAGGTTAAACAACTTTCAGTTGTGAAATATTTGTGTTTAATGGTATTTAAAGCATTTATGTATAAATATATTTATATTTTTAACAAGAGTCAATGTGTCGATGAATATTTATATTATTTTCCATTTAGGTATACCATATTATTGGCTTTCGTTTATCTAAATCGTTCTCGAGATTGTCTATTCATCGATCCCTATTTAAGAGTGTAAGGTGAAGTAGTATAGACAATTGTCGAGATATTATAAATATGTCCTTTAAAAGGCCCATCGTCCTAAAAAGTAATAAAAGTCCTCAACAGGCTTTAAAATGTATTAAGAGGAAGTACTACGGTCAGATTTTTATTTTTGTACGTTTTGGAACTGTTATATAGAAGTGTTCAATATATATATTTAACCATGATTCAGTGCATTCTACTAACCGCCAACATTGAATTGTAAACAAATTGCATGGTCTATGGTCGGAACGTATGTTGTAAATCAAAATAATTAGTTTACCGTGATAACTTAATCAAAAAACCACACTACGAAAGTACGAACTCCGCATACGACTACGAAGACACGATCGTGTTGTGTATTATAATATAATATATTGATAGATTATATAGGTACATGATGATCAATAATTATGTTGAAATTGTATTAATCATCACGACTTCAACACAGTCGACAGATATGAAATATCGACTTCGTATTCCGAATGTTGGATATTTTAAAAAAATATCTAGTTAATATTTGAATTTTTAACTTATTTATTATCAATCACATATATTATGTTATTACGTTGGAATTTTTTAAATTTGTTTATTTTTAAAATATTTTATTTATATAATATGTTTCAATTAAAATTAATTATTTTTATTAAATAAGTCTATAAAAATGAAAAATATCAGTTTAATGAAAATAGCACAATACAAATATATATATATATATCATAAAATGATATTGGATTAGGTCATTTCAATTTTAATTTACTTTTGTCGTTTAACGAGAAAACCCATCATTTATCATAAAAACGTTTTCCGTTCATGATCGTGTCAAAACAGACCTTAAAACCAAAATCCTTTATAACTACAAATCATTTGACGTGGATATTTTTAATATAAATTCAATGAAAAATAATAAAAACACAACAGAGTAACAAAAAAATAATTTACAATACCTAATTAATAATAGTATAATAAATAATAATATGGTGTCTACTCATATTATGAAGTACCTGGTTGTTAAAGTACATTTTAATATAAAAAATTACTTAATATATTATGAAATAAGTTCATAAAAACAATATTTAAAAAAAATTACAAATTTGATTTATGTTAATATTAAACCACTAACATCAATTTTTATTTATTATCGTATAATTACAATTAACAAATAAATTCTATATAACAAATTAAATAAAAATATTACACAAAATTGTATAAGTAGTATTATTTTCGAATTATAATATATATTACATAAATTTTTAGTTTTTACCTGTAATAATACATTTACTTCTGATTCAGGAAATATCCGTTTAGGGAACTATAAATGCATATTAAATTACAAATTTGTTATAAAAAGACTGAATTTGACGTTAAAATTGTAAAATATGCTATAAAGTATTAAAAATGTATATCTATATATATATATATATTATGCTTTAAAAAAAATCGTATTTTTAATTTATTAATTAACAAACATATTTTATGTAGGTTCAGTATGTAATTGTATATTACCTAGAAAAAATATGCAAATGTACATATAGAAAATAGAAAAATCGAACCCTAGTAATCCTTTTTGTAAAAAAAAAATAATAATATATACCAAAATATATTTTTAGACAGTATATTATTATTTGAAGACGATCAATGAGGTAGGAGATTTAAAACCAACGAGGTAAATCTTAACTTTAATAAATTGTTAACGTTTCGATTTTATACTACATCGATTAATATAACATAATAATTGGATCGCTTCTGGTTTCTGCAGTATGTATAGTAAGTCTAGCGAATTGATATTGTATATTCGCGAGTAATGGCGTAACTAATTTGTGAATAATACTATATTCACTCGGTTCGTCCGAAAAGAAATTGCTTCCGACCTTCTAACCGTATTATAATGTATCAGTAACTCTACCGACGAATTTTATGATTTACTTCGATCCCTTTGAACTGTAAAATTAATGAGTCGCTTTTATTCGCCTTAACGTAATAATAATTATTATTATGTACACCTGAAACAATATAAATTGTATTTTTCAATTAATCGCAAATAGATATAACTTAACCGGACCTAATTTAATTACAGTTGGACGATAATTAGTGATACGAACAAAATATCAAATGGGATGTACGGATCGAGTATAAGATTATTAATACAAATATTAATATATAATATCCAGTTATATGTAATAGCGTTTTAATAAAACACCCAAACATTTTAGTAATGTTGTAAGAATTTTTATAAATTTCGTCAATTAAAGAACATTGATTCCTAGTTGGGTTTGAATTCAGTAAAACTATTATAATAATCTGTTACACGAGAGATCATGTCCCGTTTTGGACGAATCAGCTTTGTAAAAGCAATATGCAATTTATATTTAGGTCTATATTTTAGCAAATTCTTCATCAATCTATTGATTCATAGCTGTATGCACAATGTTAGCATGTACTTTATTTGAATAGAGAATTATAAGTAGGTTTGAGATTACCTATTTTATATTTGTGCCTTGTAGTTTATTTTTTTATTTATTATAAATTTGAAAAATTTAAAAGTTACAAAATTACGAACAAAATTATGAATATATAGTTTGAAATTTTATTGTGTAAATCCTTATTCAATATTAAACGAACTGATTCAGGTATTCTAAAGATTGTTAATAATATATGTTTATTAATTATTCAGATTTTTTCTTATAAATAACATTATATCATTTACGATGTTTTATTAATATAATTTTTACTGTTTTTTAAGATTATATTCATACAAGTAAAATATTTATTTTCATATATCGCAAAGTTACACGATTTATAACTTTATGTGTTCTTTAATAATTGGTTATGTGATAACGAGTTAACAATTACAATCAAGTTAAAACGTTAAATTTGTTTTAACTAAGTCTCATAATATGAGTCACTTTTTATACCAATAAAACTTTATGTTTATTTTAAAATAAAAACTAAATAAATTTAAAATTATCCATATGAAAAATATTAAAGTTTAATTTTAATATTAATATAATATTTATCAGAAAACTGCCAGAAAGTAAATTCTGAGCATTCCACCTTTGTTTCTTTGATCATAGAAGAAATTGTGGTGTATTATAACTAAGATTTAAATGTAATTATATTGTATTCGAAAATACGATTATGAGCGAAACGTAGTCATATATAGGTACATTATATTTTACTGATAATCCGTTCAAAAATTGTACTATTATGTATGTAAACTATCTATGACTATGAGAATACTCAAAAAAAAAAATTCTAGTCCCTATATTTAAAATTGTATTAGTTAGTATAGTAGTGTTATTTTATTGTCTTAAAATATTTAAATTCAAATTCGTCAAAATAACAGTTACCATTAATTTCACATTTTATCTGTCATTTTTCGATAGTTTTTCTAATCTGAATGATAAACTTTTAAGGAATTCAAAAAATGAGTTAAATAATGTATTAAGTAAATGAAATTTTCTATCGAAAGAAAACTATGTTCGTGGTAAGTAATCAAATCATTATTTCTATATTAAAAGTGCCTTCAAATATAAAAAAAAAACTTTGTAAAACAAAGATTCACGCATCCCTAGCTTTACTCAGAATCTAAAAATATGGCATTTTAAATTGTATTATTATTAATTAAAAATTTTTAAAATTCAATAAAAATTAATGATTGTAAAACATCAAAATTAAACTCTTAACTTCTAATTAAATTTGTTAACATAATAAAGTTAGAATTTATTGTTTAAATTATAAATATATTTGTATTTAATTATTTTTTCTTATATATAAACGTAATAAGTAAAAAAAAAATATTAGCTTGTGTATTGATGTGAAACACGAATAATAAAGGTAACTTATAAAATAACGTTATACCGTCTAGTATAATATATATATATATATATATATATATATTAATATACTTAATAATGCTTTGTGTACAAAATTAAAAAATAAATAACATGACATCATGAACAAGTCAAATATGGTTTTTTATCTATAATAAATGTAAACTTTAAATACAATTGACTGCAAGTACCTAACTTAAATATTATTTATCTCTTAATATAATATAATGATAATCGTATACGTGAATGTTTATTATTTCAAAGTTAATAATATATTTATTTATTAAAAAAAAAAAAACTTTTAGTAGCTACAGTCCATAATGGTACAAATAATATATTATATCGTATTCATATCTATTACAGAATATATAATTTGAATTTACAATATAGATGATTTAATTAAATGACATGCTAATAAAACAATAATGTAATAGTAATAAAAGAGAAAATGATGCCGCTGGGAAGATAAGGAGTAGATAGACATTCAGACATAGTTAAATAATACCAAAAGCATGTTTTTGTGGTTACTTTAAATACCAGACACGATTATACCAGGGGAATGCTTCTGTAAACGGATACTTTTTATGTTTATCATTTCGAAATACAAATAATAATATAATTTATCTTTTAATATTTTAAAACGTCTACAAGGGAATATTGTGTTAAAGTGGATTATATTATATTGCCAATATGCATATTTTCGAGGAAAAACATTAAATATGATTTTAATTTGTAAAAATGTATAGGGGAAAATAATACTTTGAAAATAGAAATTCAAATATGTCAAAACCACCATACTGTTGACTATTAACGGTCATTTAAATTTATTATCTAGTAACATACAGTAATTACAATATGTTAGATCGTCAGGTGACGTTAATCAAAGGCAAAGATAAAATTGATGGGTTTATTATTATTTGTACAGTGTATAATTTGGGCTATTCTTTTATTATTTCACAATAATTTATTAATTTATGTTCAACATTAAAATGTCAAAGGGTATAATTTGTTGGTAGTATTCATTGTTTTTAAAATCCATCACAGATTAAATCATAACGAACAGGCGGATTCGAATTTTTATATACGACTCGTAATATTAGTAGAAATAAGATGTAGATTATTTGAATATTTTTTATTTTACAAAATGCTTCAAACCGGAATTAATTCTCATAGATCTTAACTTTATAAATTATATTTTGTATTTTTTAAACTAAATTTCAAATAATTTTGTACGTTTATAATGATTAGTTGTATGATCATTTATGTCTCATATCAACAATATATATATATGATTTTTAAAAATACTTTCCCATTTGTCTATCACATAACATTTTAAGTCATCAACACCCTATCGACCATCACCATAATATTTTATTGCGAAACGACTGTTTTTTTTTTTTTTTTTTTTTTTTTTTTTTTTTTTTTATATAGGAAAATTAGTTTTGAGAAACGTTAAGAAATGGTTTTGCGGTGTTACGATAAACAACATACCTACACAAGAGCGCGAGGAAAATATAAAACGTAAATATACGCGTAACGCGTTAATTTGCCGTAAAGGTAAGTAATATAACATAACATAACATTATCACGTCTGTACGGAAATTCGTAAATTTTTTAACAAAATTAATTTGTACACATTATTAGTGTACATAATACACATATTACGACTGTACAATAGACGTACCTAATATATTATAATATTATGCATATAACACGGCGGTTATAATGAAATATTATGATAAATAATTGACGTGACAGAAAAAGAAAACCCCGAACGCGCGCGTTTTGTTATGATATTTTCACGGATTTTCATGGTTTTCGCGGCAAATATTCCATTTATAACATTTAATTATTAATTATATTATACGATTTCGCAACGTAGTCGTTTCCGAAATATTGTCGCGATCGCGCGACAGACACGACCCCGCGTACGGTTTCGGTTGTACAAAGATAACCCATTAGATAATTGATTTTAAATTTATCTAGACGAGATAAATAGATAACACTTATAATTTTTATCTAGATAAGAGATAAAAGATAACCAATTTTATCTAGATAAAAAAATAACAGATAATTAATATTTAATATTGTAGACCCAACGTTCGTACTCGGCGTAAACCATAGTTGTTATTATCATGATTATGTTGTAAATATTATTATTATAATTAATTATAAACTATCCGATGCTCCAGTTAAAACTATAAATAGTTTTTTACAGAGTGCGGTTAAAAATAATTTTGGGTCGAAATTTGATTAAATCACCGATTGAATAATTAATCTAGATGTATATACTCAGATAGACTATTTATTTATCTATATAGGATAAAAAGACAACTGTATTTTATCTAGATAATGCACAACACTGCGTGGAGAGCGACGTCTTCTAGAAACAAACACGTTGTTATTGCGCGCGTGTCGCAACAACACGTCGGTGGCGTAGAACTCTGTTCGATCAACCGTGGCGTCATCCGTCGGACGACATCGACGCCGCCACAGCCGCCGCCGCCGCCGCCGCCGCCGCATCGATGTCCACTGGACCGCGTAAGCGTAGCCTCGCGCGGACCGTTTGCGACACGACCGGGACGACCTTGCACAGCCAGAAGACGGCGGTTCGTCGCGGTCGGCGGGTTCGCGCGCGATCGGAGAGGGTTACGCGCGCCCGCGGCCGTTTCATATTTAACCGGCGGCCGGCCGCCAGACTGGCTCATTGCACGTAGACGCGCCGCTCCGCCATCATGTCTGCACACGTTAACGGCAAATGGAACGCTTGCACGACGACGACGACGATCGCGCTGGTCGCCGCCGCGATGACGCTGACCGCGGCCGCGGCGGCCGTTGAACCGGTCGCGGCCGAGTCGAAAAAGGCGGCGGGCAAGTCGTCGGCGATGGACGGTTTCGCGAGGACCGGCTCGTACAAGGGCGACAAGGGTTACAACGAGGACGACGTGTTCGGCGACAAGGACTCGGACAGCTACGGTTTCGGGACGCAAGTGTCGTTCGGCAGCAAGTCGGGCGACGGCGGCCTGGGCGCGTACCACGAGTCGACCGCGTACGACGACAACGGGCGGTCCAATCCGAAATACTCGTCGTGGCACTACGAGGACAAGGACGGCAAACCGACCAAACGGTACGTTTTCGATTCGCACGGGAAAAAGAAGAACGGGCCCGCGGCGGCCGTGGAGGCGGAGGCGTCCGAGTACGACAGCGTGGAGGCGTACGACGATCCGGACGACGGTGGCTCGCACGCCGGTTTCGAAGCCGACGACGCCGAGCCGGAGTACGGCAACTTGTACGATTCGGCCGACGTGTACAACGACGCGGACGCGTACTATTGATCGTAATAATATTATTAACATATTATTCTATCCGCGTTCGTAAAACGCGCGTAATATTAGGCCGCGTACTCGTCCTTCCCTTATGGTTATGGCTGCAAATTTCTCCACCCTCGCGGACCAGTTGTAATATCATTACGATAATAATTAATATTAATCAGTAAAAAACGCCGATAAAATAAACTCATTTTTTAATATCACTATGAATAAAACGGTACTATAAAATCAAAATAATAACAATATAATATATAATAAAGAAAAAAAAAAATTACCAAATTTGTATTGCATAAAAATTGTATTTTAATAAATCGGAAATAAGCCATATAAATATACGTTGTCAGGGGTTTGTCGATCGATAGATTTTGATGATTTTTTTTTTTTTTAAATTCGATAATTTATTGTATTGTACGTTATCGACTAGACGACAATCTACCTTGACGCGACGCCGCTTTTAAAAATATTAAAAAAACATACCGTAAAACATGTAATAGTATAAATCTAGCCACTCTAGACTATTTATAACAATTATACTTATAATTCACACTTCGCGCATAAATATCATAAAAATTATCTTCGGTTTTCGTTTTTCGCAATAAAAATAATCGTATATTATATTATTTAGAGCACATTCTTAAAAATCAATATAAGCATAAAAATAATGGTATATAGGTATTTTTGTCATTATGTAAAAGTGAAAAACCGATAATATTCTGTTCTCACTCTCTCAATGCTTGTCGATAATTGCAGTAATAGTTATAGTGTTTTACACGTCCTTTGTAATAAAATCCTATTATCTGTTATTTATCCGGCTATTAGGTATTGTATTTTTCACTTATTGTAATTTACAAGTTTTGTTTGTTTTTTGTTATTATTGTGTTAGGTGTATGTTGTTATTTTTTTTTTACTGTTATTGCTTTTATAATTTTTTTGTAATTATATTTTACATTTTTATTTTTTATCTTTATAATTATTTTTGTGCAATATGTTTATTTTACTACTGATTATTGTATGCGGTTTTTTACTAGTGTTGTTTTAATAAATATTTACAAACACCATACGTTGAGTGATTAATATTACTCCTAATGTATATAATGTATGAAAAACACTTTTCTATAACCTAAGTCTTAAACCTTTTAATACAATATAAACATTTTTTTTATTATGCTATAGTTGGTTATTTCAAACATTTAAGTGCTTTTTTTAGAATCTTACAGAATTAATATTATTTAATTTTACCTTCCTCAAATGGGTTTGTACGGGACCGTTAAAGATAATATTTGGTTAAAAAACGATATTTGTGTACAAAATTACTTATCATGGTTTTGAACCTTAGGTTACCATAATACTTTATATATTGTCGTATAGTATAACCATATATGTTACCTATATGTAATGCATTTTACCGTTCACAAGTTAAGCACGAGTATATATTATTATGTTTTTAATTATATTAAACAATAATTATATATATTTAATTAACTGTAAATTATAATTTATTCGTTTACTATAACATGAAAGTAATTTAAATATAATACTTTTTCAATTATCATTTAATTTTAGTATAGGTTTTCTTATTATAATAACGTAATAGGTAGGTACGTAAGTTTTTAATTAATTGTATAAAAAAAAAAAAAAACGTGTTCTATAAATTTAATCGTCGTACCGATTTTTAGTTTGTGTTGCTGTTTTTTTCCAATATTTAATTTATACGCATGGCCGACCATCACAATGTTATCGTTTCATAATCGCGTTTATTAACCCCAAAATATAAATGCATTAAGTTTAAAAAAAAAACCATATTTTTACCCGTGACTATAACCCATAAACAACCGCAAGGTAATAATAATTATTGCATATAATGAAAGTTTTATTACTGAAAACCGATAATACGCAAAATGACATTATAATATTATTATCGATATTATTATTATTATTCGAATTTAAAGTGAATTTTGATAAAGAAGTTAAAAATCAGATAAACAGTCGATAGCAAATTAAAATTTAATTTTAAGTGTTTTGCACTTTAATAGTACCACTATTACCAATATTTTATTATCATACAAATTGAAAAAAATTGATTTCGACCAGTCGATAAATCGGTATGTAAGTTGTTATCATTTTTAAATCACTTTAGTATTATAATTCTCCCAGACAAATGGCTGTGTTCACTCTTTGCTACAACTATCAAACAAATCAATGAATATAACAATACGTAGATAAATAAACAATACTACGGTCCATAAGTGATGCCCAATCTCTGAAACTTAATCTGGAAATTTAAAACAAAATTAATACGAATTTACGATAATTTTGAAATTACAACGCGTTAATTCACACTAGTTCCAAATTCGTATGATCTCTGAAGTATTAGTTCTACTTTTAATAATAATCTGGTAAATTTTCAAATCAAACTGATAAATGATTGAAAATTACTTTGCCTAATATGTATTTATTTATTAAAAATTTCATAGGATAAACATTATTTAAATATACACGTTTTGTATTGAATATTAATGTATTAATAAGTATAAATAATTTGTAATGAATTTAGTTTAGAGATTAGTTAGCTAATCTATATATTAGTGCAATAGTGTATGGTATATTAATAATATTGTTTTTACATCCAAAGTATAAATAATATTATTCAAAAAGAAGAGAAACTATGAGAAATATTATTTATATATCCTACATAGTAATAACGGTAGGTAGGTAGATACTTACTTACTTATCTATGAGAAAGAATGAACTTAGAAATTTATGTTGATATGCTGTGATTATGTTCAGTACGCGTTATGCAATAGGATACGTTTTTGTCGTTTGAAAAGTTGAATTTATTTCTCATTCGGCTTTAGATAAGAGACAATAAGTATATATTATTTCAAATGCCGTATATTTGCACTTTTATTATAAATGCAAAATGATTAGTATAATATTATTGTACAAAAATAACGGTAAAATCGTACAATATTCTTCCTGTCGTTTTTATAAAACACAACACTAATCACTCTGTAAATATACCCATGCGTACAACATTGATAAATCGTTCTATTCAC
Source organism: Eriosoma lanigerum (assembly GCA_013282895.1). Classification (NCBI taxonomy): domain Eukaryota; kingdom Metazoa; phylum Arthropoda; class Insecta; order Hemiptera; family Aphididae; genus Eriosoma; species Eriosoma lanigerum. The sequence goes on from CM023358.1 coordinate 18,039,388, forward strand.
GTGTTGTACATCGTTGAACATTATAATAATTTATAATTATTATATTATTACAATAATATAATAATAATTTATAATTATTATATTATTACAATAATATATTATTTTCAAATTGTATTCACGTTATAGGATTCAAGTACATGAGCTCCGAGTTGTTTTCTGTATCATTTAATATTTTGGATATTTTACATAATATATATTGTCATATTGTTATATTATAAACAATTTAAAAATCGCCTATATTTCAAATAATGCGAGTACTTTTATTTTAAAACTTGTAACTTCATATTATTGAAAGTATTATACCTATATTTTAACTATTTAGTGAAATGAAGTTTTAATACCTCTATACATATAGAAGCAGTATTGTTCATTATCTAGATAAAATATACAGTTATCGATTAATCTTATCTAGATAAATAAATAGGCTATTTGAGAATAATCATCTAGGTATAATTATTATTCAATCAAAGATTTTAAAAATGTTGACACAAAATTATATTAAACCGCGCTTTGTAAAGATTATAAAACTAGAACATCAGATATTTTATAATTAATAATCCTGGACCATTACCCAATAGTAAAATGTATATTTTTAAAATACAATACAACGTTACTATCTTTAGCACCAGTTGAAAAACTTTTTAGCGCTGGAAGTCAAATCTTAACTCTAAGAATGAATGACTTGGGTACAAGACGTTTGAGATGTTAATGCATTTAAAATTAAACAAATTCAATGTATAATTGTAATTATATTTAAACATATATTAAATGTTGTAAATTTTTAATTTTTATATAACTATTTAAATAGTTTTATTTTTAATAAACATAACTTATTCTCGAATCTACAATATTAAATATTAATTATCTGTTTTTTATCGAGATAAAAATTTTAAGTGTTATCTATTTATCTCATCTAGAGAAATTTAAAATCAATTATCTGTCATCTTATCTAGATAAATTATGGGTTATTTTTGTACAACACTGTATATAGGTATATAAATGTTACAATCGATTATATTACAGTATTTCTAAATTACTAATAGCAAATATGAAATTTCCAAAAATAAATATAATTTGAATTTGAATTATATTTTATATATAACCTAATTAATAAATATACTATAAATTAAACAAATACATAAAAAATTGGATTGAATTAATAATTATATTTAATATGAAATTATGTTTTTTTCCTATATTGCACTTTAAACTTTAAAATAAGTTATTAAAAACAAAATAAACCAAGATATGCAACAAGATATGAAAACTAACTTATAAACTGACTTAATAAAATAAATGTTCTATTATTTATCTAAAGTTATAAAAATTGATCATTAATTAGTCAAATATACATACCGTATTAGACCCTAACTCAATGAAAGGTTTTGCTAAAAAATCAGTTGTCCTTCTCCCTAACTTAATTAAAGTAATTCCAATTTGTTTGGGTAATATGATATTATTATGTAAAACAACTATGATATAAGTATATTATATTTTTACTCTTAAAGAGTACATTATTTTATGATAATAATAATAAAAAAAAAATAATAAAATAAGCCGATTTTCTACGCTAGTAAAAACATAATTTTGTCCTCGAAGTATGCATAGGTTAAGTAGAAAATCTAAGAAATCTGATTTATTATCAAATAAGATACCAAGTAGATAATAAATTTCAAACTATTTATCGCGATAAGATACTTATTATCATAATTATATTATAATAATATTTTGCCAAAACCACAAACAAAACAAAATGCAAATCAATTTTTAAAACCTGCCGTCAATGAAATTTAAAAAATATCTTTAGTGGTTATGAGTCATAGATTTCTATAGTATTGTTCTTTTCAAACTCGTCGTTCATGAACTATTTTAATATACTTATGTCCACTGATAGTCGAATCACTACAGATTCATAAAATTTAAGTGATGTTATATATAATATAACTTGCACTATAAAACATACTATTATCTGTGACTATTGACAGTGTAGGAAGACAGAATATATTATTGTGTGATATCATCCGTTAACGTTTCTACATCATAAATTTACTTACGCCCGGAAAATACGTTTGAAATTGATATAATAAAATTGTAAAATACTTTATTGTGAACTCTAGCTGTGTTATTATTTTGTTTCGTATTCATTGTATCCGAAAAAAAAAAACGAACAATGAATACCCTTAGTGGCCAATTACTGCGGTTAGGTAATTAAAAACTACTTTGGTTAAGTTTTAAAATTTTATTTTTATAGCTTAAAACAATGAGCTTTCATAAAAAATGTATTGATTAATAACAAACAAATTGCACATTTAGGTTTCAACAAACACTTTTCTGTATTCTATTAAATATATAAAAATGAATGTATTTTATACAATACGACCATAACCGTTTCTTAACCCGAACATTAACCTCCGTCAAGGTAAATGTAATAAATCATTATTATTATTATTACCAATGACTGTCTCTTATAAAAATATATGTTTGCACTTTTGTGGAAATGTATCTATATGACTATATTTAATGCCTTTAATAGTTTTATAGTTATAATATTTAAAATAAAGTTACATTTTTGGTTTTAAACTCCTTCACGTCAAATTGTATAAATTTGTTATTTCAAAAGTATTTCAAGTGCAACACTCTTTACTCATGGTTGCATCATAATTAAATCGAAAAACTGAATAAAATAAATAATAATAGTATAAAACATATTTTGTTAAGAAAGTATAATGTCTTATTTGGCATATTAATAATATTACCTTATGTAAATTGAAATAATACATATATTTTCTAAAATATTCGAAATATTTATAGAAAATAAAACAAAACTCTTCAACGTAATCTTTAACGCGTATTTATAACGTCATAAATTCGATAATTATATAAAAAAAACATATTTAAATTTTCTGCAGATTACAAAACACTTTGATTTATGATGTATTTTTTTATTTTGCAAATTTAGTGAATAAGAGTTAGTTAAAGTTTCGATTTTAATCTCCTTTCATCTCATTTTTTATATATATTTCCTAATGACTCATGCTATTGTATTTTATGTTCTCGGTCTGATTTTTCCAAGTGCGATATTTCTTCTTTTTACGTGCCTCCGCTTTAACTATATTAAACTTGCTTCTCTGTCAATTTTTCATTTTTGTTCTAACGTTCATTTTTCTCTTCCGTGTTTCTTCCAAAAATATTATCATATAGTAATCATTTCTGCTATTTGTAGGAGTAATTGTATCATTTGTATTTATTTTTATAAATTATTTATATAATATAATATAGTATGTTATTATTATTATTATTCTTTCTTCCCTTTTGTAATTATATGCTTCTAAAATAAAAATAATTATTGTATTTAATTTTTGTTATTTTCCTATCCAGAACGGAGACAAGGTGCCAACTCTTATTGATAAAATGATCGCGATTATAGGTACAATCAAAAATAAACTTTAACCGTTATTGTGTATATTTTTAACTTTGTCATGTGGAAGAGCAATGGTACGATGGTTGACAATCACCGGCAGCGGTAGTACGGTCACGGTTATGGAGAAGTTTACCAAATTACAATACCGCCATCGACTGAAAATATATTACATAATATATTATAATATTTACTTTACTGAAGTTTAAGCGCTCACTTCGCGATTGATGTGTGTAATGTTATATGCTCAATTTTAATCAAACACTTTTGTGTCTGAACCTCAGAATCTATACTATGTATACGAGACAACTGAATACATTTTATCTTCATTTTCCATACAACGTGGTATATGGTACAGTGTCGCAACTAGTGTTAAAATGTAGGTTATATGAAATAGAGTTATAGTCCAAAATTAAAATATTATTAAAAAAAAGTTTATAATTTTTTTGTTATTTTAAGGGGCTATGAGTAATTTTGTGGAGAAGGGTTAATCCTTTCCAGCCCCCCTCTAGTTACGCTTATGTAAGGTATATGATATAAGTCAATTAGTATATCTTAAATACAAGTTGTGACCAAGCTAATCTTAATCGATTAAAATATTTTTTTAATATTTATCGTGGTAACATTTTCGTTGAATTGACCATTATAGGTAGGTAAATGGTTTTGTTTTTTCGAAACAATTAAAAAGTAATTTCACCGAAATAGGAACAATATAATATTATACTATGTAAAACGACAATATTTCATATTAATGTGCCCTTTTTTACGTGTCCATACGCGTTCCAAAGGCGACCTTAATATGTCTGCACGCATTAAATAAATGCACGCGCGTGGAATATTATATTAAAATGGGTTGTGTAATTATAGGCATTGAATCGTTTAATTACATCGTTATCATACGTGATCATACGTATAATGGATTTGTTTCTTAGAATTTGACAATTTAACTTATCTAATCTATACCAGGGTTACCGAGTTGACGGTATCCGGTTACCACTATAATTTAGAATATTATTATAATTAAGTTATAGATAATAAATGATATATACATTTATTTATTAGGTATTTACAAACATTATATTATTATTTATTAACATTTGAAGATACACGGTATCTGTAAATAAATAATTTGCAATACGCGTATATAAAGCTTATATATACTTTTCAAAATAGTCATGACTTAAATTCTAAATGATTAAAAAAGCACTCAGTGGTCAACATCTATAAAGTACTTCTTTACTTATACTATTACTTTATATATTTTACTTAACATCAACAAAATGAATAGCGGGAAGATGCGAAATTTCTTATTGGGTTCCCAGTTATGGAGGTAATATAATATAATATTAAGATAATAAATTGCTATTTTAGGAAGGAAGGAGAAATCGAAATTATTTGTAAAACCAACAAAGTGTTTCATAATGTTTACGTGAGGATCGTAGTAGATGGTTTCATTTGAGAACTATTTATGATCATTGGTTATTATTAAATTAGTCTGTTTTAAGTTAAAAATTAGAAAGTTTGAATTTTTTCAAAGTCTGTTTAGAGGGTTTAAAAGGTCTTCAAATTTTTATCCATATGAGCAGATAAATATCAATAATTATTAACATATATTGTGATTTTTTGTCAATGTTAAGTTTGAAGAATTTTCTGAAATTAAGGAATTTAAGACAGTAATTTAAAAGTATATATTTAGTTTCTAAGTGAAGTTTATTTAAGTATATTATGCAGAAATATACCAAGTAAACGTTTGGGGATATGAATATTAAATTATTTTTAAGGTAGATAAGACTATCTTATATGAATAATAATATTATTAAATATTAAAATATTTCAAATATTTTATCAATTCATTAACAATGTATTATCTATGGTTCGTTACACACTGCGTTTTAACTGTGAGATAATGCAGTGGCGTAACTAGTGCTAAAATTTAGGGTGGAGGCTGTAGTCCTCTTCCCATTAAATATCTATTAATAAAAAAAAAAAAATTTTGTTATTTTAAGGGACTATGAATAATTTTTGGGGGGATAAGCCCCTAAGGCACCCCTTATTTGCGTTTATAGGATAAATAACTTATTTAAGTTATCTGATTTCGTGGAAATACTAAAATTCCACACGCATAGATAGAGTAACCTACTTAGACTCGCGAAATCAGGGATCTGTGCACCAGAATGATCGCTAATTTTAGCTTCATCCACCGGTGTGTATAAAATATCTTTAAATTATTATTAATAAATATTGTATACAATTATTACTAATTATAAACAATAAAAACAGCGCGATACCGAAATTTTCCAAAATTTCATTTTTAAGAAAAAGAAAATATCATACCCGTAATTCCGTATTAAGTAATATTGATATTACTATCAACCTTTTTTTATACTGTTGGTCAATATTCAGTAAAAAATAACTGTCGTGGTGTTTCAAATATAATTTTGTATAATATGACTCAATGATTTCAATGTAACAATTACCCAGGTCATAGTATTGAATAACTGAGATACCGATAAAATGACGTGCAATATCAGTCTACTGAGATGTGCAAATCACAATAATATGTTTGTATAACGTTTATCTAGGAATAAGGTATTTAAAAAAAATATCGATACTTTTGTTTAGTACTAGTATTGAAAAAAAACATCGATATTAGTAAAATATCGAAACAATAGTATCGATATGAGTCAGTATCGGATGAAAAGGAAAATAGTAATAGTAAATAGGAAATACTACTCTTATCAAAATCGACTCACCAACTCAATTTTATTTCTAATTACTCTTATCATTATTGCGTTGCCGATCATTTTTTGTTGACTTATAAAGTTAAAGAGTAAATTTTATTTTATTATCTAATACCATGTTAACCTATTCATCTGGTTAATCATTAACAGGATTATTGAAATGTATGTTTTTAAAATTTTAAATCGTGGATCAAGTAGAGTTGCAATTGCAATTGGAGATATTTATTATATCATTTCAAATCGTTTAGTGAGTTCATAATATAGTACATTTTTATCTTCACATATAACATCAAAAAGTGGTACCTACATTCATAGCTAACTGTTTTTTTAAGATATTATCATCAATCACTTAGAATGTAATGTAAAATTATAAATAGTTTTAAAGTAAAACAATTCATAAAAACGGTTTTTTTTTAAAAAAAAAATATTTTACAAACGTTTTAATATTAAATAGGTACTTAAATGCGTACGAATATTGTACAATTTATTTTGATGACATATTTTTAATTGTAGTGGCCACTTATGCATATCATTCTATAACAGCAGACCAAAATATACGAAAAAAAGTTTAATATAAATGTACAATAATATTGTACAAAATATAAAGTGCTAGAAAAAAAATTCTTTTTTTTATTATATTATGCAGTATAAAGACTAATAGACTAAATGATATATAATAATATTTTTTAAAGTGATTCAATATGTTTTAAGTTTTGATTTTTTGATATTTTTGTGATCCGTTTTAAATGTTCAAAATAACTTTATTTGTCGATTCGAGGTAATGAATTTTATCAGATTAACTTAAGCCTATGTAAAACGAAATACGTATATCTTGTCAAATATAATATTATATTGGTTGTTCTTTTTAAAAATCAATTTTAAAGTTGATTATCTTGGCTGACTTTTATGTAGTTATTATATAGCGACAAGCATTATTTAAATTTAAAGGAAAATGCCAAAACCTATATTGAATCTTTGTTTAAAAATTGTTTAAGAATAAGCCAAACGTGATGGTGAAATCGAAGGAACACTACGTTATTTGAAATCTGAATAAGGAAATATAAATTAAAATATTTTATTAAAAACTTTCGGAATTTATAGGTACAAGAAGATGAGCATTTTAAAGAAAATTCATAATTTAGAATTTTAAACATCCATGAATAAAATAATGAATAAATACAGATTATGAAGTCGGTGGTAGAATTTGATTTGAGTAAAAATTAATACTTGAAGTACGATTATTTTAAATATAGAGACGTTTCAAAATTTACTTTTTTCTTTGTTACGCTGATGATATTTTAATACATTTATAAACATATTATACTAATAAATAGTAGGTATAGTGTTATTAATATTAATAAAGAACAATTAAATCTTTTAATAATCCCAAACATTTTTCTTTTTCAAGTCCGGAAATTAAATCAACGTTGAGATTTGAAAGCAAATTGATGTTTTTATAAAATATATATATATATATGATTACATTTCGCTATTTCAGCAGAGAAAAATCTGTGTGTATAATGAAAATATAGTATAAAGTCAATAGCCACTAGAACAGTAAACAAATCCAAAACAATAAACTATCACATTTATATAACATTTTATATTCCGTTTGGTTTCTAGTCTAACTCTCAATTGTTATGATTTTTAACAATTTGGTAAAATTAGCAATAATTTAAAATTTTTGATTTCCTGTCGAGAAGAAATTACATACATAATATTTATCATTAACCCACTAAAACAACAAAATCAAAGCAAACACAATTTTTTTGTTTTCATAGTTCAACGGATAAAAATATTAATATGGTATATGATATTATATTTTATATGATATTAAAATTTTGTATTACAAAACAAATATAGTTATTCAAATTGTCAGTAATGTAATTTCATTTGTTCATATCACGATTATTTTCAATGCGCATTGAATAGTTAAACTGTTTGGATTCTAACTGCAATTTTTTTTGAAATTATTTTTTATTACAATAAACCTATTGAAAAGAATAATCTATAAAGACAAACACATTTTTTTAATAAACAAACAATTAATTAATATAATTTTAATCTCTAAAGTTAATAATTTGTTTGCAATATTATGCGTTAGGTATATTCGAAAAATATGATAATATTTTAAAATACTATTAATTACTAATAACTATTTTTTTTACCTAACAAACATTTGTATATGTCAGGTAGAATACTAATATTTTTTACTGTTTATTTTATCTTTGTATATAAAGGGACGTTAATAGATTTTAAAAACTACTTTTCTGAATACGTTGTAAGGTAACCAAATCTATTCGACTATAATATAATTAGAATATACCTTGTAACGTAATCGGATATTATGTTGTTACGATATTTTATTGTCGACTAGTCCATTATATTATTTCGGCGAGACGAAAAACCCAATAACGTAGGTTGCATGACATATTGAAGATACTTGAATATAAGGGTTTTAAAATTGTATGATCTATATGAACAACTATACGCGTTTTTGTATAATATGTTTTACTTATATAGTGACACGTAATATTTCAGCTAAATAAAAAATAACTTAAAATTACCATTTCTCCGACTACCAATTTTCGAAATGGAAAAATTATAAATACCAAAGTTAATTTAAAATTTTTAAATTAAACTACAAGAAAAGCGTGCAAAAAATAGGTGATTACATAAAAAAAAGTAATATTGATTGTGCATGAGCATACTGAAATCGTTTAAATTTTAAAATGTGTGTTGGTAAAATACTAAAAAAATTTCAATTCGATATAAGTCATCTAATTGAAATAATAGGTGTTTACCATTTAAGCGAAATACACGGTTCATCGTGAACAGAAATTATTTGCAGTTAACTACGAATGCAGGTTTATGTTATATAGGTACCTATTTTACTGTCAAATAAGAATTGAATTTTTTACAATTATTAAAACTAGAAAAGATAATTTAACGTTTTTGTTAGATTAGGTTAATTGTAAGAGCGAGGGAGTTTCAAATATTCGAAAAACTCCGTCATCTACACTGGAATAACATCTGTATAATATATTATATTAATGACACGTATTTAGAAGCCGGCGCGTGGAAGAAAAGTCGTTTTAAAGTCATGACGTACATGTCTAAAACAATTTACTTCGAGTTAATTTAATAATACGAATCCATACGAGAGAAAATACGTTTTTGTGCAATTGTCGCAGAAATATCAGCATTTTCTCGTGTTTTGACGACACACGTCGCCGTATGGAACAATAACAATTTACATGAGATGTTCGTGAACAATAATAATAATAATTATTATCATAAATTATTGTTATGTACCTACAAAATATTTTGACGAATAGCATAATAATAAATATAATATTACGCAGTCGTATGCGGAGTGAAAGTTATTTTATTTCATATAACGAAATATATGAATATAACCTTTCCGCCTTTCCGGTGTAAATATCTTATTATACATTAATAAATTATACTTGATATTTGTTCATTGATTATTTTGTTTTGTGTTATAATATAGATATAATAATTAAAAAATATCATTAAATGCATTTATTTTTAGTAATATGATTAGATAATTACATTATTAAATAAATATTAGTACTTAATTAAAATTTTTTGAGAGTTTTATATTATGTAGCTTATTGAGAATGATGATATTTTATAAAAACATAAAGGTACAACAAATTATGTCTAATAGTTTGGTGTTTTTATATTAGGTGTATTGAGGTTAGGTTAATATAACTTATAATATATTATGTTTTCATTTTTTGAGGTTTTTCTAGAATGTGCTTAATGGTGAAGGTAGTTTGATATATTTCAGAAATTATTAGTTAGACATATTTTATAAGGAGTGCATTAACAAAGTGTGTTTGGGTAATAATTTTATTTTAGAGCTCATGAAATACATAAAGGAAATATATCATTTTTTCTAATATTTTTTAAAATACTTACATTTTAACTTACTTGATTATAGTATACAATTTGACAGCTATGCCGGATTAAATATATTTTATTGTTAATTGACATTTTCAGATATAGTTTTTAATGTTAGGTGATAAAATGTTTTTATAAAAGTTTCAACTAATTCACCGTAGTTAGTTTCAACTACATAATGCGAATCTCACAAAAATCAATAATTTTCATGATAACCATTTAGGTTCAGTTTTACTTTTTTTATGTTATTTAATTTGTCGGAAACGAATTTTTAAGTGTTTGTAAGACACTGAGGTCTGAGTTAATCACTGATGATTATAATAGCATTAGCCTCAAATGCATTGTGCTAACTTACTAACTTAATTACTTTATGGTATAGTTTTTAACTGTGAAAATACTCGTTATCTGAGGAAATTTGTATTGTATAATATATTTAAATTATCTTTATTATAACGCCATGTTCTGATACTGATGAATTTGTGTATACACCTTCTCATAAGATAATGTTTCTGTTATAAAAATTATGTTATAAAGAAGTGGATTTTTTTTTTATTGTTTTTTGGTTAAAACTACTAAAATTATTGTAAGATTTTTAAATTTTTAATAGAGATAAGAATGCATAAATATAATATATAAGAATGAGATTTTAAAAAGGTTAGTTTAGTAGCGGTTAAAGTATTCATATTTGAAACCATCGTTGTATGTATCTGGTATTTTTGTATTTATGAGGTCGGTATATAAAATAATAATATGTTTAATAACGAAATAATTGTGAATTGAAAATATAAATATGGACGTAAAGATTTTTAATCAGTTGATTTTTTTCTTTTTTTTTGGATACTGTCTGCGCGTAGTATGTATGTGTACTAGTGAATTAATATAGTGTTTTATATATTCTGAAAATCAGCACTCTACCATCTTAACACTTTCGGACTTCTCAATTAAATATTTCGGACAAAACTCACTGATCCATTAGCCTAAAGTGGATTTGCTGTGGGAAATATTGGCACCAACGTATAGTCCTTAGTAGTCCCTACTCGAAGGCCCGTGTAGTCAGAACAGAGTTTGAACTTATATAGTAATCTACCATGGACCATTAGCAGAAATTAATCGGTATGGGAAGTTGACACTCAATAGAAGGGTCCATTTTACGATTCTACTGTTTTCCTGACACTTTTTTTTAATTATAATTGTCTCTTTCGCTTTTAGATGTTTATAAATCGCGAGAATGACACAAAAAGTTCTGCTAAACAATATATACTATTAGATTAAAAACACGAGCGTGGTGTGTCGAAAAATAAATTACATTTAAATGTCTATTAAAATAGATGTTATTTAGAATGAACAAGTTAAAATTGTAATTTGTAAACAACAGTTGCTATTGCAGAGTAAAAAAAAAAAACATGTAAAATAAATTGCGTTGTTCTACAATAATAAAAATAAAAAATTCAACAATTGAATAATAGAATAATAATACAAATAGGTATCAACAATTTAAAATAAATTTATATTTAATTTTCAATTATTTATTTTTTTATAATAATTTATAAATAATAAAAATAATAATTGATAAACTGGATAAAACATTCTTATTGATTTTATTTGAATTATAGCTAGTGTATTAAATATTTCTACCCAAACTATTAAATTTAATTATAGTCTGGAATAATACTATTTAAAGTATAAATCTCTTTAACTGAATTCAATCTTAGTATAAACCTAGGTAATATGTATTAATTGATAATGTCAATTAAGTATTACATTACAACAATATGATTTAATAAGTTTAATGTTTTATTTATTACTAGTTTTATGAACGTAAAATTACATTGTAATATTAAATAACAAAGTTAGTGAATATATAACAATAATAAAAAATACGATTGACTAAAAAATCAATATTCACTAGACAAACATTTTTTTTGTTTCTATTGTAATTCAGATTTTAAAACAACGCGATTGTAACCACACGTAAACACCATGATAATACATTGAACTAACTCGTAAATTCTATAATATAACTAGATGATAATTGATTGTACTTTGTATGGTATTTGTTTTAAACACATTAAAAAAATTAATTTTTTTCTATTTATTTAACAGTTATTCAAGTTCAGAAAAATATTATTTCTCCTGACTCGTATGAAAAGTGTTATTTATAACAGCAGAGTATTATAAATTTATAACCATAAAACAATAAAATTACCAAACTACCTTACTGATACAAATATACCCAGAGAACCAGTGATTTTTATTTTATTTTTTTATGGAAATCTCATATTTAATATTCCGTCAACTGATTTAAATATAAAACAAATTGTTTTCGTATACATATTCATGACTAGTAATATTTGTCAAAGTATAAGTCAATTTATATAATAGTCATATTCTTTTGATATCAATATTATCCACTATCAGAGTACCAATTACAACTACCATTTGTGAATATATTTCTCTGTTTAATTATTAAATCGATATAAATTAATATGTGTAAAATGCGAGTAAAAGAGAAAACTCGTATTATAAACAAAAAAAATGGAAGTCATATTTTGAACGTGGTCTTTATTTTTAGACCATATCGTTTTCCACAAAAGGGAGATAAATTCGACCTCTCACGAGTAGGAACACTTTAGAAACAAAAAACAAAACTTTGATCATTAATGTTTTTTTTTTTTACTTAAAAATAAATAAATGAATGAATGAGAAAAATAAAGTATTTATAAATAATGCGAAAACTTTGGTGTGGGGGAAGCTCTTTTTTTAGTGTTATTCGATGACGGTATATTTAGCAGGGTTCATTTCATTTCTAACGGAAGAAACACTTTGAGATTTTGAGATTTTTCTGAAATATTTACATATTTAACCTATCTGCAACCCACACCGCGAGTTTATTTTACGATAACTCACAGGCGTTTTCAGACGATAAAATAATATGTATTCGAAATTAATTAAAAATTTTCAATATATTTTTAAAATATATATTTTTTTGTTTTTTTTTTCAAAGAAATTTTAAATTATATTCTATCACAAAATTCATCAAATCGTATTGTAGGTACATTGAATACAGTTTTAAAATGTAAACAAATTGTATTACATCTTCGATTAAGCGATTGAACACACGAAAATAAATTATTATACATATATAATTAATTGAAAGTAAAATGTATAAACACTTTAATTAAAGAAATAATAATAATATATTATTGTATTGTATTATTCGTTGTTTTTTGTTGTGCCACAACAATGTCAAAATATCAGAAAAGTGGTTTGGTTTTTATATTGTTTTCGAAAACGAGACGCGTAACGTAATAGAATGACATTTTATGTCGATTCGAAAACACGAAACCCAGCAACACTCAAAATATTGGATTACTTTGGCTAGTGCACTCGTATTGTAAGTATAAAATATAATATAAAATATATGGATAGAATATTGGAATAACGTATCTAAAACCTAAGTATTTACTCTATTTTCAGTTATCCCGGAGGAAATATTTACCGTCGTAAAATCATAATAATAATTATAAGGCTGTGAGTAGTATAAATTGAAAATAATAAACAAGTCTGTTATAACAAAATTGGTTTAGCACAACTGCAGCATGTTAGATTAACCTTGAGATTATATCACGTTTAAATATGCCGAGATATCGCTGTTACAAAATACATATTATTAATTTAAATAAAAATCAAAACGATTTTATAAAATATGTGAAAAAACCCGACATTTTTGATACATTTTGAATCGCGCGCACATGTTTTTTCCGTCAAGTTAGACTAAATGCACTAGGAAAATCACTGATGACGATTATGAAATTGGAGAGTGTGAGTGTAATAATATAATACGCTAGTTTGGCGAACTTCCTTCGGGAATATCTCAACACCGAGAACACAAGGTTTATTTGAGATTACTGAATGGTGTAGGTACGAAGATAAGGTTTTAATATAATATAATAATTAAAATAACTCTGTTATAATGTGTGTATCGCGAAGATTTGACATATTTCTGTAAAAATCAGTGTAAAAATAAAAAAATCCTTGTAATATAATGAAGAATAATACGTAATAGGTATATAAGAGGATCAGAACTTCATATTGTTATGCAAATGGCAGAAATTACATACGTTTTCAATGTTATTTATATTATTCATGTAACCAGAGCATAAAAACGTTATTTAAAACTTTATAACTCTAACGTTCACAACGGAAAAAAATATGATTAAACGTAGGTAATCGATAAAAAAAAAACAAGAAACGTAATAAACATATCAAAAAACAAAACATACATTTAAACATAAAATATTAATCAATAATCATTAAATTAAAATTATAAATATTTTTAATAAAAATGTTATGTTTTTATTCTTTTTTGCCAGACGATATTTTACAAAGAAAAAATGACATTCCCTCCAAAATATACACATTTCAATTTGCTAATAGATGTTTATACACATAATTCAACCTAAACATCACATAACATGTAGTTATAACTTTCAACAAACGTTTTGTAATAATTATATTAGCATTATAGTTTAAAAATAGTTAACATAAAAATTGAACAAGGTTAAAAATTTAGATAACGTTAAACAATTTTTCTTTATGATTTAAGCCCTATTATAAATTACCATTCACATGTTAATTTGTGCCTACATTCAAAATAATAAACAAAATAAAATATGTTCGAATCTACAAAAAAATACCCTTATATTTGATGTTAATAAAAAATATTTTATTGAAAACTGAAAACTTTGTAGTGTATTGGAAAATTGTCGGAGAATATTGGTCGTATTTTTGATAAAAAATACATTTTTACCAATTCAAATTACAGCTTATTCATACAATTGTTAGTCATAGCGGAAGTCACACAAAGCCTACTCCCATTACACAACATAGGAGAGTTCAAATTTAAAATATAAAGGTTTTTCTTTTTTAACCACCTATGACTAAAAATTGAAAAAAGGTACCGTTGGGAGTACTTGCAAAAACTTTGTGAAAACAAATCACGAAAATGTTCAATATTATCGTCAGAAATATGGTACATAAAAAAGGTATGTCTTTTTATTTAAATGTACAGTCCTGTTCGATCGAAGTATCGTTTTCTTATTATGGGGCATATTGTACTTTATTATAAAACATAAACTATAGAATACCTATAATATAATGACGTTGATTGCAAGGTGTTTTGTGAAAGGTGAAATTATTCCGAGAAATCGTTAATAATTAACAATTATTAAAAAGCTTAAAACACATTTTACTGTATTTACGCGGATTATTTGATTCTCTTTAAATTATTTGAGATTTCTTATAGGTTCATTTAATATTTATTGATTATATAAATATTAAATTTCCATGAAATTTTTTTATGATTTTTATTTTATTTTATTTTATTTGATATCTGTAGCGTAAATCGTATGGGTTTAGTGTTAAAGTTGAATTTGAAACATTTTGCAAATTTTATTATGCAATTATTTATAAGCTTTGTGCAAATTGTATTTCGGACAAGTAGAATATTCTATAACCAATAATATTACATATTTTATTATATTATAACGGTATTTGGGTTGAAAAAACAAAATTATGTCACGAGGGACATATTTCCCAAGAGGAATCTCCTACGATATAATACCGATAATTGGTTTCAACCAAGACGAGTGAAGCAAGACAAAGGTTTAACAATGCCCAACACGATCACACAATCCTCTAAGTAAATTTAATCGTGTTATTCGAATTAGTTTACAAACATCACTATACTTAGTTAACGATAAAACAACGTATATTCAATTGTGTAATATTATATAATTATGTTTTAATAAATATTATATTTAACACTATAAGCGGATTTTCACGAGTAGTAATAAGTGAAGTCTTAAAACGAAATAGAAATTGGAAAATATTATATTTAAACTTGGTTATACATTATATGATTTTTCAATATATCAAAATATAAATTATAAGTCTAAACAGCAGAAATAAAAACATAACTTTTAACGTATAAAATTAAAGAGTTATCGTGTTTTTCTTTTAACATTTTTCATAATTCGTTAAATTTTAATAATATCTAATATACATATTATTTGTGTCTAATAGAAACATTTGTTTGGTTTATATCCAAAAGTAAATACAATTTTAAATTTATTTTCAAAGAACAATACAATACGTAATAAGTTTGTCTTGTCTGTGGATTACTGTCGCTCGGCGAAATAAAAAATATATTTTGAAATCATATTTAACCTACCATTTTTTTAATATTACAAAGATGCATAATACAATTTTTAAAGCAATTTTTATCTATGAAGATTCAATCGCGTTGAAGAAAGTTCTAAATATATACATTGATTTAGAAAAAATATATGGGTCAGGTGGTACGAATACGGGTTAACTTTGATCAATAATTTATAGTAGGTACATTATGATTTGTAATTTGTATAAACTGAAAATAAATGTGGAAAAACAGAATATTATATTATTATGTTATTTTTTTATGAGTGATAAAATACAATATCATAATATAATTCTTGAAAATGCTTAAGCTGCACGTATAACAGCGTAAATAGAGTAAAAATTTTAATTATTCATATGCGTAGATATTCAAGTAAACGGATAAAAAATTTAACCATAATATTATGATACTGAAATTTTATCAAATATATTATTAAACTTATAATAAAGAATATTTTAAAATTATAAATCTAGATATGTTGATAATATTATATTTGGATCGACTGTTTTCTTAATAATATTAGTTTGTTGATTTTTGATGGTAAGTTTTGGTAGATAAATTTATATTTTTATAAGCTGCAGCAACTATGACTGTTACAGTTATAATTATATTAATTTAAACTATACTTAATTAAAGAATTACATATTACAATATTACATTATATACATATTACAATTAAATAAACAAATTTCAATTTTACGTTTTAAAAAGAAATTATAGGTAAAATTCAGTTTTATTAAGAAAATTTAATATATTTTTAATTGAGTTTAGTTTAAGGGCCTCTGTTAAATCAACTAAATCAACTGATGTATCGAATGCCTCGTATCGTGATATAACCTGCATTCGGCAATTATATGCTGAAATGTTGGAATGATTCCACAAGTTACGCACAAGGGTTGTTCGTCATTAGGTTTGACATTAGATAACCGAGGTTAAATCTTGTATGACCGATACGTAGACGATTTATTATGGTTTCATTTTTTTATTATAGATGGTTGGGGCCATGGATATATTGACATTTTTATTTTGTCAATCTTAGTTTCTATATGGTTTTCCAGTGTATTTTGCCAAATAATGCGATAATTTTGTTTAACATTTTGTTGTAATTTTAATATCATGAAAGAGAATAAATGATAAGTAATTCTGTCATAGTTGATGCTGCTACGTGACTGCGTGAATATCAGCTTTCTCGTTTCCAATAATATTCGAATGACAAGGGATCCAAATAAATCTTACTTTATTTATTTTTCCGTGACACAGTGGAATGGTATTTTATATGTAATATAAGTTTAGCTTATAAACAACGACAGTTTAGTTTATGTATAATGTAAATTCTGTGATTTTGTAAGTTGACAATGTTCAAAATCAAATAGTTTTAAGTTTTAATGCGGCTCATGTTTGCATCGACAATATTATAGATTATAGCTGCTGTTGCCTGTTATATTGTTACTATCCGACAACAGTCTGCGTGGCTCGTTTCGGAACACGGTAACTGTTATTACGGTAAAACGCAGAGAAGTGTTCTAAAATGACATGTATTTTGTTTCGCGCAAACACATCGCGCCGTACCCAAAGTTTCTTTGGGTAAAGGGTCATCGTTTATTATAAGTATATTATATTATACATACGCGTTGCGCTTTTGATATTTATTTTCTATTTTATACATAATATTTTCTTTCGCCGTGGAAAAAAAAATAAAAAATACATAATCGTATATTATACGCCTGTGCGAGACCTTTCCATGTACCTATATCTAATGTAGAAGGTACATATGACGTATTTGACAATATCCTCTTATGTTTGGGAACTCGGAGTATATCTGTAACGTCGTTGTCCCTTCGTTATTATATAATGCGAATGATACACGTGCACTATGAAAACAACCACCGGTGTTGTTAATACTATTTGTATCGCCATTATTATAATAATATAATCCTTTTTTGTCTCGTGAACGTGTAATAATTGTTTATTATTTAAATAAATACATTATAATAACAATAGTTTCAATAACGAACGTTAATAACAATCATTTATTTTCTTTTAATTGTATTTGCACACGTGCCAAGTCCACGACACCGAGTTCACAGTGTCTTTTCATGAGTATGTACAATATTTAAAAATATTCCATGTTTTGGTAACCTACTCATAGAGAATAACGATATTTTTAAAACTTTATTAAAAAAACCATATTAAATTATACAGTGACAGTGTAATCATATGATAACATTTAATTTTATTTTCATTCGTGACCCACTTTTGGGTCGCAACCCACACTTAGGGACCCTCTGAATTTTAATATATATATATATATATAAGTTGGTTTATAGCCGTAAAGGTCATTGTTCTGTTTTTAAATATTATAAAATAAAAATTGTACTTTAAAATAAAGTGTGTAAACCTTAACGGAGAAATTGTTCTATGTGATCAATAATATAAATATTAAAAGTGGAAACTAGATAGAAGCATATTAACAAAAATAAAACATAATTCATTCAACTCGAACGAGAACTTAAATACATTAACCTAACATGAAAACACACATAATTTTTTTTTTTAAACGAACTGTGGCGCAACTAGTGCTAAAATTTAGGGTTGGCTATAGTCCTAATTTAAAATATTTTTTAAAAAAAAATTGAGAATTTTCTTGTTATTTTAAAGAGCTATGGTTAACTTTGGGGGGGCCTAAGCTCCTCCAGCCCCCCTTCCCACTAGTTGAGCTTATGTGTGCGAATAAGCTCAACGCCATTGACGTTTACGATATTACCAAGAATAATAGTAGGTAATTTTAGTAAATGTTTAATATTTTATTATAATTAATAATTTATGCACTAGGTATTTTAAGAAATATGATTTTAGTTAGTGAAATGTTTAATTATTTATTTTTAATATTTATAATTATTTAATTTAGAAATTTCAAAATAAATATATCGTTAATCAGACGTTTTTGGTTTTAATCAATTATCAAACGTTGAATTAAATTTTTTCTTTATATAATATTTTATAATATTAAACTCTGTATTTTTTTCGCGTATTGTTTATTCTAATTTTATAGCATATATTACAATACTTATTATTCTTTCAATGTAGAATAATATCTTCAGAGTAGAATAAACTCCTAGACATGAACAATAAATAAAATAATTATATAGACAAGACGTATATATTATGTATATTTATTTAAAAAGGCCTTATATATTTTTCAAAAATAAAATACGTAACGTTTCTAAAGATTACCATATATTGATAAATGATAATGTGTAAGACAAGTGAGATGTCACATATTGTACTACAAAAAAGAAACATCGTGATTTAGGTCATTTAAATAATTTCAATAAGGAATGTAAAACAATGTGTTTTTATTCTTTTAAATTTTTTTATTATTTTAAATATTTATAAAGGCAATGGAAATAAATTCTATAAAATATCAATAAAAAGTTTAATAATCACTATAACGAGGCAAAATAATAATTTCTCGGTAAAAACAATGTATAATATTATTCGTATAATAAAAAATTAACGACCAAATATCAAGTTGTATACAAGGTATCTTGGTAACTATATTACAGAGATGTACCAGAAGGTTGAAATATAATATTTTAATGGTTTTAAGACTGAAAATCTCTTAATGGTATTGATATATTTTTTTAGTATAATAAAACATTTTTTGCCCGTCCAATTCGCGCATGAACAATACAACTTTAGAAAGTTCAATGACACCGCTCATCGTTTTTACATGTTAATATTTTTCTCGTATATTTATAAACATTTTTTAATAAATATTTAATATTCAATATGAAAAATTCGTTGAGTTATAATAGGTATTTAAGTTTCCATAATAATGGTGTATTAAACAGACACAATTGTTTGATATTTTAAAACAAATGATACAAATGTTTGTAATAAGTTACTATAGAGTTGCATTATTTTTGGAGGTAAAGAGGGAATTTTCCCCACAGATATTTACTGGAGGGCAAATATTACAAAATAATATTACAGATCCAGCATAATGTTCCAACAAATATATAAATTATGTTATTGATGAATTAGTTGTTAATGGAGTTGGATGGATTAATAAATATCATTAATATAATTGTTATAGTACTAGTAACTATAACTACCTAAGTTTGTAAGTACTAACTAACTTAATTTGTAGTAATAGATTAGAAAACATATTACTCTTAATTATTATTTAATATTTATACTATAAATTGTTTCTATAATTTTAGCCTAATTTTTATCTCAATTTTGTAATTTGGCGCTTCAACGAGTATTAGATGTTTATTATTTAAAACTGAAAAATGTATTCAAGAAAATAGTCGACAATTAAAAATTCTTGTCTATTATTAAGTCATTTATTTGAAACTTAAATATTCTAGCTATATACAAAACTCGGTGAATTTTTCTCGTTATACGTAAGACACATAATGAGAAAAATTAAAACCTTAATAAAATTTTTTTAGAAAAATTAACATGAAAAAATAATTGGTGGTGACATTTAACTTTTTAAAGTTGCATTTTGCATGCGTGATTCGGACGTATGCAAATAATTATTATTATACCTATTAGAAAAACTTCATTAGACTATATTAAGATTCCCAGGATTTAAACAGTCAAAATATTTTATTTTCATTTTTACACCTCTGTAATGTAGTTACTGAGATATTATAATAGCCGTATATATACTTTGTAATATTATAAAATTAATAGCTAGTAGTATTAATATAATTTTATTTCGGGTTTTTGTGTCGATTCGACAAAAATTGTACCTATTTATTTTATTTATCAATCATTAGACTGACGATGAACTTAAATCTATATAATTATTATTGTTACTATTGTTGAGATAACTAAACTAACTAAACTTATTATTTTTTTCGAAATTAAATTTAACCGGATTTGCCTCAAAATTACGATATCATATGGGTTATACCTTATGGCTTATACACCATTAATGAAGTTTGATAAGTTATAAGTTAAATAAGTTCATACAGTTCGTTTGTATATGGATGCTTACGGCTGAGATGTACAAGACCGGTAAAAGTACTAAAACAAGAAAGACTTAAATCAATTACATTTCTTAATGTTCTCGTTCTTGAGCGCAGCTGTAAATAGCAGCAGCTGAAATAAGTATAACAGTAACATTAGTGTTCAATTACCAAATGCTTCTATTTTATTACATTTCATTTGACCAATTCCTTTTTATTTTTTGAAACAATTTTTTTCTTTATATTAAACGCTAATATTTATATACGGTATTATTGTTTAACTCACGATTATGGTTTATTTCTACGATGAAAAATGAAAAATATATATAAATATACTTACGATAACTATACTATACTTAGTTTCATAACATGTAAAATTACTCACTCTTAGAAAATTAAGTTCTTATTATGTAATTCATAAATATTTATAAATGTTTTATAAATAATTATAAATGTTTTATAAATATTTTAAATTTGTTATGTTGTTCTAATTTTAGTTATTTCTGTCGGAATTTCGGACATTTTAATAAATATATTTGGTATTTTAACATCAAATAAAGAAAGTACATGGTTAGAATAAATGTACTATAAAGGGCTCATCATATTTTTGTAATAGTATAAAAACATCATATAATTGTTGTATTATATTATTATATGATAGCATCAAACTTAATATTTAAACTTAAGTTAATTATCGAAAATTGACCAACATTCATATATTTCTAAATATAATTCTAATTTTATGATTAATTAAGCCGAAAATATTACTCGTTACCGCTTTATCGACATAGACGATATTTTTAGTACATATTATTTCTACCAAATTTTTATTAGAAAATATTCTGGCATCAAGTGTCATATAATTTATTTACAGTTTTATCATGAAAAAACCGCAAGATTTTCATTGAGTTCGAATGGAAAAAAAAAACCACTAACCTAACTTTTTATATGTGAATAGTGTTTTTAACCATTAACAAAATGAATTATTACTTCTCGTTTCTCTTAAATGTAACTATTAACAATAGTAAAACTTTTTCGTTTCACCCGTCAATCCCTGCAAACATTTCTCCTGTTTACGTGGTATATGGTAAATCAGATATTAATGCAATATACCCGACATTACACCGGATGTCAACTGCAGTAGGACCATAATATTATCGTGATAACACACGCCAAGGTTTACATGTTTTTTTCGGTTTGTCATCATTCAGGTAGTTGTGTAATAACAATAATTATCGTATAATACTCGTATATAGTTAGTTTATAACGTCAGTTTTCAAGTCGTGAATTTTGTTACGGTCACGCAAAAAGCCATTTCGGGTCTGGAAAATGATAATAATTATAACCAACAATTTTGGAAGTGCTATTGTGGGGCTCTTACATTTTTCAATTATTCAATATGATTAAATCGTATAATATATAATATAACAACTGCTTTGTTGGACTGTAAATAAATATTTTCAAAATAAATCAATGACACATATGACGATGAACATTAATAGATATTTTATTATTGTAATCACGTGCGTAATTATAGTATAATTCTATTATATGTGTGTTTAAACAATTTTTACTGTAAATAAAAAAAATATTGTTATATAATTGGTATAATTACAACATTTTTCAAATTTGTTCGGCTTTAAATGTTACACAATATATTGTATTATTATTAAACACTAAATAAGACAAAAAAAAAAAATTATATTTTAATGAAACTAATGGAGTAACTTAAAAAAATGGGTTTATGAAAATTATTATTATTATTAGCGAAGTAATACGAAATTGAAAACTAAACAATTTTAATTATACATTCCAACTAAAAAATATCAATAAAAACATTAGTACGTAATTGAAACGATTTTTAAAAGTCGAAAGCATTTAATTAATTTTATTTCAAGATAAACTTTGTAACTGTACAAAATACTATGCTGTAGTTTTATATATTATATTATATTAGATCACACGTATTTCTATTTTCATTATATTTACGTCTTATGTATTTTCTTATCTTTTTTTTTTAAAAATAATCTTCTTTTTATTCGTTTTAAAATACAGCGTGATAAGTATTTTATTATTTTCGCTACGTATTATTTAATTAAACTCTTCAAACAATTTACCGCGTGAATGAATTTAAAATCACAGCGTTGAAGATTGCAAAAATCAAATTATAACTACATTATTTTCAAACGAGCGGTTTTTGTTTTTCAAAATAAATACCACTCCTTGATTAAAAAACCGTGTTTGGCGAATGGTCAACGAAATTATAATGATTTTAACATTATCCATTGAATTTGTATAAAAGTATTAATATAAATGCGTTTTAAATTTATTTTAAAACAATTAATTATATCATTTTTTTTTTTTTTTTTTATTAACATTTGTATGTCCCCAACAAGGACATTTATTCCCTGCGATCAATTTGTATATTCATTTCTGATTTGAATAATAATTATTTTACGACATATTTTTTATTATTGGTAGCTCGCACTAAGAAAAAAGTAAGCATCATTGACATATAATTGAGAAGATTCTTTACAAAACATATTATTATCGTTTTTAACAAAATCGAGTTAGGCGTCAAATTTAATGGAATCGATTGATTTTTAGAAACGTATTATTTCAATTTTTATTCGAAACGTATCATTTCTTGTACTAGAAGTTATAGGAACACTTCAATTAAGTAATGAGTAATAATTAATGAAAAGTTATTATTAAAATATACAATGTATAATATAATTCCTGTCATTATGTCGTTTATTTATTCACATTCGACTTCATAAATGTGTATTAATGGTTTTATGAAGTAAAAAATGAATTGAGTCACTCAATTAAAAATTTTAATTTTTTTTAGGAGCCACAAAAAACTATTTTTTTAGTTCCATTTTTGTTAATTAACGAAATTTTTATAATTCTGCCTAATTTAAAATTATCATTTATTTTATAAAATATTTATTTTTAATTTTAATGTAACCTAAGGAATATTTTAAAAGTTGTTTAAATTGTCCAAAAAAAGGCAAATTGAGCCCTTGTTTTAATATGTGTAACAATTATTAAAACAATCAAGTTTTAATATATAGTGTTAGACACATAATACGTATCACCCTGTATTTATTATATAATAGTCGCGAGTTTTATTCGATTTTTTCTTCTTTTCTTTTTCCGGAAGATTTTGGCGGTGCACGACGGGACACGTCACCCGCGCAAGTCTCGTAATCTGTAAAGTTGTCGGAAAGTTTCCGCTCGTTTCAGCGACGTCGTCATCGTCATCGCTTACGGACGGGCACGAAGTTTTGACCGTTTCAGCCGGCAGCGACGGTATGTTTTCGACGATAAATTATTTATTAAATATCGGTCAGAGATACTCACGCGCGCACGATATACGTAATATGTGTCCGAAATAATTTACAGACGTAGGTACAACACGTGCGTGCGATTTTATTCGTCATATTTTTATTATATTTCACTTCACACAAATATCATTTCTGGAAGACAATATCAATCCGTATACTACCACTGTGGTTAACGCTTAACCGTTTATTAACCGCGATGAAATACACAGCATCATATGGAATATAGGAAAATATGTTCGTTAATATTAAATCTTAAAAAAATAAAATGTCAAGAAATTCCATTTTATAATAAATATTACAACATACAAAACTGGATTATCAGAAACTGTAATTTAAAACCACCAGTGAAGTGATAACTACTATAGTACTATAGTATAGTATTTTCACCTAAATTTTGAAAATAACACCAATAAAGTTTAGTTTAGGCAATTAAATCTCATTTATCTTTTTTATTTAAATTTTTGTACAATAATATACTCATTGTATTAATTATACTAATATATGCTCGTTTTATTTTTTCCTAATAATCAATACAATTCCATATTTAATATTTTTAAATAACAAAAATAATTTATACTTTTATAAATTTATATTCATATTAATAATGTTTGTGCTTTACGCAATTACCATAATTATATTTTCTCCTATGACATGAACAAACCAAACATGGTTAATAACATGCATAAATTCGATTTTGATCAAATATCGTTAATCATTAAATCTCTGATTTATATGAACTAAACAATTACGATATATACGCTTTAAAATATGTGTTTGGGTACCATAAATTACGTAGTATACCCGTAAAAACAATTTTTTTTAAAAAAGAAGTTAAACATTTTGTTAATAATTATATAAGGAAACATAAAAATGCAAAAAAAAATTGTAAAAGTAGACTTTGATATGTCATTTGTATGTGAATGTTTTAAAAATAATTATTTTTAAATATTTTTTGCTTTTCTTACTACATATTGATATTGTTTTGTCTTACGGGTCATATATTATGGGTATGATTAGATAACTGCTTGAAAAAATGTAATCTTTATTTTCTAGAAATGTGATTTAAAATGATTACAAACATTTTTATTAAGTTACAATATAGTTCAATAGTCCATCACACAAGGATCAAATATGTCGTTAATATTATAAATTAAGATAAAAACTATAAAATGTTTAAATTTGCAAAAATATAGTCCAATAATAAATCGTATTTTTAGACACACTTTCGTGGAACATGTTTTGTGCTCACTTAGTGCACATTATATTTGATTAAAAGTTACATGTTTTAAATTCATAGAATGCCAAGCCTTAAATAATAATAATAATAATATAATACTTCCGAAAAGTATAATATTGTTTAAATGAATTTTAAAAATAAAATGGTTTTGAAATAACTTTCTTTGTGCATTACTTGTAAGACTTTTATTTTTCTGATAACTAACGAGTCAAATGAAATTACTTTGGAAAATTAAACAAACAATATTTATCAAAAACGTTCATCACATTCGAATTTATATAATCGTATATTCTTTTTAGTTAAACCGTCATCGTATTAATGGAAAACCACTTTGAATGGTTCATCCTTTTTCTGTAATATCTCAGTAATATCGAATAAACATTATTTATTTATGTTTTCCTCATATTACTCTCGTTATACTATATTATTATACACTGCATTCTCATAAAAGGTTTTTATATACTAAATTAAAAATGTTATTCATATCTTATATATATATATATACATGTATATAATTTATCCTTTAATATTAATTGAATTTGACTGAATGTTCCTGACGAGGGAACAACTACAATCCGACGACATAATACAAACAGTACATAATAACAATAATAATAATAATAATCGTAGAAATCATATTATTATATTATGCTTTTACAACGATGATGAAATTTCGTAGTATGATAAAAGTCTCTGGTTACCGAAGTCATTTTAATGTTTTATGAATTTGTATATTCTTATTGACTAATAATAATAATAATAATACTAATAATAATCATTAGTACAAATAAATTTAGATTATTAAATTTTTTGTTAACAAAAAAATTATTTTGCTTGAGGTTCATGTACATTCTTGTTACTAATTTCGTTTAAGATATTATATGGTTCCGAGTAACTATAGATATGTTTGTTTTGTTTTACTTTGGTATACGAATTTTGTTTGCACTTTATAGTTACATCTCAGTTGAGTTATTACCTCATCATTGTTTATAATTTGTAATTATGCCATTGAATGATAAATACCAAAAAGCCCTTTGCGCAACATACATCGACCCCTAAAAACATATCCTTAATATAATTAAATTTTTTTTCTGTGGAGCGGAGAAAATATCAAGTAGTTTTATTCTTGTTACTTTTTGAAGTATTGAAGAATTTATTAAATGCAGAGTGATCAAAAGTTCATCTTACAAAATTCTTCTGGATGGCATACAATTATTATTCACTTACTACTATTTTTGTAATATAATTTTTAGATCATTAGGTATCCAACTACTAGGCATAAACCACAAAAAAATTAAATAATTCTCCTTGGGAAATCGCAAATAAATGAAAATTTGTTTATATCATCATTTTCGGATAATTTTTTCTGCGATCATTATGCGAATACACGATGCATGTTTTGTGGGAACGTCTAGACGAATGATCCAATTATAAATAGACAGTAGACACTGTAGACCCGTCTAGACGAATATAACTTTTAGTGATGCGTCACATAAATCTCATACTGACCAATTAGCTTGTGTTTATTATATTTTATAATAAATGTCCTATATCATACATTAATAATGTATTATTCGTTATGTGCGCAGTAATATTATTATTATCAACGTTATATAACATTGTAAATGAGTCAGATTTTTTTAGTAACATTTGATTGATACTGTAACCTATAACAAATTTGATTAAATTAAAAAATCTAAAAGTAATTATCAAAATATATATTAGATATTTTATAATAAATAATCATAAAAGTATTATTGACAGTATCTATTGTTTATATTCAATTGTTTTTTTATTAAATTTAAAACGTTGAATGTATGAAACAAATTTCATTATTTCAATCTAATTTCTTTTTTTCTGAATTATTGCGCAGTAGCGATTTGTTCTAAATCGACATTAATCTATGTAAGTTTTAATGTACTTATGAACTTTACTTATATATCGGTGATATTATAAACGATAATCCTGAAGTATACAGATTACTTTGTGATGAAACTCTACGTCAAGAGTTTTGATCAACAGAAAGTAATTGTTTTAGTAGGGTTAGCTTTGTAAAGTGGTTGTTGAATTGAAAAAATAATAACAGAAAGTTAGTATTGATACTTACTAGGGATATTTATTATTTGGTGGTAAGAGAGGGGAAATAGTACATAAAGTCGTTATACGATTTTAATAATAAAAAAAATATATATAAATATAAATATAGGAAGGTAAACGTAATAAATATTTATTTTCCCTGGAGTTTTTTTGTAATAAAGTGTAAATATTTCTGTTGTAGAGCACACATCTGATGGATTTATTCGTAGTGGGTGCTGTCAAATTGCTCGTACAAACATAATATGTTTTTGACAATAGTGTTTACGATGCAAAAGTACACTTAATATACCATACTGTTGAATATATTTCTGTAAGGATGTGTTTGTGCATAAGAGGTATTCAAATTGAAAACCGCGAATAACAAGAGCGTTGTACCGTATGCAATATACTATGTCATGTTTTATCTATATATTTTATAGATTGTACAAATATTATATTTTAAATAGAATAATACATTTATTGGCGAACGTATATTATTACTCACGTTATCCTTTTGTCCAATTAATTAATCAATAATTTAAAAAAAATATAAAATCGATATTTTTATTTATTTGATTTCGCATTGTTAGGTTAATATACTCGTATTATTATTACGTATATTATAATATTTATGTGTCATATAAAACTGCCGTATTGGTATATTTACTCGTGATTTTCGAGTAGGTATCTATAAATGAAAAAAAATTATAATGCTATGAAACTAAAATTTAATAATTTGACAACAAAAAAAAAATTAAGGTAAATTTTGGTTTAATAGCACAATAATTTTAATTACTTAGTTGAAAACGGTACTAATAATCAAAAAAACAATTAAAATGTTATGTAAAATACGAAAAAACTTACACATTAATATCCATGATAATCAACTAATACATTAAATAACTAAAAATACGCGTATTTTTGGAAAATGTACAGTCGTGTTTACATATTATTATTGCAATATTTGTATAATATTTGATATAATTCGCTAGGCAATATCACTATATTGTATTAATTATTGTGTTTAATCGACGGTCGTGAAATTTCCTCGCCGTATTATCTATCGAAAACGGTTTTTTTTTGTGGTCTTTTGAACAATATTATAATATCTACATATTATATGCAACAGGAAGCCGACTTCGAAACAATGCATTCGTAGGTATATCTTCGAGACGACGTAGACGAACAGACATAATGTATTGTCCTATTCTTTAATCGTATAATATTATATTAAATCGATATCAAAGACAAAACGAGAGCATAAGCCGATTAAATATCTAGAAAGCAAATTAAATCGTGTACAGTAAAATAGGGAAAATCACTCCAAGTTTATCATTATAATCGAATATTATCAATGAATTATAATTTATGCAAAACCTGTACCAAACGCCCACAAATCGTAATAATTATCAATCGATACGACATAATATATAATTTATATAATAATAATGTGTTTTAGTTTTTCGTATCGCGTTCGAATTAAACATTTTACTAAATATTCCCTTCGAAAAGAATAAATTGGATATATTAATTATGCACGGTCAATAATAATATTTATATATACCTACCTATCTTAAGGTCATTCGAAATACATTAATAGAAAAGTGTATGCATATTATAATATCACGCATTGAGTATAATATATTAATTGTATTCTCCACCTTATCCGCGTAAGACCAAAACACAGTTTGTAAATTCTGAACGGAAACGTTTAGTTTATATTTTATATATTTTTCACACAATACTTAGAAATGCCTCGTGGCCATAATAACATGAACCGTTAAACCATGTAATCGTTTTTGGAACCAAGGTTACATAATTGTTATAATAATAACCCACACGGTGCAGCAGTAATTTTGACGATTTTTATGATAACTAATGCAATTTTGAACACAGAGACTTGAAAATTATTTTGAGTATTTACCTAGATGCGTATAATTTTATGTGAAAAAAATTTGGAACTGTTAAATTGATTATAATTAATACTATTTAAAAATAGAACATTTCTCAATTATGTTCAATTTATAGAAATATATATTATCAATAGATATATTGAATTCCACTAAGTTTCGCTCAGAATAGCTTATTCGAATGCAAAAAGATTGCGTTCAAATTTAAATTATAATATAAAACAATAATATCCCACCACTAAACTCTCTAAGAAGCGTGAAACCTGGGACAAAAGAGGAGCGATCAGAATAGACTGCCTTGCTTCTTTTGTTTTTAAACTATAAAAAATACAGAAATATAACATTTTTTGTGAAATGACGTAAGTATTAAAATGAAATAATATTATTATAAAGTTGAAGAAAAATTAAATTTTAAATTTACAATAATTATAATTTTGTGCATTTTAAAAACACTATAAAAAGTCCATTATAATATAAATAAATATTATAAACAAACATCTATTAAATTTGTATTAAAATTTGTATATCATTCAATATTATAGTTAAATCAAAGTAACAATGTAAAATCATCAAATTACATTATATAGTATTTTTAAAGTCTTATCTTAATGAGGTCACAAAGAAAAAAAAAATTCATTATTTTCCATTAAAATGATAACAAAATGGAATAAATTTCATAGCTAATAATTATAGATATTTTCATTCATAACAGTATAATAATTATTTGTCTTTTAGGTTAGTTCATACCATACCACGGTGGTCAACTTTCCTCTTTTGAAACTTCGTTGAAATTGTTTCTTTATATTATTTAAAACATAACAATTTTAGTTTAAATTTCTTTTCATAAATATGTATTATGTATTATGCTAATATATATATAAACTCGTAAAATGATCTGTTATCCCTAAAATATGTTATAGAAAGAAAATGATTTGGCTGAACACTCCTAGACACTGTATGGCATATATTTTATTAGTTTTATGTAGAGTTATAACAACACAATCTATGACACATAAACTAGTGGAATTCAATCTAATATACGAGTATGAACGTATTTGTTTGAATTATTTTATATTTACAAAATATACATGTGCCTATATAGAATTTAAAAAAACAAAAACGATACATAACTGTGTCAGAAAAATAGAATTAAGTGTCTAACATTTAATCACAAAAAACGAGATATATGATTTACATTTTTTTATTTAGACAAAAAAAAAATATATATATATATATCAAGCGATATCCTAAATGTTTTTAAAAACAATTTTCATTTATTTATCTTCACATTTTCGCTTATTTCGTTTAATTATTATTATATAAATACTTTTAATCTTCTCGAGAAGATAAAAATTAATACTTTATTTCTAGACGGTTTAAATACGAATTTCGATAAAAAAAAAATTTAAACATTAAAAAAAATCATCCGTGTGTACGTACATTTTCACTTTGGTACCAAACTAAAAATAAACGCCTGTATTTCAAA
Source organism: Eriosoma lanigerum (assembly GCA_013282895.1). Lineage (NCBI taxonomy): Eukaryota > Metazoa > Arthropoda > Insecta > Hemiptera > Aphididae > Eriosoma > Eriosoma lanigerum. Next base: position 18,070,738 of record CM023358.1, read on the forward strand.
TTACATTTTTGAATTATTTTATGAAGTGTAGGAGGTATTGACCAAGGCAAAATTGTTGTTTTCAATCATCGGAAATTTTAATGGGATACGAGGGCCAAGGATTCTGCTGGATTATTTAAGTTTGACATAAAATCAAAGACAAATCGAATAAAGGAAAATTATGTGGGCGTAAAAATGCTGTACCTGCAACATTTTATACGAATAAGGAAACTATGACGTCAATCATACAAATATCCTTACTGTGAGATAGAAATATCTCAAAATCAAATCGTTTTTGCACATTTTTCTATCGTTAATAAAATATTATAATGATATCGATAATCAGAATAAATCCATTTAAATGTAATTAGAAAAAAAATAATCACCAAGGGTATTTATTTAAAAAAAATATATATATATATATATATTCGATTAAAGAATTTCGTTAATCGTATTTATAAATTTAAAAAAAATAATAATAATGATCAAAGCGTAAAAACAACTTATCAAAGAGGATTGATCGAATTCGAATTCTGACGATATATTTACGTTATTTTTTTTAAATAAGGAAAAAAATTATCTTTTTTCGTGATCCAAATATTATTAAAAATTCAATTATATTATGGGAAATATTATAGGTATAAATATATATATATATTTAATCGCTGGAAATGAATTTTATTGAATTATTTTTATTTACTTGTTTTTTTGTAATATCTAATATCTAGCACGAAGCTTAAAACTATTTGTCATTATATGTATATTGAATAAAGTAGTACCTATCCAATAAAACGCACTCGGGTGTGGATAAAAGATAAATAGCATGCGCCAACATTATTAATATATTATGTGTTACTGCAACAGCAAGCAAATCTTTGAAGTTTCACATTTAGATATTTGTACTATTGTACTTTATGAGGGTTTCAAAATTGCAAACTTTATTAATTTTGCAATTACATAGTGTTAAATATAAATTTTTTATTTAACATATATTATGTTTGAGACACGAAAAAAAGTGCTTCAATTTATAATTTACAGATAACAAATTATTAATTTACGAATACGTTAAATTGATTTTGTCGTTATGGAGTTGTATAAAACGTAAAACCTAATGTGTAGTATTATATATTTTATTAAAATATTATTATATACAAAAATAAAATAATTTTATATTGTATTTTTTTATTATGTTTTACATAATCGATAAATATTATAAAAAGACGTCTATTTCACGGCTGTACTAAAAAAAATAATAATAATAATTTATAGAATAAAATTGACAATTACAATATCATAAAAAACGAATTATTCTTGACAAATGAAATTAGATTAATTAGACATTATAAATAAAAATACCTATCACAATGTTGCAAAATACAATATAATAAAATATGTATCATTATTTTTATCGTGAATGTCAAAATAATCCAAGAAATTTCAGAGCGTATATACAGTGTGATTCATATAATTTACTTTATTCGTATTTTAAATTTTTAAGATTTTTCATTACACTATACTTTAGTAAAAAATATTATTTTTATTGTTTATTGGTATAGGAATTAAATATAGTATATAGTTACTTAATAGGACATACTATTTAACATAATTATGAAAATAATAATATCAATGAGAAAAATTATATTGTTAACGACAAAGTAGTGTTATAACTAATAAAATTAATAAAAACATTTTAAATCTTATAAATTTACGAATAAAATGAATGTAGTAAATTATATGAATCACCCAATGCATAGCTTCTATAATTTCCTTCGATATAAGATTTTTATATGGAATATAATGATAAAAAATATCATTATATTTATAAAACAGTGATAGTTAATAATAATGTTAAATTATTATAATTTTATCATATAATTGTAATTTTTTTTATGTAAATTGTTTTTATTTTTGTATTACGATGAACATGATGATTCATTAATGATATTCGCACTATATGGTACGAGTTCGTTTTTCTTAAGTAGTTAAGTAATATATCGAATTAGATACATTTCTATTTATTTAAAAATCCTTCAGATTTATTTCGGGTCCTTGAATAGATTACTTGCTTCATTCCAATGTGGGTTATTTTTGTACGATGTTTTTCACTGTGGTTACGGTATTGCAGAATTCGCATAAGAGAATAGTAGTATAATATATAAATATATTATGTTCCTACATCATGTTAGAAATGTAGCTAGTGTGACTAATTTAAACGTATTTTTATCACCTTGTTCATAAATCTTATTTCATATTTTTCTTTCGTCTTATCACTATTCGAAATACCTACCTAAAGTTATCGGTTAAATTAATTTTTTACAATTATATAATGTAACAATAGTGTATATTTCGATAATTCCGTTTTGTTTTATTGTTGTTTATTGGGATGTTTGTCATTTATTGACTTAAATATCTAATGTAATTAAATTATAATATTATATTGTTATAAATGCTACTGTATCATAATGATTGGACACATTTATATAACCTATATATTAAAATATAAAATACGTCAAAATAATTGTATTTATTTAATAATTATTACATGATTATTATTATAATTATTTGTTTATTTAGTATAATACGTACAACGTTATAATATTATTGGGAAAAAGGTCCGATTGATGTTTACACATTTTGGTTTATTTTTTTTATCATTTTTTAGTGTATCTATTTGTTTGTTTGTTTGTTTGTTTGTTTTATTGTTTTCTACAATATTTTGGTAATATACGTTCAACAAAATCAACGAAAAAAGAAATAAAAAATCATATTCGGCCCAAAACACACAACGTCGTCATCGTCGTCATAAATCACTAAATAGAATAATATAATATATCAGGATGTTTTTTTCTGAGTCACCCCGACCCGAATGTGCAGTTGTCAGGAACTTGGACCATTGGAAATTCTGACAAACATTCGGTTTTTTTTTATTTTCGCCCTATTGTATTGTGCTATTATGACGTATTGCGTATTATTTAATATCATTCACAATTCTTATAAAACACATACAGAGTGATTAGATAAAAAACATTGTAGATGACATATGTGATTCCTACTATTTTTTTTATATGATTTTCCGATCACTCTGTGTATAAGAATTATTTCTGTACGCACTTTGCCCGTTGTTTTTTGGCAAGTTTCAGTCTGCTGCTCAGCAATATATAAATCTCACCCAAAGTGGCTGTTTATGCATTATAAAATAAATGTGAAATGACGAACAGTTCATAATATATACTTATACATAGTTTTTTTTTTCGAGTGAATAAAACGATATACCAGCATACCATAAAATAAATATAATTTTTCCCCCTCTGTATTATTTTTATTTCAAATAAATAAAAATAACAATAAAAAAAAAAAGTAAAATTATATTGATAATATTTAATCACTCTTTTCATACTAGAAATACTTAAAATATACGATTTAATTCTATTTATAATTCAATAATATTTATATAAAGTAATCGTTTCTTTTTACAATAAATATATTATTATAATATGTACCTATTGAGAAGTAGATTTCCTAACATGATTATAATGCAGAGATAAGAAATCACAATGGGTTTTTGCGATTGCTTGGATTATATTTATATTCTCCAACAGAATGAATCTAAACCTGCTGTATTTAAGTCGAGTACACATATCTCATCTCACAAGTAATAGAATAATATATAATCCATTTAAATATTATAATTGTATGTTAGTTGTAAATATGTAAAACATCATATATTCTGTTCTGCAATAATTATGTGAAACGTTGTCTTCAATCCGACAATCTCGAATTCTCAAGTTTGTTTTAATCAACAAAAATATATAACATGATCTTAGATTATCAGATTTGTTTAAAATTATTGTAATAATATTATAATAAGCAAATTGTAATCATTCATTAAATATATCATAACAGTATGTAAAGTATAAAAAATAAAGGGAAAAATATATAGTAGAATACGTAAATGGAATTATTCTAATTAATTAAACGGAATCCATTGTAATTTTCTTAGGCATGCTATTATTTAATTGTATAGTTTTGATGACATATTATTATAATATTAATATTGAATTCAATGTTAATAAAGTTGAATTTATCAAAGGCTTAGTTTTTTTATTTTATAATTATCAATTAAATAATTAATAGTAGTAATATATTCTCAAAAATAATACTATTATAAATTATAAATTATAAAGGCCATTTTTGTTTTCGTATATTAAATATACATATAAATTATATTTAAGTGGTAAGATAATAAAAATAATTAAAGTTTATTAAAATTCGAATTTTTTTTTTTTTTTTTTTTGTAACAGTATAGTTGCTTAAATAAAAGATTATTGATTTGTCAATATAGAATTAAATTATATTTTTACAGAAAGTTCTTATTTTTAAATAAGTTATACGATTTATTTTATAAAATCGTTACGCCAAGTCATGATGTCGCTTGTCAAATAATGTTATATTCTCATTTATAAAACTTAACTAAATAATATTATACATACTATACTGTATGTTGTTAAACAGGATAATCAAAATATTATATTACAGCAATTTAATTTTATAGTTAATAATGTAATACTTATTATTTGTTTTTTGAATGTCAACCCGTAGTAAAAGTATGTTTACGAATAACAAACCTCAACTACGGTTAAACAATTTTTTTATGTCATTTATTTTTTCTATTTCATAATATATTATAAGAAAAATAATATTAATGGATATATCTTAAAATTAGTTTTATTTTGATTTTATCATTATATATTAACTCTTAATAAGTGATTTATGATTTTATTGATGTTTATAGTGATGATTATAACTTTTAAATATTTCAATATAACACCATTTATCGTATCACCGAAACGGATTACTGGAACGGGCATCATAGCAATAGTAGCGACGGCAACGGGACGATAGCGAATCGGAAAAGGATCGTTTCCGGTTGCCAAATTCTGTCGATGTTGTCTTGTATGTATTGTTTGAACGCACGATGATATCAGAAAATTAAGAAATGAACAAAATGAAATAAATAAATGATAACAATAACAATATAAATGAATTCCTCTTTCGCTCTATTTCGCTTTTATTGGTTTAGATTAAAACAATTAATGCTTAATATTAAAAATGTATACATTATAAATAGTCAATAATAAAACAGTTATTTGTTATTAGCAATCTATCATTTTTGGAAGTAAATCAATGCGATCGCTTATAAATATTCATTATTGTTAACTGAACGGATACAATAATTGTATAATAGTAGTGTCGTTTGTCCGATTTTTATTGAAATAAAATGTATAAAATAAAATTATAAAATGTAAACGAAAATTCCACTTTTTAGAAACATGAGATAAGCATCGCCTCTGTATTACAAATTATAATAAGATGTTGCGTTTTTGGAAACACTAACGATCATGCTTTGCTTTGTACCATTTTCACGGCTTATATTTTATACTGTCTCTATATATTCTACCGAGAGTATATGAAAGAGAGAAAAAGAATAATAAGTATTAATGTTTAATTTTTACGATTTAAAACAGTTATTTTAGGATTGTTTTTTTTTTTATTCGATAATGATATTTATTTATTGAAAAATAAATTATTGTTAACATGTTAGAATGTTATGAATATTATAATGAATGTAATTGTTAATTGTATATGTAAATATTTGACTAAAATGTCGCTATTCTGAGCGGTATAACGCAATATTTTGTCGAAAAATGTTGAAAAATAATACCTAATAATATATACGGTTATCGTTGCGGTCGCGTCGCAGAAATGGCTGATTGGCTCTGGCGGCGGCGGCACGGCGTCTCAAGCGAGCGTGAAAGCGTAACTAGCACAGAGCATCCGAAGTGTCGCAAGCATTATAAATACGAACGAGAAAAACGGTTCGATTGTCAGTAGTGATCGGTTCTCGATCGTGTGCGCAACTCGCATGCCGCATGCATCTAACCTAACATAACCTAACCGAACCTAACCGAACCAAACCGCGAAATCGGTTTACAAGATATTTTATGTGGTGATAATGCGTTTGATAACGCTTTTAATACCAAAGAGATAAGTGACGACGATTTACTCCGAATAAAAGCCAACCGCGACGTCATCATGGGGCCGACAATGATTTTGATGTACTTTTCGTTTTGTCTCATGATATTCGCGCGGGCCGGTCACTCGCGTGAGATACCGACTGAGACGCCCGGGGTGGCCGCGACGGTCGTTATCGATGATCCCAAAGCAGTGGCCGTGTTTCAACAGCCACAGACGGACGCAATGGTGGCAGCCGCATCTTCCTCGGTATCTGCTCTAGAGATGTCGGCGCAGGACCAGGCAGTGGCTGCGTCGCACAAGAAAAAGAAGAAGAAGAAATCGTCTAAGGGCGGTGGGTCCAAGAAACATTCGGAACACCATTCGAAAAAGGGTCACAAGGCTGACAAGGGCTACAAGACTAAACATCATTTTGACAAAGGTGACAAAGGAAAACACGGAAAAGAAAACCACGAAGGCCACTACAAAAAGGAAGCCGGCCACAAGAAGAAGAAGCACGACGAGGCGGAGAAGTATGGTCATCACCACAAGGGCGAGAAAGGCCATAAGGGCGCCAAGTTCGGTGAGAAAAAAGGCCACAAAAAAGGTCATAAGACAAAAGGATATCACAACAAGTTCCACAAGGATGAGTACCACAAGGAGCACAAGTTCTACGATGACTTCCACAAGGGCGGACATCACAAGAAACACGGGGCGCACCACAAGAAACACTCAAACAAGGAGGGAAAACACAAAAAAGGCCACCACCACAAGTCCGGGCACCATGCGGACAAGTATGGCAAAAAGGGACACAACGAGAAGGGTCACTACGATAAAGAACACAAGGGTCACAAGGGAAAGAAGGGCCACGATGAACACCATTCACACAAGGAAGACTATGGCAAGAAAGGTGGACACAAACACTTTAAAAAATACGGATTTAGCAAAAAGAAGCAAGGTTAGCGTCTTCGCAAAAAACATATGGAAAGAAGAGATGTGATAAAGAGTGAAAGAGAATACCAATACGTTTTATCAATGCAATGAAACGGTATATAGGTATTGTGTGCTTTACCATTATTATTATCATTCCAATTAATACGATTGTTGTTTATTATTTATTCTGTCATATGTTCTTTAATATTAATGTATGTAATTAATTATATAATAATAACAAAATGAAGCAAATATAAGGTGAATTAGATTTGTTTATTGTTTATAAACGTGGTACATAGTCTATACTAAACAGTTTAAATAACTAGATAACAGTATCTATAAACAAATCGTTAATTTCCCCTACCACCATAGCCCCGTCGTCGTTCAGATGTTTTTTTAGGTTTCGGCAGTTGTGGTTTTTAGTTTATCGATTAGACACATTGCGTAACTTAATCAAATATTATTCAAAGAAAATAAATCAAACGAAACGAAACATAATAAAAAATTAACAACATTAATAATATAAAATCCAACATCACCACAACCGTAAGACTCAAGCGAGCGACTATTACCGATTGTCATGAATATTTTATTGTAGGTCAGATTTTTATATATCCTAAACAAAAGTCAATTAATTTATGAAAAAGTTTTATAAAAATGTATTATTAAAAAAAATATATTAAAAGCTCTTTAATAAAAAATTAGTATCGGAGAAAATTTATGTTGTCACAGTTTAATGAACGTATATAATATCATATACACTGATGAGCAGTGGCGGAGGGAACGAGGTTTTTTTGGGACAGGTGTCCTATCACGTTTTGCGGGTGGGTGGTGGGTGGCTGGTTGAATGCTATATATATATATATATATATGCAAGTTGAAGTTATAATTGCAAGACAGATATGTAAGTTCGATAATGAGATAAATAATAATCATTTTAAAAGTATTTTAGATTATATTTTTTAGGTAATTGAATTCTCTGTTTTTCGTAACAATTATTTCGCTCTATTCCTTGTAATGAAAAACATTATAAACACAGCAATACAGCAAAACATGTTAATGTATTATCTAGAACATTCGTGTGAAAGAGATAAAGAAATCAAACCTATTGATGCAAATGATACATTTGTAATGTCTTCTAGTATTTTTAAAAAAACATTAATGTACACATAGCAACAAAAATAAATAAAATTATACACTAAATTTTTTTTTATTAATTGTAAGTAGGGGGTAGTGGGTAGACCAAATATTCAGCTGTCCATCTAACTTAAAATGTTCGCGCCGCCACTGCAGATGAGTAACCAAAATTTCATAGCAAAAATATTGTTTTTAATATTAGATCCATTTTTGCAAATTATTACCATTTAAAAAAAAATATATATAAATTATATAAATGCATTGATAATATTTGTATATTTTAATAAAAATGTAAAATCAATGATATTAGCATTATTATAATCATATAGCGAATTACTAAATCATAAGGAATATTCCACATAGTATGAATATATACAAGCTGAATTTATAATTACAATATTATGCGACGAATTTAAGTATACATTTTTTCCTCATAAAAAATCATTCGGCTACAGTATAATAGTTTATTATATTATTTTACGTATACGAACCGTATGTGAACCATACAGTTATATATATATATATTATGTAGGTATAATTAAAATATTGAATATAAGTGCAGAAAATTTAAAAATACATTTTTACTTTATACAATGTTTAATAATAATTTATATATCATGATAAATTGAAACATTACATAAATTCATTATAATGGTTATTATTTATTAAATACTCTTCGAAAATCATATAACAGAACAGTAAACTAGTCATATTCGTATTCGTTTTGTTGGACCGCTTTGGCTACGATTGTTACGGCGAAAAAATGTATTTGTTTTTTTCAGCGAAAATAATAACAATAACCGCAATATACTCGAGTCAGTAACGTCGTCGTTTGGCTGTTTATTTGGTTATTTATTCTACCACGGATATATGGTCGAATTCTCGACTTAACCTAACCATTTATATTATGTTATATCTTACATAATTCAAGAATCGAGAAATTATTATAACATTTCTTTTCGTATGTATTATCATTACGCGTACATAACAATACGGTCTTTGTAATGCGAGTATATATTATAATAAGAAAATATAATACAATAACGATGATAGTCAAATCGCGAACCTTATTATTATTATGGTATTGTGTGTTCGCGGGAATAACGATAATGGAACTCGAACTGTCCGATAGCAACAAGGTAGTTTTCGATTAAAAAAATGTCGGGAAAAACATCGATTCGTCAAATCGTGGTTCTTCCCTAGAAAATTACGGGAAAAATAGAATTATAGAAAAATGTCATTTATTCGTTTATAGAACGATGACAGAGTATTCATCGAGATTTACAACACGTAATAATAATTGTTCGTGGTATACCGTAGACGCCAGACAGTCAAAGGTGGTTTATATTTGATTTCTCCAGTATATACAAATAATAGAAATGCCGACGCAAAAAATGTTTTTATATAATATATCTATATATTGGACGATGAAATTCCAGTTAAAAAACAAATGATGTTTCTTATGATTTTTATTCAAATTAGTGTTAGGCCTTTTTTTTTTTATTGCTACACGCATAGTGTGATCAGAAAATTATGTTATTAAAAAATATTTTTCATTGTTGTTGTTATAACTATTATTTTGATAATGCTATTCTCGCCCATTACCTGTGTGCAATGATAAACAGCTGGTCAATGATCCGAAACAAAATCCCACGTTTTAGCGATCGTAATTCGGTTTTTTTACCGGTGACCGAAACATAATATTTCGTACAATATTATGCATATATCTAGCACGATTCAATGAATATTTAAAATATACATATTGAGTGTTTAATATATCTACCAATTTTAGTAAGATAGAGTACTACAACACAAAGAAAGCTGTAAGGGATTATGTTTTTCTACACATTACCTAAAAAGCTGGATCTCAGCGGTGTTCTTTGTCCTTAATAACATTTTACCTATAGTTTAAATTATATTTTGTAAACCATACATACACCTACTATATAGGAGAGTCGAGATTTTTTTATATTAATCTGTAATTTCAATTAAAAATAACGGAACAATTGAAAGTCATAACTTTTAAATAATTTGTTGTGTGTAACTTTGAGTTTTTTAGAATTAAAATTCTTTTGGCAATTTAAATCTAGAAAATTATATAAATCTTATTTAATTTTCAATTTATAAAAATACAGAAATTAATATTTTTTAAAAAAAAAATATATATATATATATATATTTATATAGGAGGATAACTAATTTATGCACAATATAATATGATAATTTTATAATCCTTACACTCGGGAAAATAACAGCTTCTATACAGCGTTATTCGTTTAAACATTCAAAAACTTCCTCTGTGTACGAGTAGGTAGGTTTAGTGTAATAAGTATATATACTTTGATTATACCAAACCTAACCTAACCTATGGTGACCTCACCTTGTCACGAACTGAAGCGAAGGAGGGCGCGGTCGTAAACGCAGATCGATATTAAACCTTTTTCAGAAAATTATAACATGGTCACTGTAAAATTATATCGGACAACTACGGTCTAGTACGATTATTTTCGTAATAATAAACAATTGATCAAATCTGTCATGTCTTAATCTAGTTTGGTGCAGATGTTACTAAGAGTGTACTTTTTATATTTTTTTCATGTTATGTCATCGACATCGAATTAAGAGACATTTGCAATATTATAATGGTGAACACGCGGTAATATTCCAGACGACAGAATAAGAATAATAATAATAATGACAATAATTCGCGATATAAGAAAATTACAATTTTTTTAAACGAGTTTGGATAAATTTTGTTTCACTAAACAATATAATATTGTTACGGATAAACTTTTATTCTCGTTAATATTCTTCATACTATTAATACGGGTAAAGAGTCAATAAATAGTAATATAAGAATATTGTGTATGTATATATTTTATTAACTTTTTATGGAGTTATTTAAGAAATTCAAAGGACAATAAAAATTGTATAATAAAGTTAGATTTATGAGAACACGAGTATAATAACAAAAAATTATAATTATTCAAAACAAAATATTTAAATGTTATTATATTTTTTTGTTTTTGACAAAAACGTAAAATTGTAAGTCGAGCCATTAACATTACCAAGAAAAATTACCTTAACATATTTTGCAATTTCCGGTTTATGGATTATTCGAGGAAAATATTAAATCAAACATTTAAAAACAAGTATAGTAGTTATTAATTTAAAAATATATTTATAAAATTATATATTACCATTTTTAAGCGGAATTTTCCAAGTACGATGTCATCACTGTAGCATACTATTTTTATTTATAAATATTATATAACGGAAATGTTATGAAAATACGATTTGAATTTTGTATTTGTAATGAAAATTAAATGGAAAAATAATAATGATAACTTGCAATTATTTATAATTAAGAATATCTAAAGAATTAATGTTTATTAAAACGTCGATAAAAGGTATTCATTAATTATAATGTATTGATCGTGAAGTAAAAAATTGACTTTTTTAAGTTAAATATTTTTTTTATAGTTAATGTCACAATAATATTAGGTAAGGTAATAGAAATCAATATTATTTTTTATAAAATATACTATTATGTTTTAATGAATACTTACGACATTCAATATTTTTATAAAATTGAACTGAAGTGTTAAAAAATGTTTTTAGAATATTTCTTGTATTAGTTATGTACTATGTATAACATGTTATGTAAATCATAATATTGCAAATATTGTTTTTTACAAACGTGTTTGGACGATATAATATATTGTGTCGAACTTTTTCGTTGACAGCAAAAGAAAGTATTTGTATAAAAATATCGTTTAATTTTTTTTTCCTAGAAACAAAACGAATATTTTATTAAAAAATTCGGTTATAGACGTTATAGTGTAAATTGTACGCGTGTTCCATACGACCATACGTCTTGGTCAAGCGTGAAGAAAATAACAAAAAATATCATCACCACGTAACGGCTGTGACAACTCTTTTCATGACATTTTTTATTTGTCTATTTTTTTGGTCTAACCAATATATTTTATTTCGAGCAAAATAACGTTTTTCTTCGAAATCGGATTTATTTTTTATTATAATTTATTATACTATACAATGTGAATTATTAAATTTAACCTGCAGCAACAATGGTAGCCGTTGTCTTTGATACCTAATCTTACAGTATCAAAATTATAAGATGCATTCTCATTATGCGTTTTTATTATTATTTTTTAATAACGACGTTATAAATTATACGAACATTAATTTGTATTATTGTGTCATTGTCTTTAATTATTATTATAGCAGCTTTTGATTTTAAATAACACGATAAAAATAATTCTGTCAACTACATTCCAGGATGAGAATCTAAATAATTGTTTGCTTTATTTGTATTAATATTATTATTATTATTATTATCATTTTTATTATTTATTATTATCAAATATGTTTTACCCATTGGCGTAACAAGGAGGAGCTTAACCCCTTTGAAAATTATACCAAATCCTTTAAAATAATATTTTTTTGACAATTTATTTATAAGAATAAGGAATAATATCCTCCCCCTCCAAAGTTATTTAATTCTAGTTACGGTCATGGTTTTACCGCTGCAGAATCATATCATGTGATAGTAGACATATAAATAATAATACACAGTATCCAACAAACATATAATATAATATAATTATTATACAATGTTATAAAAAAGAAGAATAGTAATATATATATATAAGTTATAAGTTATAGAGATATATATTATATTATTATTGGTAGTCAATAAACTTTGAACGATAAACGATTATTCATACATATATCATTCAGTGACTCTCTTCATTGAGAATATTTAGAGTGGTTATACAAAGGCTAAAGTCATAAAAAAAATAAAGAAATAAAACGTATACGTTTTATATGTAAAAATAATAATATATTTGTAATAATAATATTGTGATTTACATTTATATCAATTCTCATTTAATTATAGGTGCTGTTAAAATCGTTTTCTGGGCCTAAAGCTCCCCTCCACAAATACGCCAATACACTTATTGTTCAGATTTTTTTCATTTGGATTCACATTTATAGAAAAAATGTTTTTTTTTTTACCGTGAAATGCATTATTGTTCCCAATATATCATATTGATCGAGTGCTATAACGCTAACTGTACAAATGAAGTTTCACTATTTTTAATTATTTTTATGACTATTTATAATTATTAATTCAAGTTTTTCTAAAAAACAATTTGTTCTAATACTATCGAAAGTTTCAAATCACTATAATAATATACAGTGTGGTAAGAATTTCACGTTTTAATAATATGTGACATAAAAAGGAATGTATAAGTAATATTAACATAATATTTTTATTTAATATACTCATAAAAAACGTTTGGATGTTTCTTAATATTAAAAACATTTTAATGGAATTTTTCGGAAACTAAAAATTGAATATTGAATTGGAACTTTTGTACCTACGTCAAATTGAATTTTCATAACAAAACATAATCAAAAATTTGATTAATCTTGTTTATAGTATATTATTAGGCTTTTTAATAACAAAAACAAACACTATTTGATTTTACTATAATAATAAACTATTTTTCCTCAATTATAACTTTTAATATTTTGTTTTTTTTCAAAATCTTATTTTTTAATATCTAATATCAATTAAAATATGAAAAACGTTATAAAAAAAAAAAAAAAATTAAGCCTACTTAAAATAATTGTATTTAATTTTTTTTAAAAAGGTATATAAATTAAATTTTTTTTTTCAAAATATCGCAAAAGATAACAGCATTTGTGATAAAAAAAAAAGCGGGGTTTTAAAACGTTATAGTTTTCTTGATTATATTATTAAAATTTAAAGGAAATAAAGTTTTATAAAAAAAACTTGTAATTTAAATTAACAATATAATGCAATAAATATTACAGTACAGATTTTACATTTTTAATAATATTTAGAAACATAAATTGTCACAATAATGTAATATAAAATTTGCTTTAACTTTTGTTTTAATAATTAAAACTTCACTAAAAGTTATAACATAGTATTATTATATGACTTTCGTCATATTATATATTATTTTTAACATTTATGGTATTTTAATCTCAAAACGTGATGTAAATAGTTTAAGAGCTTTATGTTCATAAACTCAAACAGATGGAACTTCATGTAAAGTACCCTCCAATGGCAATGCAAGTATTCACGTCTCATTATTTTTATAATAGTTTTATTTTTGTCAAAATAAAGTCTGTTTTTATGTTTTTTTAAGTTTCATATATAATATGTACGTGTGTGTAGAAATGTGTGAAATCTGTAAATGATTAAATTATAAATTCTAACATAAATTATATTTCGGAAAATTAATTATATATATATATATATATTATTAAGTTAAGTATATATATTTTATTATATTTAAGAATATAATATGTGCTTGTTATTAATGTTTTTTTTTTTTTTTTTTTTAATTAGTTAATAAAATAATTAATGAATATAAAAACATTTTAGTAATATTACCTATATATATTTAATTATATATCTAAAACCCCTACAATTAATTATACAGTATTTTTAAAAAGTTATAATCAAACATAGGGTAAATAAAACATAGTGCTTTAGTTGTATAACATTACAGATGAATTTTTAATAGTAGAAAGTATGTGCATTAATTTCTTATTTTCACTTTTATAATGTTAGAAAATGAAACATTTTATTAATATTTCTAATATCTTTAATTTAGCATATAAAAATAATTTTATTTAATATAATTTAAGCGAAATCATAAATATATAATATTTAATAATATTATCGCAAATGTTATTTATAAACTTTATACTTTGTTTATCCTAATATATTATTATCCGCACTTTAACCACATTATATTCAGTATTATGTAAAAAAACGTGCTTTATTATGATCTTGCATGTTCTACAGACATAACATATTTATATTTCGGCTTAAAATATAATATACCTAACTATGTATATAATATCTACGACGGATTTGTTATTTATTATAAGGAATATTTTGAACTTGTACAACATTTAATTGTCTGCAGGTGTAGTATCTCTAAACGATTTTAAAATAATTTATTTACGTTTAAAAAAAAGATATTGATAAAATGAGCAAAAACGAATATGACGATTTTTCGTCAATGGAATTCGTGCCAAGGGACGAAATGTGTCTAAACAAAAGCCGCTGTTTGGTGACCCAGCAGACTCACAAAAAAACTTTATAAACAATATATATATATTTTTTGGCCGACTTCTGTTAATTAACTTTTAAACGGCTTTACGCAGATGCGTTGTTTCGATTAAATTATATTATTGCAATAATTATTTTTATATTTAAACAATAAACCGCTGTCGCAAAAATGAAACATTATTGATATTTTTTCTCGGATTCAAATTTTAATATTCTATAGGTATACGACTGAAATCAAAACCAATATAAATAAAAATATATAATTTAATATTATTATTATGCGTCTTTTATTTTTTATTTTTACGTGTCTTTATTCCACACTGTTGAATGGGATAATTATTTTAATAATTTATTTTCCTCTAAACCGAACAAACGTCAATATTATTTGTATCGATAAATTATAATATTATAATATTTACAAATAACGAATTTTGGGAACCTGCGCACGTTTTACGCCGTTTTTATACTGTTTTATTATATCAAATATTGTGTATTTCGGTTGTTGACCGACGAAAAGTTGTATTCCAAATGATTATAAAATGTAATTAATTTGATTTACGCGTACCGAAATTTACATAAACCCGGTCAATAGTGCATTATTATTTCGGGTCCAACCGGCGGTTAATAGGGTTCGTGCTGTGGACCGTATACACATAATACTATTGTAATATATTATAATAATATTGACTAAAACGGTCATAGTTATAAATATTATTATTATATTATATTAGTTATTGCGATTGTATTTTATGATTGGTGAAATGATCGACAATTGCATTGATCGTAGTTGCAGTTTAGACGGCACTGCACACATTATTCATATTATATCTACCAACTAACATTAGAATAAATACACGTTGGTATTTCATACGTCATCTCCGACGGAGAATGTTATGAACGGTCTTATAATATTTCGCAAAAATGAAACAATTAAATAACAATATAGTAATGAACACGTCCGACCGCAAAATCCAGGTTATGTTTGATTTCTAAAACGAACGTG
>CM023358.1:18086955-18108131 GCA_013282895.1 Eriosoma lanigerum
GCGGTAAACTTACATCTTTGTCACCGGTCACAGGCTTTGCCGGAGCGGACGGTGTCGTCGATCTGGAAACGGCCGCGTCGCACAAAAAGAAGAAAAAGAAAAAATCGAAAAAGTTCAAAAAAGGCGGCGGCGCCAGCCACAAGGAAGACCATTTTAGTAAGAAAGGCAAAAAGGGTGACAAGGGATACAAGTCACACCATTCCGAGCACCATGGAAAAAAAGGCCATCACAAAAAGGCTGATAAAAAGAAGCATTTCGCCGAACACGGTGGCCATAAGAAAAAGCATCACGACGAGGGTGGCTATTATGCGGACCATCACAAGGGCGAGAAGGGTGAGAAAGGCCACAAGTTCGAAGACAAGGGAGGTTATAAAAAGGGCCACCACACCAAGGGCAAACACGAGGTGCATAAACTAGACGAGTTCAAGAAGAACAAGAAGTTCTACGACGAGCACCACGACGAGGGTCACCACAAGAAGCACGGCGGCTACGAGCACAAACATGGTCATAAGGAAGGCAAGAAATACAAGAAGGGTCACAAGCACGCCGGACATCATCACGACCACAAGGGCAAAAAGGGCAAACACCACCACGGCAAACACTATAAGGAACACAAGGGCCACAAGAAAGCGGCAGGACACGACGAGAAGTATGGTCATAAGAAGGACTACGAGAAAAAAGGTGGACACGACGAACACAAAAAATGGAAGTTTAGCAAAAAACAATGATTTTCGTGACCCCTCTATTACGACGCACGATTCGAATAATATAAGTATAACCTGTGTACATGTTGGTGTGGTTATTTAGATTTGACGATTTGTACATAACATGACTTATTATCGTATTTTATGTAAGACAGTATGTAATAACATTGAAAAAGTGAAATGTAAATGATAATATAATAATATTATATTTATAACAACTATAATATTATATAATATATATGTGTAATTTTGTTGTTTTTATATTCATTTTCAATACCACATAATTGTGATTAGGTTTTAATCTAATCTTAATTTACACTATTCACCTTTTCCTATCGTTTTTTTCTTTTTGACGTTTTTATATAAAGTCTTTTTGCTTATTTCTACAATGGTCGATATTGTTAATGGAAATCCATACATGCATTCTTAAGATACATGATGTGATAAATAATTTTAAAAATTCCTTAAATTTATTACTTTATAGGAAAAGTACCTATTAATTATCTTTTTAAATCGTTAGTGCTATAAAAATAATATAAACATATTATATTAAGTAAGTATATTATATTAAATTGGTTGTTGAAAAATGTGTAATTTATATTACTGGTAAATATTGGTATATTACTGTATGATTGGGTAAAAAAAAAAACAATTTTTATTAAAATAATGTGTATGCAATCTGTTTTTGCGTTTCATTTATCCGAAAATATCGTACTAACAATCATTAGTGACGTAATAATTCATTTGACTATAACAACTAGTTTTCATATTTTGGACTTGCATATTTTGTTATTTGCAAAATAATACAAACACATTTGAATGTTAGACAGTTTTTAAGAAACGCGTACAAATAGGATTTTCCGATAATTTGAAATTTTAATAATTTCCATTATTGAATTACTTTTTCTCTCTAATTTTATATCGAGTTATCAATTATTACACACGCATTTTTATATATATGAACATAATATGAATTTTTTTTTTTAATGGGATATTTAGTATCTTTTAGATTGTAAATTCTTCTTTTCTTTGTTTTGGAATATTAAAATCCATACCCTCTCGATGTAACATGTAGGCCATGGCCTAGAGCACAATGAATGAGGACTTCGAGAAACTACTCGGAGACTACTCGTTCAAATATAATATGCAACATTAGATAATAATAATTATGATTGAGTATCGAATGAAAAAATGTGTTGACAAATCGACCGACGCGACGGTGGTTTTCTTATGACATTATACTAATGGGTGTGAATATATACTGTTTATTATTTACTCATTACTATATTTTAAACCGAACAAACGACGGATAATCGGTGGACCGAAATACTGTGACAGATCACTAATTTTATACTATACTGCGTCGGCCTCTTTAGGTCAGGATAGTTGTTTAATGTATATACGTGTGCGCGCGTGCGTATATACAATTAAAACGGGTAATTTGCATTTAACCGTTGCGCAACGTTCGAAAACGGTTTGTTTTCTTGTTAAAATTATACGTGGACACGTTATTAGAT
Source organism: Eriosoma lanigerum (assembly GCA_013282895.1). Lineage (NCBI taxonomy): Eukaryota > Metazoa > Arthropoda > Insecta > Hemiptera > Aphididae > Eriosoma > Eriosoma lanigerum. The sequence goes on from CM023358.1 coordinate 18,089,177, forward strand.
TCGGACGGAACATTTTAGTTTTTAATTAAAAAATATAATCATAAAACCAAGTACTAATGTAAACGTTTGCTACGCCAACGCGAATCCCTCAAATAAAACGTGTTTTCTTATTTCGTCGTCTTGGCGAATGGTAATATTCTCACCAAAAGTTGTTAAACTCTTAATTGATATAATATAATGTTGTTGACTGTACGATATAATGTGATATTATATGTATTATTTATTTGTCTTAAATTAAAGTACATTACGTAAAATATACGTAATTTACACAACGTTAATAACAATTAAAAATATCATAATTTTAAAATTTATCAGTTAGTTTATGGTAAATAAATATTAAAGCAAAATAATTATAAAATAATATTAATATAATAAAGGCAATCGAACGAATAAATTATTGACCGAAGCTTAAATTAATACATTGAAAATGGGTATTATTTTATTAATTTGTATTTGATGTATGAACACCATGAAATACTATGAAAACCATGAATGCCTTTTTTAGAATTTGTGTGATTAACTTTAATTAAATAAATCATCTTTATTGAATCGTAATATTATAAGTAAAAAAAAATTTAAATAAGACTATAGGTTGAATATTTAAAAAAAATGTATTTCATAAAATCGGTAATAATTTAAGTACAAGTTTTTTTAAATAAAAACTGTGAAAGAAAAATATTTCTTATTGATTTTTTTAAGGTGCAGCATTAATTTTCTTTATATTTAAATAAAAATTTTTTTATTTTTCTATAAAATTAATATTTTCAGAAAATACTATCTTGTGTAGTTCGGTGAAATTATTATTATTTTGTATTTAATTGTATTCGTCTCAACGAGAACCAAATAAATATTAAACATACCCACAAGACTAAATTGTTTTTTATTCAGGATCTCTTCCATTTTATTCTATACTAATGAAAAGTAATTTGTATAAATATTTATGATAATTGCTCATCCTTTTAATAAATAACGAATTTATTTTCTTAAAATCCAAGTTAAGTTAATATATTTATATTTACATTTTAATAAATTCAATTGACTATAGTCAAATTCAAATGTAATACTAAAAATATTTTATTTTTAACATACATTTTTTGAATATTATATTTTTAAACGCATACCCCCTTGGCCTTTTACTTGTGTTTAATACAGGTAGTTAAACGTATTATATATTATTATTATTCATAAAATAACGTATAATTATTTATATATATAATTGTTGTTTAATAATGCTTAAAAAATAAAATTTAAATTAATAAAAATTAACAAGTTAATTTATTTTATATACTTAACAATTAACTGTAAAAATTTCCAATATATGTCAATTAACCTGACTTAACTCAGTTAAAAAATATCGTTAACTTATTCACCATTGTTATTAACTAACAATATTTTATTAAAAACAATAATAACGGCCATGACATAGCTTACAACACGTGTAGCCCTAGTTTTATATTGTAAACATTCTTTACAATACAAAATTCGTTAGATTGTATAGATTGACTATTTAAAATATTTGATATTCGCGATTGTTCAAAAATGTTTACGAAAACTATATCATAGAACATAATATATAAATTTTAATATTGTGTTCGTCATTGATAAATCAATTTAATTAAAGTAAATATTTTTTTGAATAATAGCAATTACGTTGATTACAAAACGAAACGCTAAACGCGAACTTTGTTGAAAATCTATCGAAAAGCAATGATTTTTATTTTCAATCTTCATCCATTGACAGATTAATAAAAACATATTATATATTTTATGTAATAAATTATCACGATACCATATAAATCTGAATAATTATCGTGTTAAGTACTTATTTTAATTAAAGGGAAACAATGACATAAGTGTCCAAAACAATATGTAAAAGGATTAAATTGTGTAATACATTTTATACTTCATACAAAAGGTTGTGGATAGAATGGATAATAAAGGATGGAATTCTACAATTCTATACAATTATTATTCATACTATAGTATAGGAGTTTAAAAGTTAAACTAAAGAATTAATTTAATTTGCCATAATACTTTCAGTTTATTATATTTTATATTTTTCTAAACTAAATTATAGGAAATAAAATGTTTTATATTTAATTTAAATTGTACAGGTTTTTATTTAAAATAATATGATAAAGATTGAAAGTAAAACAAAACTATATATTTTTGAAATTATATTATATATTATAACTGGTATAGGTTTATTTATTTAAATTAATACATTTAACTTTTAATTTAAGTTATATTTAACGAATTAAAATAATGAGTTATTTTTTTACAAAAAAGCGATATGAACGATAAAAAATAAAGTTATACTATTATTTTTTTTTTTAACTTGACGAATTAATTTAATAATTAATAATTATTTGTCTATCTTCTATGACGGTTAAACTATTCTAAATATTTCACCAATTTCGTCTATTCATTTATTAGCCCAATATCGATGCTACACAATTATCGTTACCTCCGTCAACATGAATCTATAAATTAATGTATTGCGATGTTCACAATAATTGGTTATATCATTGTCCATATTGTTTGGACCTAACTTTTCCTGTCGTCTCTTCTTCCCGTTATTCAATCAACTACGAGCTTATATAAACATTAATCTACCAATTTAATTTTCCTTTTGTGTAAATACGCTTTTTACTAATGCATGACCAACTGTGTAAATTATATTTTAAAACAATCAATAAACAAAAAGCACTTTCCATGTGCTCAATCTATGATAACCGTCAAAATAACCTCTGACAGTCTGCTGTAGTATGTATGCGCAGTGACATATTTATACTGGGTGGAATTAATAATAATAACAGTTCCTTTTTTATTATTAAATTAATATTTATTATTGTTAATTATTCATTTTAATTTTAAAATTTGTATTTCGTAAATTATAACTGTAATAAGACTTTAATAATAAGGCTTTAGAAACGGAAAATTGGCAATTTTTTATAGGTTTTTTATTAGAATTTATTTTTAATATAGAAAACTATTTTTGGGGTAAAAATAATAGTTCCATTATCACAAATAAGGTACCCTTTCTATACCAAATTTCATCTAGTTGGTACTTTATTTAGCTCATTTTTCGAATTTCCCAAAAGTATTTCCTTGAAAAGCGGAAAATCGGCAATTTTTATAGGCTTTTTATTATTTTTTTTTTCCGATGTATTTAAACTTTTTTTCAGGTAGAAATAAATTTCACAGTGGGGTATTCATTTTATACCGAATTTCATTTAATTGGTACATTATTTAGCTAATTTTTTGAATTTAATAATTATTAATTGACTTGAAAAATTTTTTTAAGTACTAATATAGGTAATATTTACGTTTAGTAAAATTTTGAAAAGGATTGGTTTGTTTTCTGGACAAATATAGAGCTTTGAATATTTTCCAAAAATATTTATTATTACCTGCAATTTTTGATTTAACGGTATGAATTTTTTATAGAAGTCTACTTTATACTATTTATTCTATTTAAAAAATATTTTGAAAATCTTGACTGACAATTTTTATCATGAAATGATAAATCCTTGAATATTGATCATAGAGATTCGAAATTTATTTTGCATATATGTTATACATATGTAATTTACATTCGTGGTAAATTTTTAAATGGATTATTAGTATAATATATTGCAATATATTGAGATACGCTCAGAATCGTATTTTCTAATGCAATATAATTGCATTCAAATCTTAATAATTATAATAAACCACTAATTTCTCCAAGGACCGAAGGGACAAAGAAGGAACATCCACAATCGACCTTTCCCACTTTTTTTAAAAACATATATTAAATAACATAATATTATTTATGGCCTATAGGTGATGGAATATCAAACAGAAAAAATTATTAAAGTTTATAAAATTCGATAAAATAACAATATTGATAATATTTTTTAGGTATATAGCAAATAATATACCAATATAGCAATCGTCAAACATTAATATTATTTTATCGCCGTGAAATACGAGCTGCTAACAACTGTTCGCGTATATAATATTTTATGACTCCTCAATTTTAATTCTTATACAAAGTTTAGTGAACGTACAAAGTTCCAGAACATAAAACACGAAAACACATTTAAATTTCACCGAAATAACTACATCTATGGTTATAGTTACTGGCGTAATAATATTTTATACAACACTAAGGTTCAATTAATACTATGTATACTATTTACAATACCGTACATTATGTAAATATAATTTAATTTGTTGAATAAAGCGCACTAAGTATACGTCCAAATATACGTATTATTATATACTATATTAATTAAAATTGTATTTCTGTAACAATTGAATTTATTTGATTTAATTTTAACACGTAATAGGTAGTGTAATTCTTATTACAAATATTTTAGTAACATAAAAATATTACATTTTAAAGACAAATAAAAAAATAGGAAGGTCGATTGTAAACATTTTTCCTTTGTCCCTTCGGTCCTCGAAGAAATTAGTGGTTTATTATAATTAAGATTTAAATGCAATGATATTGCATCAGAAAATACGATTCTAAGTGAAACTCAATATAATACAATATATTGTAAATATATTGATAATCCATTCCAAAAGTTTACCACGTGTGTAAACTACCTATGAGAAATGCTCAAAAAGTACCTACGTTCAAAATTTAATTTTTCATTTTGCCGTTTTTCTTTTCTCGTGGAAAAACTTTTGAAAAATTTAAAAAAATGAGCTAAATAAAGTGATAACTAGAAGGAATTTTCTACTGAAAAGAATATTCTATTCTTGGTAATTGAAGCATTATTTCTACCCGATAAAGTGTCTTCAGACTTTTAAAAACATAAAAATCAAACATCAATGTAAATTGTTGAAGTTATAAATCTATATATAAAAAATTGACATTGGATTTTTAAAATATTTCATAAATAGGTAAAGTATTATATATGTAGTTTCTTATACAATTATCAAACCTTTAAACCATAATTTTAAGGTAATATTAAACATTTTTGGAAAAAAGTTGGAAGCTCTATATTAAGTCAAAAAATTAACAAGTCGGTTACAAAATTTTACCACGCGTGTATATTAACTATATGAGTACTCAAAAAAATTTTAAATTCCTACTATCATGACTTAATTTGTTATCAATAATTAAAATAATTTTAAATAACAGAAACCGTAATTTTTCCTATTTTCCGACATTTTTTTGTAGATTTTCTTCTCCAAAGGAAATACTTTTGAGAAGTTAAAAAAAAAGTGAGCGATATAAAATACCAATCAAATGCAATTTGTTACCGAAAGCATATCTTGGTAATTGTACTATTATTTCTACCCAAAATCGTACTTTCAGACAAAAAAAAACATCATTATAAATGATGTTCTTAACTTCACTCAGAATCTATAAATATTTTAAAATTGTATGTATAATAATGTAAACGAGATATTAGGTTATTATACTGTTCGTCTGTATCGTGTATTCAATACATATTTAATGGTTTAATATTTCAACATATTTATCATAATTATTTGATTCATTTTAAATAATATTATATTAGTTCTTATACGATTTATTTACGAATCACGTATTCTGCCGTAACACTTCCGTTGTTCTTGACGTACTGTGAGTCATATTTATGTCTTTTAAGAGCTGTTTCTCTTACGAATATTTTTATTTATGGATGAATATCGGCGATATCAAAGGTGCTTTATTGTGTGAGATATTTTTAAAAAGATCTAAGGTTATATTCCGAGGTATATTTTGAGATCTTTGACTCGCCGACAATGTGCCCGTTATTTTGTTTGTGTCTATTGTCAATTATTTTAATGACCGATACCGATGACGTTTTGATCGTCTCGGTTTTAAGGTGGATGTATTTCATTACATTGAATAATGTTAATACAACTGTGTTTTATTCTAGACATTAAAATAAGAGTCAAGGAATAACGGCTTTTTTGGCGCGTCGCTTGTTTACAGTTGATATATTTTATTGCTTTATTAGGGGTATTTATTCTTTTAGTGCCGAATCTAAATAAAATATGTCCGTCTCGGTGCAAAGGTATAAATATATTTTATTATGTTGAAGTTAATATAATTTAATTGTATCACCGGTTTGAACTTAGGGTTTATAACGGTTTTTCTGTTTATCTTATATTATATTTTTATTATGACTCATAATAATTAATTATTTCTTATGTCTGTTTTTTCGTGACATTTGAGTTAATGTATTTGATAAAGTTAAATCGGATACATAGATTGTATTTTAACATATTAGTTTTCTATTTTTCTATTTTGCATATGATTAAATATATTTGAATGCTGATATGACAACAATATATTATATTACATTTGTTTCTTAGTTTATAGTGACTTTTGAGTTTGCAATCCAATTCAACAGTTTTAAATCTCTAAGAAATGAATGTCAAAAAAATAATATATAAAATTATTTAACAACCAAAAATATTCTAATATGGATATTTTTAAAATTAACAATTGAAGTATCTATGTGGTTCAATTTGAAATTAAGTTGGCTTAATAAAATTATAAATTATATTATATAAATACTAAATAGTATTTTTATTACATTTTCAAAAGTATCTATGATGAAAAGGGTTTAAAATAATTTATAATTTTTTTTTTTTTTTTTTTAATTTAACTTAATACACGCTATTAAAAATATTAATTTCCTTGCCATAAACTATTTGTTATAGTTGAAATTATACTTTAAAGTTTATATGACATATGACAATAAATTATAATGATAACACATTTTATTCTGCTGTACACATAAACAGTAAACAATGTTTTTTCGTTTGTTTTTTATTTTAGAAAGATCTTTTTCGTAAGAATTCATAGCAGTTTTTCAAAGTTTTCTTCTCTGCCACTATAAGTATTGTTATTTATTTTAATTTCCAGAAAAATGCATATTATAAAAGAAGTTTTATATCAATTTCTAAATACCATTTTTTAAATTTTATTAATATTATAAATTATAAATTATCTTATGAAATAGAAAAAGTATAAAATTAATTAAACAAATTATAATTTAAATGATTTATAAACAAAATTAGAGTTTGTGTATTATATTATGTAAATAAATATGTATAGTAGTAAATATTGTAAATATTAATTAAACAGGTTGATATTTTAATTAGAAATTATTTTTCTTTGTCGCTGTCAATTTTTATCAACTTATTTAGAATAATATAATATACACTTAATATGTAGTTATTAAAAAAAATCACAATTAATCTAAAGCAATTAAAAGTACAACACAACTAGAATTATAATAAAATGTATTGAATAATTGATATTATTACTGATAATAAATTTAAAACTTAATATTTAGATAGTAATATTTTTTATGTATAGGCAAATGTATCAGAAAAATTACATGTACGTAGCATAATTGCCTATTCATCACGCCGTCATAGTAGAGTGTAGAAATTCTAGAATTATATAATTCTATAATTATATAATTCTACATAATTCGTAGAATTATCGTAACGGTAACATAATAATAATAATATTATACCAGAGGTTAGCAAACTTTTCGTGTATATGATCATAATTAAAATACACTGGTTACTGCATTGAGACTTGGATCGTTATCGCTGGAAACAAATTGGAAGTGTTTGAGGATATCAAATTTTCTTATGGTTTTTTAGATTTTACATAATATTAATTAGCTCTAAATATGCAGCCTTTTTTTTAACTACGAAAATGTAATTAAGTAAAAGTATAACTGCAATACGCTGTATTATTTAATAATGTGTACATTTTTTTAAAAAAAATTTCAATGACCCAACCTCGTAGTAGTCTCTATAAGTTAGATATGGTTAGGTTAGTTACTAGTATATAACTAGTATACTACAAATTACAATATATAATTACAGTACATTGTTAATGTAATATTTTGTCATTTAATTTAATTTTCATTCCGTTTTATAAAAAAAAAATAAGTTTTTACGGACGACCAAAAATATACATTTAGTTTGGACATTTGGACATTTTTGGGTCACGAACTACAGTTTGGGAAGTTTTCTTCATATTTAATAATAAACTGTCAAAATGTTATCGAAAAATATGCAACGCGCAGAATAACGTATGAAATAACGCTCATTCTCGCTAAATGAATATTATATTTGTATTATACTATGGTATAATTAGGCTAGAGGACTTGTAACATTTGCAATATTTTTTTTTTACAAATATTTCAAGTACAAAATACAATCATTTGATATTTTATGTTTTTTTTAAGTTTAGGTCATATTATAATTTTCTTTTCCTATATTTTTTGAATTTAAAAGAAAATTACACAAATTTTATACAATTTATACATTTTATTATTTTTATAATTAATACTTTTTTTTAACTATCACGAAATACAAAATTAAAAATTAAAATCTACTTAAAAGTTTTAATTACATTCTATTGTTTATTAGATTTTGTGACAATACAATTTATTAAAGTGTGTATAAATAAATGTTTCTTAAATAATCAACAAAAATCGTTAAAATTTAATTTTTGCTTTTTTAAATTTTTTAATAAATATGTATATTTTATAATCGCATATAATATGTTTGCATACTTTGTGGTTTCTTAAAGCTACGAAAATCAACTATTCTAATTATAGTCATTGTAATAATATATTAATTATGATTAACATTATATCTATAAATTATTTACAGGAAAATTTTACAAAAACATTACAGTGCGTAAAATACATGAAATGTGTTTATAAAAAAATATAACTGATTAGTAGTTTAATATGAACTACTAAAAATGATACATGGAGATACAAAAAATAGTATACATAAAATGTGTGTTTGTGACGTGGTTACTTTTTTAAAATAATTACTCAAATAATATATATGTATATAAATTACAAATTGTTATAAACTTTTAAAAAAAAAATTATCATATTTCCTTAATGCAATTTTATTAATTATTGAAATGAGTATGTTTAATACTAACATTAAAAGAAAAATAAGATTGGATAATATAGACAAGTAAAATATTTTAAAGTACTTTACCTATTTGAAATTTTAATTTCATTAACATTTATTTTTTTAATTAAATATAATTCGATATAAAATTGAACTATATTTTGATATTTTGCAATAATCAATGGGAAAGTTGTGAAATTAAATATAATTTTTCTATATAATGTCTTAGTAATTGGATGATTATAATTGGTATTATTTTAATACTATATAAACGTAAAAAAAAATGTATAATTTGTATAATATAGTTTTAAAATAATTATTTTAATTTAGTTTGCTTTTACAACTCGTTGAATATAATATCAAAAATTAATGCGTAACAAAAAACTGTAACTCGTTATAATGTTACATTATTAAAATTAATTTTATCGTTTTAATTTAATTTAAATTTTAAACTCGTAAATAACCAACTTTGTTATTTTTACAATGTAATGTAAGTAAGTGTGATAACTAATTATGTTTTATAAAATTTGTTTAATCTTTATAAATATACAATATAATTTTTATGCGTTCAATACTCTACCAGCTATTGTACTCATGTATCATCATAACTATTTCAGTTTAATTTATACCGACATCAGCTTATGGGACTTTATAGTTTTGTACGTGATATCGTTTATCTATCACGGTCCGATATCGTCTATTACAAACTATTTGCATAAATTTCCCGAGCATTATGTTTGGTGGAGGGTGAATCGGAGTTTGAAATCTTGTCATTCTGCTGAAGAGGCTATTTTAAATCCCATACTGCATAATTTGTTATTATCGCGTAAAAATACCCCCTTCCAATAAAGATAAATAATCATTAAATATCTTTAATGAATACCTAATTATTGTAGAAAAGAAAATACCTACTTTAAATACTTCTGCTACATTATTTACGATTATTTCTCGAGTACCTAATGAAATTACTGATTCTTTGGCGAAATCCACTTTCTTGTTTTTCATCTATAAGATCATAAATGACTTTAATACGTTTCTGGTTGTACTTTATTAAATTCTTAAAATTTTCGTCAATCATTCTTAAATAAAATGGTTGAAACAATTGTCCATTATTCTGAAATAGCAATAGCTTCTATAATATTGATCGTATTATCCAAAAAAATAAATATCTATTAATTCTCGATTTCGATTTAGATATATACCTATTATTTAATTCAAATTCGTTTGAATTAACCTCTAAATGAATAATATATTTTTTGCACTCACCATCAACCTGTGACATCCTACAAATTTAATTTTTTAAATTTTTATTATCATTAATAGTCGAGACAAATAAATGACTTAAACAATATATTACGAAACAATATTTTAGCAATACTACTTAAATATTTCCATAAATATAAAATTGTCTTGAATCATGTTCATAGAGACGATTAACCAAAATTGTTTAAATACATAAAAAAATCCTAACCTATTCCTTAGCTTAGAAATTCTAAATCCAATTACTCTACATTATGTAAAGAAAATATTAACTTTAGACAAGTTTTACAATATGTACAGACAACTATATATAATAGTTCAAAATTATTAAAAATAAAAAAAAGAATCTTATTGAAATTATTCTTTACACCCTTCAAGTTATCGAAAAAAATTATTTAATGTCAAAGAAAATAAGCTTTACTCAAATAGTTTATTTTCAAATACTTAAATACAACGTAATGACTTTTAAACTTAATACAATATAATGTTATATTTTATTTATATAGACATGAGAGTAAGAAGAGAATCGAATACTTTTCGGTACGATCGTTTCACCGCAGGGGAAATTTTTTTCGGCATGCCAGTGCCACTAATACTATAAAAAATCAGTGCTTGAAACCAATTATAACCGTTATAAAATCGAAATTGTTAACATTTGAATACCGGTAACCGAAAAAAAATTTTACAGTTTCAACCCATGTAAAATTACATAATTCATAATATAGTACGTGTACATTATTGTTATAAGAAATAAAATTAATATTAATATAAAAATTATGTTTTAATATTATAAATAATATAGTAAGAGAATATAATATGTTAACGTATAAAATATTCTATATTATATAATATCTAAATTGCATATACGAGTTGTATACTATAGTATCACGAATTCGCGATTCATTATATAGATAATAAACAAAATAGCATGATAAATATAATACTATAAGATGGCACTGAACTTAATGTTAATGAAAATGGTCAAGTTATTTCAAATAAATTTAATGACTTTTTCATTAATGTAACATCAGATCTACTTACTAAATTAAAAAATCAATAAAATGTAGAAGTAAACTACTATATCACATAATAATAAATCAAATCAACCTACTTTTGATCAAGTTATTCTTACCAGTGAACGTGAAATTATCAATCAAATTTCTAAATTAAAAAATGATTTCTCACCTGGTCTAGATGGTATTACGGTTAAGCTATTAAAAACGAATAAATTTATACTAGACTCTCCATTACAATACATATTCAATCTTAGTTTCTCAAACGCAATAGTACCTGATTTGTTTAAATTGTCCATAGTCACACCAATCTTCAAAAAGGGCGAAACTTATGTTATCAATAATTATTGACCAATCTCAATGATATCAAACATTGCAAAAGTATTTGAAAAAATTACTAAATATAGACTTGTAACATTTTTAGAAAATAATAATATTAACCATTATTCCCAATATGGTTTCCAAAAAGGTAAAGGTACAGATCAAGCTATCACTAAGATGACACAATTTATTTATACATCTTTAGATGATAATACTAAATGTGCAACTGTCTATTTAGATCTTGCAAAATCATTTGACACTATTGATCACAGCATACTATTACATAAATTAAAAGAATTGGGACTACGTAATAAAGCTTTTCAGTTGTTTTCTTATACGGTTTAAAAACCCTAAATTTTGGTGAGTCACTGTAAAGACAATAAGTGCAATTAAATTGTCGAATTAACGTTTGAATTAAAAAAAGTATGATTATACACATGATTCTGAAAAAGTTAAAAGTAGATGCTGTAATTATTAAAATTAAAATACAATTCAAACCAAGGAATCTACATTAGTAATAAAATTTGTAATAAATGAATATATTGGATCGTTTGATACGACGCAACCTAAGTAAAAATAAGTTCTAATCAATTGTGTTATATTATTAATCAATATGAATTTCAAAAATGCATTATAATATTGTAATATTATTATATTTTATAATAATAATTACAATGTACTATATATATATATCGTATTTTTATATATAATCAGTGCCATCAAAATTTTCCCGCGTTAAAATATCTGAAATCCAAGTAATAAATGACAGCATCATATATTGTCTAGCCGATTATTTTTTTTTTTTTTTACATCGATAATATATAGTCTAAATCATAATATAATGTCACAACTATACATCGTATTAATGTATATTAAAATGTCGTCATCCTGGACTATAAAACTTGTATAATAATAAAGTTCCAACATTTTAGAATATTTGACAGTATCGCTTAGTTGACTGTATCAAAAATATTAGAAAATCAAATACATATTATAATTTTATTCTTAACCTAATGATAATATATACCCTACAAAATAAAATATTGATCAAAACTTCTCCGAATATACTTTAATGAGATACCTATACAATAAGCATAACTATCAGAATATCTCGTAAAAGTTTTAACAATCTCTTCGGAAAAGATAAACATCAATAATAATTTCATAGTTGTTAAATTATTATTATTATGCGAGTATAATATACAGCTTATAACTAAACAATCAAAAGTAAACTCCAATACAATATAAAATAAAAATAGGAAACTATATTTTATAATATATTCTTTTTACTTTTTATAACGAACTCTAGTAATAATAATAATAATGAACAAACTTGTGCGTTCTCTAATCATATATTCCTTATCATCTTGAGAATTTAAAGAGTTATTTTGTATTTTCTGATAATTTTAATATTATATATAACATCATCATTGTGATTTAAATCAATAATTACAATAATAGAAACATTAAGCTAAACTTTATTTTTAACCTATTTATTTTTATTTTTATTCACTCATATATATCAAACTTTTGTTATATTCTTTTATACCTTGCACAATGTTATAAAATATTTTTTTTGTATTATTAAATTATGGTTTACATCAAAAAATATATACTTTGAAATTTGAATACAGCATTTTATATAGTTATAAATATATTGAGATTATATTTTATTTTTATTTCGTAGTTATTGCCGAGTAGTTGTTCAATGTTTTATTTTTTTTATAAACCTAATTATATTTATAATTTTCAAATTATGATGTAGAATTGTAAAATATTAAAATTTTTACGGAAAATTCCACAGAAAATATTTAAATAACACATTGTTATATTTTGTATTAGGTACAAAAGTTTACTAAGTTTTAGCAAATTATTGTATAAAACTCATAATTATTTTATAAGTGTTTGAATTCGTGTTTTTAAAAAATAGTTTTCTAATGGAACGCGTTTATATGTAAACGTCCAATAACTCATATTATTGTAATTGTTTTATAGGGAAAGCACTATTATAAGTTCATGATAATAATTGTATTTCAAATTAAATTATTATTGCTTTGTTTCTATTTTAAGTACACGAATAAAATATCATTAAATTTCTTCAAATAGATTTTGTCTCTAGATATTCCTTTAAAATGATACTCGAAAGTTAATTATTCTCAGACATGAAATTATTTTATAATTAAAATATATAATTACTATTACTTTCGTAGATTATAATTGTTATAAATATTGATGGAGTATATTTAAGTTTTGTATTTAAAGTTGATAAAAATTAAGAAAAAACAATTACCTATAAATATAGTAACGTTTAATTAATCAGTATAGATATTATGAATACGAAAATAAATTTTAAAAATTATTTCATTGTATTTTATTTTAAATTAAAATAACCTCAAATTAATTGTTTTCAACCGTTATATACATAAAATTACCCATATACCTAGATATGAATAATATTATGTGGAATTGTAATTGTTTTTTAACTTCCTTTTAACATCCAAAAAGACCGTAGTTACGACAGCACTATATTAAATTCTGAATATAATATTATTTACAGAACTAATCTCGTTTGACGTCAAATTAAAAATTAGTGACTTCCGAGTGCATGAGGCTATATCGCGAAAATATTACTAATGGCTACCCTATGTGCCGGTGTAAATGTGTATGCGTATATATTGTTGATAAAATATGTATCGTACCTATAAACGAATAAAACAATTTGTTCGTAAATTTATGAGTTTTATCACTTTTCATCCACTATTCTTTTTGGAGATATTTATAAATAATACAACTATAATTATTTTTTAATTGCGAAAAAATAAGCCCAAATAACAAGCTCATTAATCGGGATTTTTTTATAATACAATTCTCGATTTTCAATATTATCGATCTAAAATTAATTTTCAGGAAGTTATATATGATTTGTTCGTTGAACATTTCTTTCTTTAGATTATGATTTTTTTTTTCTTTAATTTCGTTTTCTGATCGTTCAAAAGTAAATATTTACACAATCCCGGTTATTTACAGAATAGGTTTATAATTATTTTTTATTTGAGATTATTATAAATTAGGATGAGGCAGTTCATTATTGATTAAAACTGTATCTCGGATAGTGATCAATATTGTATTATTACAGACATGACGTCGTTTCAATAACAGTACAATAACAAAAATAAGGAAAATTGTATAATATTTTCTAATATTTAATTATCACGCAATATTATTTCAAACTTTCAGAATATTAAACAATCATTTATAAAGAAATTTTCTGATAGTCGACATATGCAAATTAAATAGGAACAATTATTTTAAAAATTGTATTGTCACTGTCAAATTGAAATACCATAACATAAAATTCTGATTACTGTAAAATATTTTTATTAATATCAAATAAATGAATATAATTTTATTAGATTCGGGTAATTTATCTTTGTTCTTTCGATAATATAAGGTTAGGTTAGATTATATTTTTTTGACTTTATTTTTCTATTTAATACATATTGTCATAACATTTTATATTTATTTTCACGTACATAAAATACACTTTTTGTGAAACATAAATATGAAATATCTCGATATAACTGCCCATGTTTACAAACAAAATTATTGTCGGTAAAAAATAATACCTTACCATGGTATGAATTTTTGGTTAGTTGGAATTAGACCATAATTTAACATCTATCACATTTTATAAATTGAAATGTATTTATTATTACTATACAAAATGTTATACGTACTATGAAAAATAATTTTGGACGGAAACTACTGAAATAAAAATATTATTATTATAAAATTTCAATTAAATTAAAATTAGATTTAAAAAAAAAAATTACACGAATAAAATTTTTCAAAATTTAAATCACAACAAATATTAAACCTTATTTCCTATAACAACTTTTATGAAATATTTGTATTAATAAATTGCATATTTAAATATGATGCCTAAAGATATAAATATATATATATATATAAATCGTTCACAACAATATCGGTTGGACCAATTGGAGGTAACAAGCTTAACAGTATAACGAATATTGTTATTTTTACACAGAATAAATGTAATAATATTTTAGTTATTGTGTATCGAGTTTTACATTATACGTATAATATAGTTTCAGCTGTATAATATTATATTTCACATATTATGTATTTCTGTTTTTATAATATTTATATGTTATATCAACAAAATCTTTGGCCACGTCCCAAACAGCCTAACGACGTCTGTCATCGGATGCACAATATCATTTAAGGGAATTTCATCACGATTTCCCGAATTCTAATTATTATAGTAGATTATATTCAGTGTTTCTCAACCATTCATTATATTTTATTATTAATGACCGAATAGTGTCATCAAGATAGCCTTATCAATTACATTTTCCGCAGCCAAACCATCTTTCCTCACTTGCTATCTTACATTATTATTTACTATATTGTAAACTCGTATTTATAATGATTTTGGATTAAAATAAAATATATACAGTAAGAATATATTATATACAGTTCCCTATACTCGAGAAGATACACTAGATCTATTTACTAATTTTAATTTATCCGCGAAAAATTAAAATTATTGAATGCTGTATTTTTAAAAATTTTATTTAAGCAATGAATATTATTTCTATTTTTTTTTAGTTTTAATATTTAGTAAAGAAAAAAAATATATTTTTTAATTTTTTAAGTTACATGAATTCTAAAATAATTCAAATTAATGAATAAATTTATTTTTATGAAAATATGACTTCCTAGTTTCAACATGATGAGAATTTTTGGGATTTTTTTTCATTTTAATGAATAATGAAATATTCTATATCATTATAGTTTAATATTTTAATATCATTACATGCAAAATGCATATTATCAACATCAATAAAACTCTCAATAGTAATTAAATAACTTTATATATAATAAAAATACATAGATAATAAATGTCAATTTATAAATAAATATCAGGCCTTTAGTCAATTTATTATCAGATATCACTAAATATATTATTAGAATACATAATATGCATTCCACATTTTAATTATTTTAAACAATTACAATAAATGGCATAGAATATTTAATTTTTCAATTTAATAAAACAAACATTATCAAAAATTGCCATCTTGATGAAAATTAAAAGTCGTATATATATTATATATAAGTTTTATTTTTATATATTTTATGTAACGTCTTTTTTTAAAAAATATAATAAAGGCAGTAACAGTCTATAGCCTAATTAATAATTTAAAAAATTGTAGTTCTAAAATTTTTCGGTATGATATTGCAATTAGTATATAGATCTAGGACGCTCTTTAAAAATTATTATAATAATAACCCCGAAATATGATATTTTTCGTAAATTTTAGACGAGTAGTTTTTTTTAAAAAATGACTAGCCATTTTTATTTATAATATGTTCTATTTTTACATTATAGGTAGGTATTATTTACCATTATAAATATAAGAAATAAATTTCGTTATTTTTCTAAAACTTTTCAAGTAGAAGAATTGTATTTATTTGAAATGATATATGTAAACATAACTATATCACACTCTATAGGATTGTATATGGTGATCAGAATTTAATGTTACGGATGTCGTACACAATTATATCATTATCGTTATTGATAAATCGTAAAATAATATTATCTCAGTGTATTGTATCTTTATTGTACTATATTATCAGAATATATAATATAATTATATAAATGTTATGATGATTGTCATGATTTGATTGTCGCAATTTGTTGCATTATTTTTCTACTATGTTTTTGTTTTTAACGACGGAGCCGCAACGATACATGATCAAGCAAATAAATAACCTTCTCTGATCGTTGTTTTATCTCATTTTCCAGTAGACAGGAAATTGTGTTTCGCTATATTAATAATAATATTCTCTTTAAAACAATAACGAAATAATAATAATTATGTTAGTGAAATTGTGTTTAATCGTTTTGCTATTCAGACGATTGATTAATCGCTCGTTAGCATATAGATTCATACAGTAATAATAATAACAATAATAATACATTGAATAGAAACTCTATCTAACGGTATATGATTCCTATTTCGACTTACCTAACATAGTTATAATATTAATTATGCTTTACTAAAAGATATAATATTAAATTTGATATTATAAATTAGAAAATGTAGACAATATAAAATAAGAAGAACTATTGATGTAATCAAATGCTATCCTACATTTAACTATTTTAAACGACAATTAAAACTAAAATTATAACCTTATTATTAATTGTTTCCTTTTTAGATAAATTCTAGTAAAATGTACATCCTTTTAATTTACAACGAAGATCCATTGGATAATAATTATAATATATTTATGCGTTGTTATTTAACATTCTAAGTTTGATAATGTGTACATTTAAGTTTGATAATACTATATAATATTGTAATTTAAAATAGAATATTTAATAATAATGATAAATAATTATACCATAATCTAACATCTGTATTAATGTTTCGTCTATATTTACCAAAACCGTAATAAAAACATATAGTCCTCTATACGAGTATAATATACATTTATAAATCATTCATTTTATGGTTATTTTTTTAACAGTAGGTACAACAACAATTTTAGATTCTAAGCAAATTGAGAAATGTACCTATTTCTTTTATAGAGATGGTATTTTTTTTTTTTTTTTACGTACAAATACATTTTTCTGGTAGAAATAATGGTTTGATTATCATAAATAGGGTATACTTTCTGTAGAAAATTGCATCTATTAGTACTTTAATTTTCTTATTTTTCGAATTTATCAAAAGTTTTTTTTGAGGAGAAGAAAAATACCAATAAATGGCGAAAATCAGCAAAGTTATGATATCCATAAATTTTATATTAATTTTAAATTAATACTTAAAACATTTTTTTAAATTTTAAATTTGTTTTAATATTTTAAATATTATTAAATTCTTTACTTTTAGTATTTAAATTTTTTTTATTTCGTAATAACTAATTAAGTTTTGATCATAGAAATTTGAAAAAAATTTTGAGTACTAACATAGGTAATAATAACAACTATAATATATGCTTTTAGTAACAAATAACCGTAAGTAATTTTTTTAAGTATTAACTTCATGAGTTCTTACATTATTTAACACATTTTTAAAATTTTTCAAACGTTTTTCTAGAAAAAAGAAGTACTACCAAAAATTGGCGAAATTCGGGGAAATCGTATTTTTGACAAAATTGATTTTAAATTTTTCATGAGAACTAATGCAATTTTGAACATAAGTTGAAATTCTTTTAAGTATTCCATAATTAGTTTACACACGAGGTAAACTTTTGGAACGGCTTATCAGTATTATATATTGTATTATATTGAGTTTATTTAGAATCATTTTTTCTAATTCAATATCATTATATTCAAATCTTAATTATAATATAAACTGTTAAATTCTCCGAGGACCGAAAGGGCGAAGGAGGAACTTCCACAATTG
>CM023358.1:18114218-18394433 GCA_013282895.1 Eriosoma lanigerum
TTATTATTATTATTATTATTATTATTATTATTATTATTATTATTATTTATTCCAATTTATATTTTTCGCGCAAAATTGAAAATGTTATTCTATTAAATATTATTCTCAGTAAATACTTAACCACATTCAACCACAACGATGGTGATTTTACGACTAACCGTATTTGGTGGTATTATTATATTTGGCTTTAAGCTGTTTATTGGATTCCGTATATAATTTTGTAAAAGTTGAAAATTGCGTTCGAGTTGTAAACTATGGTCAGGCGAAACCGTCGATATAAAATAAAATTGAAATGTTTGATTTACTTTGATACAGGCTGCACAGTTATAAGTTATCAAAAGTAAATTTTATACAATTATATCTTCTAAACTATTTCGTATCGAATTAAATTTATATAATTTACGATAACGGAACACATTATACAATTAAATTTTTGGATGAACATTTTCAACCATAACCATTAATAATTTTAAATAATTAAACATAATATATTATATATATTTACTCAATATAAATTATTATTGAAATATTTCGTTTTTATAATATAATATATTCAGTAGACATATTATTTAATTATAAAAAATATAAATCCATTATAGGTACTACGCATTTACTGTTTTTATATAAATCGATTAATTTAAGTTTGAAATAAAGTTGCGTTTCGTAAAAATAAAATTTAAAATTGTTTATTTACAAAGTTCGAATATTTCATCCATTGAACCACTAAATCTATTCAGTAAAACAGTAAGTTTTTAGCAAGCTTTTAGAGTTTTTACATTTTGTCCAAAATTAAGTGTAATTTTTTTATTTAAGAATATGATAAATTGATTTTCTTGATTTTGATATTTTTATTACAATATAGCGTTAGGTTTCATAAATTCTATAATCAATAACTACCTAATTTGTTGGCATTTAATTTTTGCGATAAACTACTTAATTTTTAATCCAAAATGACATCGTAATAATTTATATAACATTAAAATTATTATTCATATAAAATCGATCATTTTTGTGTACGTTAAGCCTTATGCATTATATATATTAATTAAAAATAAAAGTTAAATTGTTTCATATATACTAATTGTTTACAGAATTTTGTTCTACTATAGCACTTGACTCGATAAATAAATAATTTAATAATAAACAAAATTGTAATTCTGAAACTTGTAGTATGTGTAATCTTAATGCACATAATGAAATCTTTCATATTATCCAGAATAATAAATTATTCAAATCGAATAACATGATTTATTACGTTTTATTCCATTTTAATTAATTCCGTTTATATCGTTATTATTAATAATTGTATCAAGTACTTATTTATGTACTTGTTATAAATAATAATAACTATAAAGACACTTGTTTAGGCAACAGAAAATTGGTTTTCTTTCGTTTTTTAATTTTTAAGAACTAACCGAAATTTCAATTCTGCACTCAATAAATATTATTAATTTTCAAATTTAAAAACCAAACCTAACTGGTGTATGTTGTATATAAATTTTAAAATATACCATGTAATATAAAATAATGATTTTATAAATTTCGGAAATATAGTCGAAAAACCAATTTAACGTAAACCGGAATTTGGTATAAATAATTTTTAAACTAAAAATAAAATGTCTGTATCGCGTTATATTATACTAGAACTTCCACGTACAATATCCAAAACTAAATTTAATGTAATGTACCTACTATATATTTCAAGTTCTGCTTAAAATTAGTATCACGAAGTTAAAAGACAAATTTAATATAATATGGTAAGACGAACTGAATCTATAATGAAATCTATAATAGGCAATAGAAAAATTCTACATATTATTTTGTTTGTAATAAAGTTATTCTTTTTGTTGAATTGTGACTATATTATCATGTTCTTGTCACTAAGTTATTGTTAACTTAAAAAGTTGGACTCAATATAAAATAATATATTTACACAACATATTTTACGAGTCATTTTTATTTACTCAAGCGTGTGTCCACGAAAAAGTGTGTTATTGAGTCAGCCGATAACATTTTATCCAACGACGTTTATATAATACATACAGGTATTACAAGGTCTTTTTATTTTTCGTCGTTTTTCCAACATATCGTTCGTTATAGACGCACGTATCGTTGTGTTATTATTATCATCGACAGTTTAGAAATCGTCGTATTTGTGTATTCTACGAAATATTTGTACAGAACGCGAATTTCGGAAAACAATCAAA
This sequence comes from Eriosoma lanigerum, assembly GCA_013282895.1. Classification (NCBI taxonomy): domain Eukaryota; kingdom Metazoa; phylum Arthropoda; class Insecta; order Hemiptera; family Aphididae; genus Eriosoma; species Eriosoma lanigerum. Next base: position 18,116,426 of record CM023358.1, read on the forward strand.
CGCCCATGGGCTTAGCCCGAAGAGAAGGTCTACAACAGATTATTATTGATTTTTCATAATTTAATTCCAGACGTACTTGTACATTGTACATGCATTATTATATTATAATAATTGATGATTTATTCTAAATACGCGTGTCTAATTTCAATTGTAAATACGAATAAAACGTTATAATGTACACTCGGTTGTTAAATCGATAAAATAATATCAAGGATCTATTTACACGTCGAGAGGACCGAAGGACAGCAGTAAAATATACATAATGTTATATACTCATAATAACAACGAAAACGATAATAATGGTTATAATTTAGTACACTTCGTCGTCGACGTCTTCGATTACACAAGAGCCGTTTAACGATATGTGTACCGTGCATAATTGGTGAGGTTCTAAAAAAACTATATTTAAAATTCGAACTGGGTTAAAAATAAATTTTATAATTACAATAATAAAAGTATGAACGTTGAACGTTTATAATACATACTGTTATATGTTTTTTCATTATTACAGTGGTCAGTGACATACCTAGTCAATAATATTGTAATTGTTTTATTTTAAGTATTATTAGTAGTAAAATTTCAAAAAATTTAAAGACAACAATATAGATATAATTTTAGATTTATTGTAACGCTTATGTATAGACTGCAGTTTAAAAACGTATTATTATTGTATATTGACCTTTGAAAAAAAAACCATTTTAGACATTCTCGTAGGAATAAGTAAAATGTCATTCGAAAACATAACGTATTTCAAGTTATTATTAATATTTTAATAAAAGCTGTTGTAACAGTCGATTAAAATAGCATTAATTTTATATAATTATATATTATTGTAAAATAAATGGTTATATAATTTTTAAAGATTTTATATTATTGGGTCATTGAGACAACAAACGCGGGCAAAACGACGTCCTCAATTCCTCATAACAAATTCTTAAACGTATAATAATATTATATAAACACCAATTTAAGTTTCCACGTGAGATTATTCTTCTCTATAGATTAGTCTATAATATTCAATCTACAATATTCGAATTGGTTTTATTATAAGATTCAAATATAGTTGACTTTTGAATTTGTTTTTTGCCAAAAAAACCAGTAGTGTTCTCAGGAATTTTTAATGAAGAAGGATATTTTTTTTTTTAATGTGAGCTGTGAGTGCACAAATTTATAAAAACTGATAATAAAACAGAATCTATGATAAATAAAAAACATTTATAGGTAAATATTATTTGGAAAATGATAATGAAACTATACATTTTTTTTTTTACTTTTTTCTTTTATCGACATTTACAAAAAATAAAAAATAACCAAGGGTGATCTATATCCTATATCCACTCATAAGAACGCCTATGGTCTCATATCCTATATTCGATAAGATAAAATCGTATTAATTATTACAAAAATTAATAAATAGTAATTACATTTACAATATTTGATTATTGTAAATCATTATATAGCAAGTTTTAGATTAACACATTTTTTCTCATAACACCTATAGCTCTGATGTATCAACTGAACTCTTGCTTTGGAAGTGATAGTTTAAAAAATGTATCTACAAAATTGCTACATTATTTTCTTTTATGTGGCTGCGACTGATAATCAAAATTATTATATTATAACGATATAAATTGGATCCATATATATTTAAATACTTTATGTGATTTTTAAATTAATTTTTTATACATTTTTAAATTTTATCTTAACATTAAAAAGTATTTAATTCCATAAAATAAATAATATTACACGATAATAAAACATAAAACCAATTATATATATATATATATATATATATATATATTCATACAATAAAATTATTATGACAAAATAAGTATAAAAAGCATGTTATCATTATATTATTTTAACCAAGTAAATATCGATGCGGTAAAATTTAAAATAAATATACTAAATACCCTTAGCGACACATAGATTTGGTTGTTCATAATTTGTTATCTCGTTAATATTAAACAAATGGTTTTATTAATAAGAAACTACAAGTATTGATTTATATACAAGTATATAAATATACACTATGTAGTCAGTCAATTTAACGAAAAGTTTTCAATAACATTAATTAAATAAAGTTAAAATTTTAGGGTTAAGTAATGGAACTAAGGAACTTCGAACGAATCGTGTTTAATAATAATATTGATTTTATCATTAAATTATTATAATATTATTTATTTATAATTATTTATATTACGATAAATGGTTGATATTTAAATAACAATATTTAACTGGTAATATAATATTATGTTCGATGACTATCTCATAATTTAGTTTTAATAAAATTAATATTAATAAACGATCATTTATTAGGTACATATTTAAAAATAGAGGTTTGAACGATTAATTGCATTACGTCATAAACATCAATTTCAAAAAGGCAGATGATGTATTAAACAAACATTAATTTCAAATATTGTGGCGCACATCGACTACGTCCATTTTCGATAATTCTTATAATATACGTTTATTTTGCGAATTATAATAGGTATGTAATTTATAATTACTTAGAATTATAAAAAGTCAGTTCTGATATTTATTACAACAAAATAAAACTCTCAAGTTTCACAAATAATAAATGTTATCCTACATAGGTTACTAATGGAATCATAAATATTGATTGAAATTAGGTATTTTGTTGAAATTGTTTATAATATAATATGGACAATCGACTTAAAATACTCACAGAAAATATTTCGTGATAAAAACATCAAAGAATGAAATAAGAATGTAAGTCGATTATATGATTATATCGTCAAACTATACGAAAGTCGTATAAAATTGAGTAGATATACGTAACAATCATTTTAACAAGTTTTATATGTAAAAAGTTTTAATAGAATAGTATAAATTACCTTAACTTGATTCAAGCTCATAAATGCATAAAACTAAATTTTTAACAATTCATATTTTAACCAGAAACTAATAAAACAATAAACAAGATTTAGAATGATTTCAAAACCTAAAGGTTCCTACATAATTAATTTATTTTACACTTGGAATTACTAATATTAACAGTGCCGTCTACTGACAATGGATAAATTCGCTTTAACATTAATATATTTTTTCTTCCTAATTTAATACAATTTATACCTATAACGTTTCTGATAAAAACAATTAAAACGTTTGATATTAATTCGCAGTTGTATGATAACTGATTCGTGTGACGATTACATAGTATAATATTATGAATTATTTATAAGTATTATTATGTATAACCATTTGTATGAAGTTTATTTTCAATAGACCGTTTATAAAATATGTTAACCTAATATACCATGATGATTTTGTAAAACACATCTTAGCGACTTTTAAACTTAAAGACATTAAAAAAAAAAAGAGTGTAATAATAATAACATTTACATTTTATAGTGAATTATAATAATATGGCGAAAACTTACTATTAAAATACGAAATTGTTGAAAATTTGAACCATTTTAAAATAATGATAATCACGTTGCCTATTATTATTTGTTAATCTGTCGTTGACTTTGGTAATAAATAATTTAAAATATTATACGCAGTCGACGCGTTATAATAATAAGCAGCGAGTATTTGATATTTTGTATTATTATTATTTATGTTGAATATGTGCGTTTATATAATAATAATAATAATTTATCAATCAATGTGTCCGATACGTCTTATCTACGGTGCGTGTTTCGTATATATAAATAAATAAATAAATAAAAAAACGGTGCAGGCGTGTCTGTATGGATCTCACATGATTTGATCGCGCGGCTTTCGGCTTAATATTTTTAAAATGTTATTTTCCCATCGACACGCTATGAACAAGTATAATTTTCAATTCGATCGGACGCAGAATAATATACCTAATATATAATATAATAACATTATTTTATATTAGTCAATATTTTAAATGATTATATAATAATATGTTCGGCAAAATACGAACATTTCGTCATTATCGGTTTATAACTGTGTAATGTGTACACAAAATTATATTATACATTTTTCACAAGAAAACAAAATACACCAGATAAATTATTATTATTGCGATATTGTCAAACGATCAAAACCTAATTGTATAGAATTTAGATACTTCTCCGAACAAAGGCAAGCGTTTAGAAACCAAACCTTGGTAGCCGAGAATATGTTACTCTACAATTATAATATTGTTCTCGAATTTAATTTACAACTCGTACTATCAGTTTAAGTACAAAATGTTATTGTCGTCTAACTTATACATTATATGTATATTAATAAAACAATTTATAAAATACGACAGTCGTCATTCTCTCAATTTATTGTGGTAGGAATACATATATTAGTGATTACACTAAATCAATATACTTTTGTTTCGACAATATCTATCGACGTTACTAGTAATACTAGTGTTACTATGAAAAATGTGATTATAAGTTATACAAATTAATGGAAAATTATACAGAAACGGCTGTTTATTTCGAATCATATTGATTTATCAGACAATCAAACTATAATAAATAATTTGATATTTGATAATTATACAATAAATATACTATTGTCAGATACTCCAGTCGAAAATACACAATTAAACACCAATATTGTTCTAGATATTTGAGAATATCTAAGAATAATTTAATATCATAGAATTCTTGAATTTATTACTTCATATTCAAATTTCATCATCTTACCTTAAGTTTTTCTCAATTTTTATTTTCTTATTTTAAAAATTCGTTCATTATTAAGTAAGACACTGGCTTCAATATTCAGTATTATTGGATCATATTGGTAATTGTACAGCTTTATACACGCATTATTTCCTCATAAAAATATTCTTGTCAATTCTCTAACTTTCATCTCTTCCTCGAATTTTCTGTTATCAGCCTTTGGAGTACAAAACAGCTATAGTTGTTTTCAATTTTAATCGCTCAATTTCACATCATGTCGTAATTTTCCCGATTCTTCCAGCAATCGTCTTATTTTCCGTATAACTCCATTTTATAATAATGTACAAAGTATAATCTTTTCCCCACTCGCTCGTACTATTGTCTATTTCTATCATAAATTACTCTCCTTAGTGTCCACGTCATATAATACTACGTCGTTTAAATATAATTTCTCTCATTATATTTTCTGATACTTCCTTTTAACTTTAATCGTCTATCTTCATTTTTATTGCATTCATATAACCCATTGTAACATTTAAACATTTTCATTAAAAATTTCACTATTATTATTTTGTTTTTTTATTTTAAATTTTGTTTGTTTATTTTAACAAACAAAACAATATGTACTATATGTTATTTTTTTGTTTTTTATGTAATAGTGAGTTTATTTAAAAAAAAAAACAATCAATAGCACTACACAAAATATTACCTGTTGGACATAACACCGGCGAAATGCATTCTTAACGACGATAGGTGCAATTTATTTTATGCCAATAACGTTTGGATACGACCTATAATCTGGACCGTCACGAATTCAAGGCAACATTCGATCGCCGCCGTCCCGTACAGTTATTAAAAGGAATCTTCGAAAACGGTATTACGAAATAATATTTTTAAAAAAAATTATGTATTATCAGTATGCGAAAACCCTCTATTGTAGTAAGATATGTTTTATTATAATTTATTTTGTCACGCTCGCTACTCGGACCGTCCGAGTCTGGTGGAAGAAAAACATAAACTTGTGTTATAATATACCCAATCGCAACGGAGGAGGTCAGACCCAAACGCTTTGGGTGCTCGGTGTAAAATTCCAAGGACCTTCTCTCCAACCACACTTGCCCCACCTGCGGTATAATCTCTTTATATACCGCATACACGGTATACCGTCAGTCGTCGTCGTCCGTCTGCACTTCTCAATAATCGGCCCGTGTGGAAAACTTCATCGTAAATTGTTACAAACTATTTAAACGGAAAATTCTGTTGTTAATTTCGTAATATCACAATATTATGTTGTTAAAAATGCATTTACGTTTTGTGACGATCGCGTGCGCGGTTTTTGTGTTTTTGGCGGTAGCGTGTGATGCGAGGACAACGAGAGAAGTGTACGCGGAAAAACTCGATAAAGTTCACGACTTAGAAACGTCGGCATCAGGATATATTTACAGGACAGATGGACAGAACCCTCCGATGTTCATTCAAATCGGAGATGGAAAAAACGAAAAGTTTGACGCTATATTGGAAGGTAAGTAGAAAGTTTTTTTTTTTTTATTTATTTAAATTAGATACCGGAAATACAGTTACAAACTATATTAAATTATAAAAACAAACAAGAAATTCATAGTAAGTATACATGCAGCTGATAAAATAAGATTATTTTACGACTATAACATAGTCGATTCATCGATATATTCCAGACTTTTCCAATAATTTTACTAATTACATATCTGCGAGAAAAATTTAAAAAGTTAATGTGTTTTTTAAAATTATTTGTCTGCAATAGCCTATAATATTACCATTATTACTTTTTTAAAAAAAAGATGTCTCTTGTTATTTTTTAAATTACGTGAAATTTGAGAATAGATATTTTTGAAATTATATATTTTTATGAGAATTTTGATGTATTGATCTCCTAATTTAATTACGATTTTAAGGAAGTTTCTTTATTTGTTGGAAAAATTAAATTTCTGAAATCATTAGTTATTGTAATATTTTAATAATATCATAGTATGCAAAATTTGTTTTGCATAATTTACTTATCATAATATTTAATATTGACAACATTCCACGATATAATAGATGAAAAAATTACAAGAAATGATGTCAAGATTATGATATTTCCAATAAATTAAAACAAAATTACCACCTAGATTATTAGGAAATTGACCCGTCAAAATGTTCATAAAAATATAATCTTTAAACGTGTTAACTTTAAATTATTTTGTTTTATTTTCTTACTAGACATTTTAAACTAAAAAATAATAGAAATAATATTAATATAATATATTAATTAGTACCTATATAATTAGTCCATTGCCTAAATAATAATTTTAAACAAACTTAACTAAAAACCCTTCATTTTTCACGAACATTAAAATCATTAGTAATTGTAAACCTGTATAATATATATTACGAAACTTTGTTTAAAATTTAAAATGTTTTAGATAGAATATAAGAAAATTAAACAAATAAAATTATATTAATCACAAACTTTGATCGCTCTGTATAATATAATATATTATCCATGTGAGTAATAGATCAATATATTTATTTTATATATTTATATAAAAATTATATGTTGTTTTTTTTATTATTATATTTTTTTTTAGAGATATTTTAAAATACCTTTTCTGAAAAGCGCAAAGATTTTAAATACAAATATTTTACTTTCTATAAATACATAAGACTACGATAAAAATATGTATAATAGTTACAAAAAATTTACAATCCCGTCATATAGAGAAAAAACTGGTATCTCAAAAAACTCAAAACTGTATTATAATATGTAATTCCTGTAGTTATATTCACATTAGAAACATCTTGAATTTTGTTTGCACTATAATATTTTTACATTATTTTAAAAGCAAGAATGTTGTTAGGTTAGGAAATTTCTGTATTTTTATTTTAAATAATATTTAAATAATAAAAAAAAATGCTGCGATTACTGTAAAGTACGAGAAAAAACGTGATAAATCGTCAACAATGTTTCACAAAACGACGATGATTCCCGAAATTGTTAAAAAAAAAAAAACGCAATGCGAACGTGCTTTATGGTAGGTAATACGCACGTGAAGCATTGCCCCTTTACCGAATTGTTCGCATTCGAATTTCAAGTTTATAAATTTATAATAGACACTTTTCAAATAATTTATTCGTAATAAAATAAAGACGAAACTTGTAAAATTTGTACCTAAAACAATTAAAACTGGTACCCACTGCAGCAGCTATAATATAACTGTTTCGGTTACCGCCCGCACGCACATGAAATTCTATCGAACACTGGAGCTATAATATACAATAATAATACTTTTATCGTCGGTTGTGCGAGGCTTTTATTACACAAGTTTTGGTCGAATCACGAATAATTTGAAAACTTTGTCTTGTACGAGCACCTCGAGTGAAAAACTCAAATCTTGAAACGCGCTGCGTGTACAACTTCCTGACGGCAGCGGTATATGACCAAATCATTATAATAGCCACCTTTCAATTTTCCACTGTTCTATGTAAAACTTATACAGTGTATCAAATTTGACCGATTAGAATATTCTAATTTTAATATTTATTCATGACGGTTTTAATAATGATTTATTGATTAATTGAACATCAGACATAAATATGTTAAAAATTTAAAAACAAATTCAATGTTTTAATTTTATTTTTCGCGGATAATGCATTAGTATTTGAAAGTTTCTATAAGCATATGAATATGCATTTATGCCAATTATTGTTCTCAATAATTAAATAACGATAAAATCATATTCATAAAACAAAGGTAACCCAAAGGGGTCGATGACAACGACCCAACGATAAAACCGAATTCATATTAAAACAGGTCGATGTTTTATGTATTTGGGTATTTTATTAATGATTTCTTTAAATGTCCCTCTTTTTTAACTTTCCCTTGATATAAATTAAAGTTGGTTTTATACTACATATCAATTGTCAAAGAAATTAAACCAAATCAAAAAAATAACAACAAGTAGAATTAGACAAAAATTGTATTTTAATAATACATTACTATCTTAAAAAAGTAAAAACTATGAATTATACATTTTAAAAATATTGATCAATGTGTTTAATAATGACAGAGTTCATTTAAATTAAATTCAATAGATTACTTTTATGTAAATATATCGATTATCGTAATTATGCGACATATATTGCAGTTAAAACTTATAGAATAAAAACTTAAACCATTATTATGAGAATTGAGTTCTATACGTTTTTGATAAAATATTTTGAATTCAAAATGGAAAATTAAATTCATAAGAAAAACATTGTTAATATGTAAGATTTTAAATAAGATATTAGAGTACCATAATTTTAACCTATGAAAAATATATGTTATGTTCCCATTTATTATATTAAGTGGGACGTATTATTTTAAAAAATTACAAAAATATAGAATAAAAAACAATTCAAATGAATAAGATAATACATAAATATATTTATCAACGATACAACTCTTTGTATTTTATTTTGTATTTATTTTATTATTCTTTTATTAATTTCAATGTATTTGTACACTATAATATTTTTTAACAAAAAGGTAATCAACCTAATTATCATTAATATCATCGATTAAAACTTAATATAATTGTTACATTTCTGCAGTTACTATTTGTCCTAACAATATTCTTGTAATACATAGTTATTTCTTATGAAAAAAATATAATTTTGAATAACCTAACTTTAGAAATCCATATAATTAAAAGTGATTTTCACTTGTATCTCATCTTTTTACTTAATGCCACAAAAGAATCGTTTAAAATTAAACAAAATCAAATTACATCGAAAAAAAATGTGATCATACTAAATGGAATATATTGCATTTGTTCCAGATCAAATTCTAGCACATACAAAAACACTTTTAAGTCGATATTAATACTTCAATTCTTAAAAATTATTTTCTATACCTACTGGTTATTAAATCGATAGAATTGTATTATGTTAAATGTGTAATAATAATAATAGAATAATATATTAAAAAACTACATTTTAAAACAAAAAACGAAAATCGTCTGGTGTTTAAATTTTTTACACCATAGTTTTGCATCCTGCTTAAACCATTAGCATAAAATATCCCGGAAAAGATGTGCAGTCCTATCTTGTTTATTCTGAAGGTTAGAAATTATTATAATCATATACAGTAGTGTATTGTGTTCAATGATTGCTGGTTCATTTACCGTTTATTATGATCAAACTACACAAAGTACCTATCAAAACCAAAGATAATTGCAATTATTCTTTATTGAACGATTATAAATCGATAATTTGTTTATAACACAATTTTTTTTCTTCTCTTACTGCGTCGATAACAAATATTATTGCTATGTATTTTTCATACGATTTGAGAGTACGATCATAAAAAGTGGAATATCTATTGTATTATATGAAATTACAAATGCGTCGTAGGTCATTAACAACGTTAGCATTATTTAATATTGTAATTAGTCGAGAAGGGCTATGTGTTTTTCCGGCTGACGATCTGTATCCTTTGAGATAAGTTTTCCTTTGAACAGAACGATGACAGTCATTTCATTACTCAGTCCTACAACAGATAAAATATTTTATCATAATAATATTATCCTTCAAGACAGATTTGATGCTGTGTAAAGCCGTTAGGGTATCATAATTTTGCGAAATATATTATCTTGAAATATGTCATTCACGTGAATGAAGAATAGAAAATACGGTTTTATCATGATTTTAGTACGTACGTATTATATGTACATTTTGTAAACAAAGATAATATAAAAAGAAATAAAACATGGCCGTTACCTTAAATTTTATTAATATACTTTATTTATATTAAAAAAATCACATTTTTTGTTATTACAATATTGGAAAATTGTAAGTGTAACATTCTTAGACGGTTTAATTTGTGTATGATAATATTAGAAGTGTAGGAATTGAGAAATGTCCAAATGTGCAAAACGAATACAATAATTATACATAAAAAAAAATCTACCAATAAAACAATATTTTTTCTTAATAGTATGATTATTTTTAAAATCTACTAATAAAGTTAAATTAAATTCTTGGAACGTTTGAAAAGACAACACTGCGATGATTACACGTAATTATTAAGACGCGACCATTTTTCTTTGTTATTTTCCACCGTGTTATAATAATAATATGTAACGGCGGGTATTAATTAATAAAGAAGGCGGAAAATCACGTGTTGATTTGTTGTTATCATTGTTTCACAACTGCAGTTTATCGGTTTTGAACTTGAATACTTCGCGGATGGACGAACATCGCGTCCTTACCAAGATAAATATAAATATCGACCGCGATTTGTCGAGGGACTAACGAGTTTCGCCGCGGTACAGAGGTGGCCCTAATCGATTATAGCTGTATTTTAATATGTAATTCAACGTCAACGAGCCCTTTGTATGTTTTTTTTTTAATTTTTCTTCGTTCTTTTCTATTATAACCCTTGGTTTTAATTAGTTTATTATTTTGCATAACATTTCCAACGATTACGCGATCATATCAAATATCTGCAGTCTCGTGTATCTCGACGAAATCGACCACACGGGTCACTGTAAGCGTTGTCGTAAGTTCACTTTCAGAAACTTTATACCAATATAAAATAATATAACGGTTTTAAAGTATCTCTCGTGTGTACGTATTAGAATTTTTTTTCTCGGTATTTAAAAAAAATTATTCGATGACATTTGTATGATTATTCATTACTAATTTACTTATTTATTTACTTATTACGTTTTTCATAAGGCTCATATGTTTCTACAAAATCGGGCAAATTAAATAATTGTTTTAGGTCGTTAAATATAATTTTCTAGAAGTGTTCAAGTTAAATATGTGAATTATTAGAAGTAAACAAATTATATAATAAAGTTTAAAAAATAAGCCAGAAAGTCGATTATGGACGTTCTTTCTAGGTCCCTTCAGTTCATGAAAAAATTAATGGTTTATTTTAATGAAGATTCGAATGCAATAATATTGCATTCGAAAATACAATTCAGCAAAACTCAGTCAGATATACAATATGTTACACTTATAACCCGTTCCAAAATGTTACCATGTATGTAGACTACCAATGAGAATATTCAAAAAAAATACTTTCAAGTCTCTACATTCAACATTGCGTTAATTATAAAATGTTTGAAATCAAATTCATCAAAATCTATAACTCGTTATTACCAGAATTATATTTTTAAACATCGAATATTAATAATCTATTATTATATTTATTCGTAAATATTTCATTATCCATTTGGACTGACATGGAACTACGTCACGCAAATGTTTGATTTCGTAAATATTGTTATTATATAATATCGTCTTGTAGGTATTTATACTTGTCCATATGATAAATATCAGTACTGTATAGTCGTGTGTTTAAGTTATTTTACATTTTTACCACCAAAAAGATACTGATCATAATATAAATTGAATTAGAAATCAACGTCCGAAATCACTATGTATACTCTAACTGTATGATCGTTAACCCATAAAATATCATCATTTATTAAGAAAATATTAATTATTATACAAATTAAAATTTATAATGCACTAAATCTTATAAAATGTTAATTTCATCCGATATAAAACCGTTAGCATAATATAATAGTATTTCATCAACCAATATTTCATGGACACAAAGATAATATAACAAACTATAAAACGAAAAAAAATTATATCATATAATTTCACAATATTTTATGCGTTTTATACGTGTATATTCTAAAGGACGATAATACGACTATTTTATAAAAATAATATGAACAATAATACAAGTTTAATAATAATAATAATAAGTTTTCATACGGATTTTTATGTATGTTAAAAAATGATAATTATGTTGACATTGTACTCACGAACAGAGTTTATATGTAATTTCACGAAATTTAGTTGAAAATGTGAACTCTAATTGAATAATTATTTAATTCGTAAAAATCTACGTATCAGAATATTTTCTTCTTCTAGTATACCGTTTTCAATCAATTAAATTTAATATTTTTATTGCTTAAAACTTTATAACATTGTAACTGTAAGGTATATAGTTATTTATATTATATTACTAAGCCCATTTATAGTTTTACCTCTCCCATTTTTTGTATTTTTTAATTGGCCACATCAGCTTAAAATTAAAATTTCCAAAAACGATGTTTTGTAACAATATTATATCGCTTTAGTATAATATTGTTCATCGATTATTATTATTTTAGATTTTAAAAAAGAAAACGGGTTTCATGAAATGCCATCAGTCATCAGCACTGCGTCACCATACCATATACCGATCGTCGGCCAGGAGAATATTCACTACAGCGGAGGTTACAAAACAAATTCGCACTTCGATGAACCGACAACCGATCACTTTAACACCGGGAAATACGGACCGGACGATGTGGATAGTTTGGCGCCGATTATGGATATTAACGACCATAACTTTGACATCGACACTGACGATGATAGCTTCGGAATGTTCAACTTCGGACAGTCACCATTCAAGTACCATCACGACGTGTCCGCTGACAGTCTGAATGACGACTCTTACGGATTTGACAATCAGGTTCGTGTAGTTATGCAATAGTTTTTAATTCAAATGTAAAACTCTATAATCTACTAGTGACAGAACCAATAAGATTTTAAATCTATTGAAACACACTATAATTAGTTACTTTTAGAAATACCCATATCTTTACCGGATAAAATTAATTCTTGTTTGGTTTTGGCTTAAAATTATCAAAATGAACGTTTCTTTCTGTTTTTTTTTTTATTTATATGTATATGAGTCTTCTTTCGTCTCCCTTTGATGTGATAAATTGACTACTACACCTATATACTTATATATATTTTAATATGGCAAATAAAAAATCAAATCATCATAATATAATCACAGAACATTTTATACTAGTTATTACATTTATGTACTTTATAGAAATTGATTTTCGTTATAAACCTATCAATAATATGTAGATAAATAAAAAAAAGTGTAAGCTGCTATATTTGATAGATAAAATATTATTCTCACGTCGGATGGATATAAATCGGTTTATAATAACGTAAGACATTGTATTATTAAATATTGTGTTTTTATATTATACATTAAACGATGGAAGATTTCAAATAGTGATTATATTTGAATGCAATTCGATACCGTCTCGTCTGAAGTTAGCCTGAACAAGCATTATAAACACTATTGTGATTTATGATATAATATTTTATTCTCCTTTTCCTTCATTTTATAGTTTATACATATTTTAGCACGTTTGCATTTTTATCCCATTTGTTCCTCGTCCACGGCCCATATTCACATTATATAGTTTCATCTTTCGTTTTCCAAACATATATTATATTGAAGCCAAAAGTTCACCTATAACGATATGTGTGCGGACGGCCGTGATTTATGGACGTCGACCGTTTCTCATTTTGTACGAGTTTCAAACGCTGATATTTTGATTTACATATATAGTATAAATATATTATTGAGATTATATTATACGCTACAAATTTTAATACGATATACTTCTAATTAAAGCAAAATAACATTATCGATAACGGTTTTATCTTCGATGTGTAACGAGGTTTTTATTATAATAAAAAATTAATTAATACATATTATATTATTATTGTTTTAATATTTGTATAACCTTTTAATAATGGTCAACAATAATTTTACGAGTTTACGCGAAACTACTAACCATTCAGCTTAAAACTTTGGGTCAAAATATGCCTAACTATATATAATAAGTAAAGCCTATTGCAGCCTATAATTGTAAACTTTAAATTTAAATCACGATGTGATAAAAAAAATGTATTATTAAATAAGCTGTTAAAATCAATATAAAATATAATGAGATAAGCTGATTTGACAATAATATATTATAAACATTTCATGAATATATTTAATAGGAACACTTTGCAATTAGTTAATAATGAACTAATGAATATAATAACGAAAGTAATATTCTAACAGATTAAATTTAATCAGAGAGCGCAATCCGAGGTATCATAGAAAAATAGATACTCGCAAATACGGTTCTGTGTTTTTGGACAACTTCCGATCAGAGTTACTGTTTTAACATGATTCAACAAAGAAATTATTGTAAACATAAAACATATTTGTCATTATTGGTATAATAATTTAAATTGACATATGTTTAAAACCCAATAGTGAACCTCAAATTAAAACATATTGATCAACTGTCTTATAACCACAGAAATAAATAAATAGGTACATGAAATATTTTCTCTCTTTGGCCACCGCTACGCTTAATCGAAACTATGAATTAATTTAAAATATATTTTAAATAATTATTTTTTAATAATATTTTTATGTTTGTAGTAGATTTAAGTATATAACTGAGGCATTAAGATTTAAATTTTCGATTAATTATTAGGTACCTATTAAAACGTTTCTCGTGCGGCTTATTTTTTATTAATATTTTTCAGAATTATTTCGGTTCACCTTACACTCACAATGAATACAAATCACCTGGAAAACACCACTCTAAGGGCGGTTCGTTCCAAAAGGCAGGGCATTACTTTATGCAGGATACGCTGGGCGACAGCGGTTACAAAAATCATCACGACTACAACAAAGGACACGCGGGCAAGTACGGAAAGGACGACCTTAAGGCGCATTACAAGAAGGCCTCCGGCCACAGTGCTGGCCACTCGAACGAGGCGGACCACTACGGCAAGCACAGCAGCGGTGGACACGGTTCGGTCGGCCACAAGTTCGGTGAGTCCGAGAGCCACAAAAAGGGCCAAAAGACTACCGGGTTCCACAACGTGTATCATAAAGACGAGTACAACAAAGAGCAGAACTTCTACGAAGACGCGCACAAGCATGGCAAGTACGACAAGTTCGGTGGCAAGCACAAGGACTTCGCGCACAAAGACGGCGGCCACAGTCACGGCGGCCACCGCGAATCCGGCTATGACGAGGCGCACAAGGGCGCAGCTGGCCACCACATTAAGGGCGGCTATTACGACGGGAAAAAAGGCCACAGCGGTGAGTCCGGCCACAAGTCGCACCACGACCACAAGGCTGAGTACGATATGCTGTCTGACAACAAAAAATACGGTGAACATGAAGCTGGCGGCGACGATTTCTATTAATTATAATATACAGAGCGATCAAATGATCATGATTTTAGATGTTACTATTAATAATGATATAAGTATTACATGAGTCTAATAATATCGCATATCATTCTCTATAGTTTTTTTAACAAGAATTTCTAATCACACTGTATATATTGCCACAGATAGTTAATATGGTTCATTTATCGGTTATGATTTATTTTATTATAGTATCAATATTGTAGTCATTTATAATTTATTTTTCTCGGATCAAACATGTTCATATTATTACGTATACCGTAATATTACGGTATCAGAAAAATGTAGTAATGAAAACGGTGATTGTCTACCTATGCGATATAAAAATATAAACGACAAAAATATATGACTAACGAATGCAAATGAAACCCGTAAACTATAAAGGATCGCTGGGAAAAAAAATATAATATAATATACCCAAGGCACCTGATTATATTCGAACCCTCTCGTTTATAATAATATATTCTATACCCAATTATTAAATGACAGTTTAAGGATGTGATTTAAAACATTATTATCCGGATTCTCAGATAATAATAAAAAATTCTGAAAAAACAGAAATAATTTTAAATATCAATATTATACTCTCTAGACCGAAATGCGTCATAATATACACGTTTTTCTAATTATAATTAATATTAAGCAAAATAACTCAATCACAATCACCGAATGCACGTGATGACGATTGTTTACTTATAAACTACTGATATAATATACAGAGTGATAAAAAAGTATATTACAAAAATCACAGGGATTGCATAATAGTCTTATATTATTTCATTTTCTGTTGAACATGAATTTCATGTCACCCTGTATATATGATTGTACTCCTATTATTGTTACCAGACCGATATGCATACCGTAATGAAATGTAAGACCAGTCATGTCAATAACGTATAGGCAATCAAGTGTTAAGTTTCGATTTCAACTCAACGTGTTCGTTTTGGAAATTGACTGAATCGCTTTTACAAATTATTTACATTTGATAAACGTATAATTTATGCGATTTTGCTTTTTAGACAATTTCACTTGGAATAGTAAAGTATACTCGAGTATACACTCGAGTACCTCCTGGCTAAACGGATTTCGAAAAACCAACAACTTATTTGCTAATATCTACATTATAGTAGGTATATCAATGCGAATAAAAAACACTATTATTTTTCAATTTGTATTCATTTTCATAACATACACATAATTATTTAATTTACCAAAAATTAAATTTATATTATACGAACGCCCAATCTCGGTACACTATAATATTATAATTTATACCAACATTTCTTTTTGAGGATAATATTATTTAAATGTAATCAATTGATTTTGTATAACTTAATTTTAACATATTCAAGCAATTAATTGTGTCTTGTTTTTTTTTTTTTTTTTTTTTTTTAATATGCTATTGTTATACATTTATAATATATAAATAATTTTTATATTTATATGGTATATTTGTTTTATTATTGTTTAGTATATATTATGCTACTTAAATATTATATTATAAACGTGTTTTTTAATTATAAGATATTTTTTTTATTTTATTATTTAAGTACCTTAACTCTGTTTGGTAATTGTTCGATATTCGTTTTCGAAAATATATAAGAAATCTTTTCTGAAAATCGTCAGGTCCATTAGCTCAGTATGTTATAAAATAAAGCGTCGTGCTAATAACGTTTAGGTCATATGGGTTCAGTCCCCAATGGGCTAATTCGTTTTTACCGATATTCAAACTCACGTTAAACTCTATGAATTATTTTATTTTTTCAGTCTCTCTACAGAATTCTTATTACATGTATAGTGTGACTTTTTTTCTTTTTATTTTCGCACAGTTTTATTATTTTCCCCTGTCTATTCAGAAAAATGTTATCAACTTGGTATTTGGTAACGTCCATTATTCAGTAAAGCGATATTAATTTGGTGATGATAATGTTTTATATTATGAATTAAATTTATAAAACACATATATTATTATATAGAATATTGTACGTGTTGCTGATTAAATTGTACACGTTATGTCCTATACAATTTCTGACAACGAAGTAGCAAGGATCTATTAGTGAATATTTCAATGAAGTCGATATAATTTACTTTATAATTATTTATTATTGATCAAATTAAGCATATTTTTAAAAAAAATAATAATTACATGAGCTTAATAATATCAACGCGATTAACAAATAGAAGGCAAATATAAATATTGTTCGTTGTGAAATCAACTACGTAAATATCGACATAACCCGATATACTTTACTCCACTGAACTATAATTTTCAATAAACAAATTTTATTTTGTTTATTTTAAATATAAAATTAAATCATCTATTCAGTTAACATTATTTATAGTTACATTTCAAAATTGGCAAAACGTTATATTTTATGCGTTTTTAATTAAAAATGCATGTTTATAAACTTTTAGCCTAATATGGAAATATATAGGCAAAGAATAATACGCATACGATAAACAATTTATAAAAATATATACCTAATAATTTTTGGGCGTTTTATATTCAATAATCAACAGAAAAAATTGTTTTTCATTGTATTACATTATTTTAACAAGATTAATTTAAATTAATTCAAACACATAATACTTCACACAAATAGTTACATTAAACTTTAAAAAAAAATTATGTTACTTTAACCGAAAACAACCAAAATTACATTATATTATATTGTAATAACTATCTTATTTTTAGATAATATTCTATATAAACTTTATAAGTAAAGCGTGTGAGTTTTGATTTGTTGTATTCATTTTTCTTGGTATAAACAATATCAAAAGTTATTTTACAGTATACTACCATATAAAAGGAAAATTAATATAGTTACCTACGTATTTTTCGATATTTTAATATAATATCTATATGAAAACACTCTTATGTTCAAGACAAAGCCAGAAAAGTACTTGAATAGCAATACGACATTTCATAAGAGTGATATACAATTTTGTGCTAGTACCTATTCTTTCGCAAAATTACGAATAGTTAATTAAATACAAAATAAATATTAAAACGTTATTTATTGTATTCAAAAAAAAGTTCGTATTATATTATTGCTTTAAGAACATTTATATAATACATCATCATATTTACAATTATACAATACATGTATACAATTTATTCAATTTGAATGGAATATCAAACTAAAATATTCCTTTCGAATATAATAATACAATATAATATATTAAAATTCATTATACACATTATAAATAAAGTAAAATAAATGAAAAATGATACATTCCTATATTCTACATTCCTACTATTATGCATTCAATGTTAAATATAATAAAAAATACATTGATGAGCATCTGGCCCATTAGCTCAGTTGGTTAGAGCGTCGTGCTAATAACGCGAAGGTCGTGGGTTCGATCCCCCCATGGGCCAAATAATTTTTGTTTCATGTTTAAAAACATCCGTCTTCACTTTTATTTAAAAGGTATTTAAAAGTATTATATTAATTAGTAATTTTTTTTATGATTCTATTGTAATATGAAATTTTATAAATTAATAAACGAACTAAAAGTATACAAACTTCTTAATAATAAAACGTTACCGTTTTATCTTTTAATTCTGCTATCCTTACGATAGTATCGTATTTTAGAAAAATACTTATTTATTGAAATATAATTTTACATAATATATTTATTATTATAGGTAATTATACTCTAGTTTATAATTATTATTATTTACAACTTATAAACGTTACTTTTATACCTACAACCGACATCGAGTCGTCAAAAACAATTTATTATAAAATGATAACGCGTGAAATTTCGAGAACTGTTTGTGTACGGTGGATGGTGACAAAATCGTACCTGCGTGTATGGATATTTTATTTATTTTATTTACACAAGCACATGTACAAGTCAGTAATCGACATGCATCAAAATTTTATAATAATTATTTAGATGAAAAAAAATGTTTTTACAGGAAAAACTCTCACGCCTCGTAGATATGTTGGATTTTGATCATTTTTTTTTTTTTTTTATATTAAAGACGAGAACTTTTTGCAGGTCAGATTGAAGCTCTAATTTTAATTTGACTTTAAATAGTACTAGAAAAAACAATTCGAAAAAAAAAAACAAATATTGTCATTATTCAAATGCATTTTATAGCTTTATATAATAAAAATTTTGAAAATCGGACTTCAATCCGACCTGCGAAATGTTCTTCTTTTTTTAATACAAAAAAAAAAATTAACGAAATCCGACTCTTCTATAGAGCGTGAGAGTTTTTCCTGTAAAGCATGTTTTTGTATACTAAAAACACACAGGCTCCGACCCCCTTAAATTAAATATTAAAATATAAAATTCAATATTTTGCGAAAAACTATAGCACTCAAACCAAACCACTAACATACCATTTATGTTTACAATAAGTGGTTAGATTTTTGTGGTTAAATCTGTTATTTATTATTACGAATAATATATTAAATTAATTTAATTACTTACACTGTAATAATTGAGAATGTGGGTTTAATAACATAGTTTTAAGTTAAACCGTAATGTTTATCTATTATTATATATATTTATATTATTTTATATAGACGTATAGGACTTCTGCACTTATGATAGTAATACATTTTAAACTATTGTCACACAGGGACTTAGCATGAGGTAATAAATAGCGCCACTGGATAACTAATGTAAAAGATTATGAATTATAATTAAAACTCAACTTAACTCAGTTAAAAAATTGCATTAACTTACCCAGCCTTGATAATTATTATATATATATATATATATATATATATATATATATATATATACTTAACAAGTTTTCTAAAATTATTCATACGCCAATATTGCCCTTAGAAACAAAAATTCTGTATGTACAAAAAAAAATTTAAATGAGATGAAAAAATTTAATAAATTCTAGAATTTATCTCTATTATAGTTAAATTTTCCGTAAACAGGCAATATTTAATCAATTGAAATGTCGTAAATGATCAAAAATTTAAAATGAATTAAGTTACAATACTGTAGATTTACGGAAGACTAAAGAAAATTGCCATAAATATTGTTAGAAATGCGGCAGTTTACGGCATTTTATCTTTCAGTCTTTAATAAGAATATTAACGTCCGCCGTTTTTACTTAAAAACTCGGTTCGGTTCTTCTAATCGTAAAATAAGTGATTGAAACTTAATTATAGATGCACTAAATATTTATACAAGAAAATATATATATTTTATAATGTATTTAATTAAAAATATTTTTTTTTAACAACAACCGATATCATGATAATATTTTTAAAATTATAAATTTCTTTTTCAAATAATTATTGTTTTCATTGAAATAATAAATTATTTATAGGTACGTACTTATTGTACATTTACTATGAATTATTTATTTACGGTATTTTTGTTTAGGATCAACGTAAAAGTAAGATATACTGTTAAAAATAATTTTATTGATGTATATTTTTATTTCATTGTATTACTCAGAAAAAATTACATAAGAAAACATTTATTACACAGGAAAAAGTAAAATGTATGTGATATTATGATTTTAAGAAAATTCAAAATATAAAAACTCATTTTTTCTCTAAAACGTTCTTCAATGACTTACAGCATTCAGACTCTGAAAGCGAATATATATCTAATAACCAATACAGAAATTTCAATAATCAGTACTTAAAAAAATTGATTAATTCCAATGTTCAAAGGCATAATAATAACGTATTAATAATGTATACTGAGTATCTCACGTATAGGCGTCTAAAAAACTTTTTGTCAGATATGATAAAAAAAAATATGTTATAGAAATCCAATAAGAAAACTCGGAATAAAAGGTGACTTATCCACCACCACTCTATCATATTTGTTAAGTAATTAAAGGCTGTACATAACTCACTCAAGATATATTTATCTCTACATAAGAATATAGAATAGGTAACAATATAATTTTTATAAATTATAATTGTTTTTAGTTTTAAAATATTGTATTACAAAACAGAAGACATATAATGTATGCTAATACCTTTATACATTTTAAATGTAATTAAACAAATTAATATACATAGATCTAAATTTAAGTATTGGTACATTTCATTTTAGAAATTATATTCATAAGATTTTGGGCAATTATAAGTTTTATTGGCTACCTATTTTAAAAATAATTAATAAAAAATAAAATACAAAAAAAAAAAATACGATAAAAACAAAATAAGAATTTTTTTTCTTATACTTAAATACCTAATATGTACCTATTTAATTAATCATTTTTGCTAATAATTACTTGTTATAGCATAATATGCTTAAATTGATCGGAGAGTCTGGACATTACCATTTATCATATACCGTAAACACGCCTATGATTTCACGGACAATTGCTAAACGCATTTTTTTTTTTTTTTGAATTCAAAATTGTTATTTTATAGATTTGAATATTAGAAAAAATATTAACATTAAAATTCTGCTTAATTATGTTTTAATTTATTTTTAATGATTTTTTAAGTTTATGAATATATAATTTATTTTTATTAGGTATTTAAAATATGAAATGTTTACCGACCCGTGTATAAACATACTTACGTATTTTAAATTATATTTCCACACACTTCAAAAAAATCATTATCGATTTAATATTTTTAAATGGTTTTCTGGAGATTAACATTTGAAAATAAAATAGAACATGATTTTTTACTACTAAATACAATCGCTATAAATTTTATTCATTTTATTAATTAATAAAAACGTATAAACATTAAATACTTAATTAAATACTTTATTAACTATTTCATTAAATACTTAATGTACAGAAAATATTCTTATTATGACACAAAATTTAGAATTATTAAAAAACAAAATACAAATTACATAATACTTTATAGATGAATAAATGAGATAGCGATTTCATGCATATAACATTAAATATTTCAAAAACTTTTTAATAATTTTTTGTATAATTTACTAATTTTATTATTTTCCATTGACTGATAAATGAACTATTATGTATGTAATTTTTAATGTATTAAGCAATTTCAAACATAATATGTAAATGAATTATTTTATTCTACGCTCGTTTTTCGCAGTAATCGTATTAAATCATAAGTGTTCCTTTAATTCTGAAGAGTTTGAGAACATAGAGTGTAATATAATAAAAGCACTTTCAGAGTTGTACATATAGTTTTTAAGCAATATCGAATAGAAAAAGTTTTTTTATCTTTTTAGAACATAATACTACGATGAATATATTAAAAAAAACAAATAATGAAAAATGATATTGATTTTAAATAGCCAATAATTCTCGTGATATGCACGTATAATGTAAATGATATTATTAAGACATAAAGATTTATCATTCCAACAAAATTCATAACTCGATTCTTGTGTTAATATTTATAATATAATAAATGGATGTATCTACTGATAAAAAATCGGATCTATAATTTTATTTTATTTAATATGGGATAGTAAAATACTAAATAGAACGATCACAATTTCACGTTAAAAAATGATGATGGGAATTACATTCATAAACACGTTTTCCATACAATTTTATCTCCATTATGTATTACACATTATTACACCGCCATTCTGATCGCTCGGCGTCTTTTAAGTGTAGATAAGATATACTTTTCATCTGTTACACAAACTCGTAGACGACGAAATCGTTTGCAGGATGTTTCGTTTGAAAATAAAACTGTCGCTTCTTTTGACAAAACCAAAAGTTTCGTAGAGATGAAAATTCTATCTAAATTATAATTATATAATATGTATACCTTCTGTAATATTGTTCCAAAATGTAATTTAATATCATGATTTTATACTTGCATATTATATTATGCTCTACGAGAGATAAAGAGTTTTCGACGTTTCAGTACATTCAATATATATAGTTTCAAAAGATTTTTCTCGGACCTCGGTCATTTAGAATATTAAATAAACAATGATGAAACAGCATATTGTATTTTAAAAATTCTACGCTTTTTGTATAAAAAAAAAAAAAATATATAAATTAACATTTTTTTCAATAAATAGTATATGCATATTACAGTATTTTGACTAAATATATTAGTTTATAGAAAACCTACTAGCTAAAAGACAATATTTTTTTATTGCTTTTTTTCTAGTATACACAAAAAATATTAAATATTTAATCAAAATGTACAGTATTTTAAATTTAAACAAAATTGTAAATCCTCTGAATTATATTTTACTCGTTAAATAATAACTATTTTTAAAGTAATTTTTATTTATTTTGTTTTCGTTACTTAGAAAAGTTTTGAATAATCGTAATTTCCCGCCTGAAAATGTGACTGACTTTAATCGAGTATCACAAATTCTCATATATATATATATATGACTACCAGATGTTGATGAGCTTTCGTGCACACGTTCCACGCGGATGACCTCTACAATCGACATCCGGATTTCGGTATAACCCGTTAGCTCAGTCTTAGTCACATTGTTACATACATCCGTACATTTGAAAGAATCAGGCCCTGAATATCAACAGGGCTTGAAAACAATACGCAAATGAAATGAGAAATAAAGAGAATCTGGCTTCTACGAATTTTTTATGTTGGCAATCGCCCACAGAAATAACACTATATTTTACTAACCTCTAAAAATAAAAAACAAATTATGACAAATGAAAAGAACAAATAAGAACTATATGGACGGATTCCAATAATATATCCAGAACTACGATACGAATCGTCGACATACCGTGGTTCATGAAATGTCCATTCTGAAAGAGATAAAATTGTACGTCCGATCGAAGAATGTAATATGTTATACTGATTATTTCAGTGATTCGCGGAAATCAGAAAAGAGTTTCGGTATTTTAAAATCGTTCAGATATTTTAAAATGTTTTAAAATATTATTCGTTAATTAAACTTGTTTGGATAAAATGAGATTAGTTTAAATGGTATATCATATAAATTATATAATATATAGTTTTTATTTAACCGAATTCATTATGGATAATGTAATAATTACGGATACCTTGCAAACGATAAATTTTCTAAAATCTCTAATGAACAGTCATTTTGGTAAGTTTTAAATGGTTAGAGTAAATTTATCATTATTAGTAATGACCACGGCAATTATTTATAAGGACAGACTGTTTGTACTTACCAGCTTACCAATTATCAACACTTATTCTAAACACAAGCCGCATTTATCTTATAGGTATTATAATCATCATTCACTCCGGTATAAAATCGATAACTGATTCGACCGTTTCTCCATTTTCGATTTGTTGTATTCAGTGGCGTCATTTCAGTTTTTACTAGACTAGGGCAGACCCATAAATTTGCCGACTATTTTTAAGAACAAGAGTGAGAAGGATCATTTTTTTGGTGGATTTTTTATTTTATTGTAAGCAGTAATCAATTAAGGGGTTGTATTTAGGGGTTGTTATTTTTGAAATCTGCCGACTTAGGATTTGGCTAATTATAGACTATGGCAAATGTATGAGTTGCACCCCCTCAAATGACGCCACTGGTTGTATTGAAAACCAATTTACTACAGGTTCGACTATGGAATTTAAATATAAATAATAATATAATATATAAGACTATGGTTTAAATTTTTTATTAGGTCTAGGGTATTTTTATATTTAAAAAATGTATATACATAAATAAAAACGTGAGGTTTATACCAAAATCTAAAAAACGCCTTATAAAATTTCATTAAAAATTTTCATTTTTAAAAAACAACAATTACAATATTAACTTTTTAAAAAGAGAACTTAAATGTAAAAAAATAGTTTATTGTTAAATTAAAATAATATAATGCGTATATATTAGTAAATATTATAATATATGTTGTTTCTCGATTAAGATAAATATTGTTATTAAATTATTCCTGCGTTGATAATAATATTGTAAACGTTATAATCGCAACAAGCATGCAACACGTAACGAAGACCACGCGATGAAGCCGATTTTTAGTATTATATTAAAATAATATATATATATATATATATTATAATAAAAACTGGAGGTAAACGCAAATAAGGTCGTGAGTTCGGTCGATTCCCGATAGACCGAAATGTATACCTAAAAACATTATATTATTTTTCCAGACCAAAAAAACAAAATAAAAACAATAAAACAAATTAACATATTCAATTTGTTGCGTCGTTGTAATTGGCTATAAAACATTCGGTATATAAAAAAAAATAATAAAAAAAAACGTACCGGAAAACAGACAATTTGGCGTTTCACGTACATAGGTATATATTGCAAGGTTAGGTTAGTATCACAAGATAGATGCATATACCACGCGTTTATAAGCATATATAATATATTATATATATATATATGTATGTTCCGAAATGGTTTTCGAATCTCCCGCGGGACAAATTTATACGCTTTGGTCAGCGATCGTCGGCCATGTTAATCGTTACACATGAAAAAAGCAACTGATTCGTCGGAATGTTTTTGTTGATCTATTATAACACGGTAAGTGGTAACTATGCCATTAGTTATAGTCATAACTAAATATATAGGTATGTCAGCAACTTTATGATACGCAGGTGTCATGGCGGCCACTGGCAGTGAAATAATTATCAATTATTATCATAACAAATAACAGTAATGGTTGGTCACACGTAAATAATAAGTGAGATATTTCACATGATTTCAGCAAGTAATAATAACCTACTCTATAGATCACTGACAGCTGAGATTTTCTTTTATGAAATATCATGGAATAATAATACATGCGCAAACTATAACAACATTTTACAAAGTTGCTGACATACCTATATATTTAGCCATGGTTACAGTTACGAAAAAATGAAAGAATTAGAGACAATAAAATATTTTAACAGAGAACTGCAGTTGCTTATATTAAAATAAACAATACTTAATATTTTAAATGTTTTGATATTATTTTAATTTGTATAATATTTAATAAAAACAATGTCGCACTTGGCTGTACCCCATTTTAACTCCTTGCCATGTGCCTCTTTTTGTATAAATAATTAAATACTTGTTTTTTATAAATTGTTTAAAATATTATTAATTTTATTAAAATATAAGTACCTATTAGGTATATAATAAGAAATTGTCGTTTTTTTTACGAACGTTTCGCATTGCCAATGAACATTTCCCGAGATCGACTTTATAATATCCTATGTTCTTAATTATGCGTACATTTTACAAACTAACGTTTTGAAATTCGTTATTTATTTAAATTATCCTTTGAATTAAAAACCAAATATTTATATACGTTTCCCAAATAAAATTGAAAACATTCACGTTAAATTGTTTATTCTGGGTTTTAAAATTATTTTTTACTTAATTAATTCAACGAGTATTGTATAAACGCGATAAGACGCACGAAATAGCGAGATCAGCGCATTACTTCCTAAAAAGACGTAAAAAATGTAATTTATTATTAAAATATTCCAACGTTTGTATACGTTTCTCACGTATACACTTATACTATTATGACTATTTAGTTTCTTGTTGGGGAAAAAATAGGTCGGCAGTACAAAGTTAAACGTGGACTTTAATCTGTTAAACTTTCCGCGATAAAATATGCATTTAATTATATTATCCTCTTCATTGTACGGTAAACTTTAATTTTTAAACAATAAACAATCTAGAACCTATTAGATTATCAAGAAATATTTTTCTTTCAATTTTATAGACACACATTGGAGGTGAATGCTTAGCACCCTTACGTTCTAAATAAGCACTTCCAGAATTGGTTATGATCGAGGGCTAACAGAGGCTTAGCCTCCTAAATTATTAATTCGTCACGAAAATTCTACACTTGTAACGTATTACAACTTCTTTGAGTACCTAGGTATGTTAGTCACGAATTTTTGAGTATTTTAACTATTATTTCTGGTTGATCCTATTGAATTGCTACTAAATAAGTAAATTTTACAAATTTATAAACAAAGATAAGATTTTTTTCTTATGGTCGCTATAATTTACATTTTGTAATATTTTGGTTTAATTTTGGCAATATTGTAGTATTTAATGGTAATACATTTATTTTGTTAAAAATATGTTTAAATATAAGCAATATGCATAGTCAGCTGTTTTACATATTTTTTCTCTTCCTACGTGCCACGTTTAACCGAGATTATAATAAAGTTAAAAAGTTTGTTTATATTTTATCGCTATTCAAAATAATTTAATTTGTGATCATATTATGGAGATTGTTCTATATATTAAGGGTTAAATCAAAATAGGGTTTTCAAATTATAAGACACACCACACACTATAGTATATAATAATAATAACACTAGTAAAATATGACGGGTTATAAGAATGGTTATGAAAACATATAAGTACTGATTAAAATATTATCAAATTTACTAATTATTAGTAATACGTAATTGTTGCGTGAATTGTCGGAATTTATTCATTTACTTTATGTACCTATATTAAATACTAAATTTGTATCAAATACGGTTCGGATTAAAACGTAAATGCGTATCTCGTCAAGTTAGTATACGACTGCGGATAATAATACAGCGCATCTATCTAATATTATATAATACATCTCCGAAATTTCTTTGGTTTTTATATTACTTAGATAAGTCCAGGTTTTACGCAAAAATAATAATTTTGATTTGTCTTTCTTATAATCAAATTCTACATTACTACATACAATTTTATTTAAACCCAATGTTTGTTATTTTATATAAATTTATCAGATAGATGTAACAATATGAAACCTTAGATACAATGTATCTATTTAAGTAAAATTAAACTTGTTTGAAAGTTTAAAACTCAAGTACGAGTCACGAATAATTAATGTTAACTTTTAATCAAAATTACGTACGTGATAATAAATCCAATATCTATATTACAGAAAATGGATATACTGTAATAAATCTTAATGATTAATATGTCAACTTGATAACGATATTTAAAATATATCAATTAAATAGCTAGGTATAAAATAATTAATATTTTTCCGTCTATGTCTTGAATGCTGTTCTGTTTTTAAACATTTCTGACGTTGAGCAGATTGAAAACAGGCAGAAGACATCGATATGTTGGTGAACAACTGTGTTCGATAGAAAATATTAGAAAGAAGATGAATCATATTTTTATGATGGACTATTGAAGAGTATCCGATACTCTATTATATATTCGCAGAATTTGCCGTGAATTTTCACTTCATATAAAATATACAAAAAGGTTATAAATGAAAATTGAATAGAATAAAATATTTGTAGTATATTATTGTAAATAATAAATTTATATTATTCAATGTGGTATGTAACCACAAGTCTAATACCTTGTACCTTTACCTAACTTTTATACTATATAAGACTATAAAGTATAACTAAATTATTAAATCCGTGACGGCGTTACAGGTATGCAATTTAGCTACCTTCATGATTCCAAGCAACAAAATAATAATAATATACAGAATGTTTTTTTTTCCTTTCATTGATTACATTGTATTACTTCTCTACATGCAATTTGAATTTCAAATACTCACTCCAAAATAATTGAATTTATTCAATATAAAATAATTTAATTTAATTCAAAGTATATATGGAAATTTAAAATACTTTTACACACAATTATAGCTTAACAAAAACAAATTCATTAAAAATGTCACAAGACTGATTACAGTTTGAAATACAAATTACGTCATACATCTATGCGATATCTCAGAACTCTTGTTCAAAGTTACTCTTTTTAAAATACCACGAGGTTATTAATCAAAGGTTCTCTCTATAATTGTAAACTTTTGCAAAAATTAAAATTTTAGATTGATAGAACTATTTTAAAATCACTAATCGTATAGATAATAAATAATTAATGATCCATTTTTTTTTTTAAATTTAAGTTCACATTTCGTTTTTTCTTAATAATTTCATCAAAAAGACTAAATATGTAATTAAAAGACTACAATGAACAGTAAGTTATAAAAATACTATGGAAATGATACAATTAATATTAAAATTGTTTCCTACATCAACTTCTTACACATGATTAGATTATGATATTAAAAAATAATATTGATCATACATAATATTATGTAAGTGCACATTTCCACATAATTTTATTATTTATTAAAAAAAATAAATATGAGCTACAGATAATCTCAATTAACTTACAATCCGCAAATACGAATACATGAATGTTTAATTGTTTAAAAGGTATTACCCTATTACTGGGTACTTTATATATAATTTTTATTATTCCATATAATGGTACAATATTTATTACAGTATCTGTAAAATATTTACGAAATACCCTAAATTATTGTATTAATATGTTACATATTATTATAATGTGGACCATTTGGAAAAAATAAAAATATGTGGATGGTTTTTTTTTCGTATCAGCATAACTATATTATATATTTACGATGCAGTTATTAATATTATCGAAAGCTATTTAATATTTATATTATTTAATTGATTGATTCAATTTTAATCGATCATTAAACATTTTCAAGTATTTTGATTGAATAACATAATTTCAAGTCATAAGACATAAAAACATATATGGTGAAAATTAAAAATGATATGGAAAATTCTTGTTATTTACACAAAAAGTTGTTATTTGGGGATTTCAATTGAATTACTATTATTTCTGTTTAAATATAAATACTTCATATATCGAACTTGATCCACTACTCCATTTCTGGACAATCATAAAATCATAAATATCATTAAATTAACAATTAATGAAATACTTAATTTACATTTAAAAATTTTAAAATACATGTTACTTAGTTTGAGTCTGACTAATTTCGTAAAAAAATACTCCAATAATAAAAATTAAATCCATGACTTATCATTTTTACCAAAGCCACGTAAATCTTTATTTTATAAATATTAAAGTAAATTTTTTTACTGTCATGTAGATATTTGATTATTTGTGTTATATATCTTAATATGTAATAAATAATAATAATCTGTACAAATAAATTATCGTTTATAAAATACCTATTGTAAATTTCGCTTGTAGTTCCAACTGCTTATGTGCCTCGTAAACTTATTGTAAATTAAATTATGTCTTAAGATTTCCGATTTTTGGCTATTATGTAATACTCCGTATAAAATTACTTATATTATTCTACATTACCACAGTATATTTACTCTATAATTTGGTAGCTAAAAACAAGTTGTACACAATTTTATGAAATCAAACAAAATTAAAACGGTATTTTATATATATATATATTTATATACGGTTTTTGCCATCATATTATATTTTCTTCCAATGATTTAACGCTCACGCGAATTGTTAACGACACCCACGAGCCTCGTGATACGGTGTGTTACATGATTGGATAATATATATTGTTATTATTATTATTATTGTATAACATGAACATTGAACAAGAATACCCGAATACGCGACACACTCGTGTAACTTTCGGTACGTCTGCCGCATTGGCTAGGGAATATATATGTATACGCTACCGACAAGACCGACACATAAAACCCTCGTAAGATATTGTATTATTAAATTTTATTTTTGATTCATAAACATAAATCAAAAATAGTATTGATTTTCATGTATACATTAAATCGAATTAAATAAACATAATAATATCGTTTAATGATAAAATGTGTAAAATATTATATTATTGTATTAAATTTAATTATATGATCCTCGAGGGTTAATTTTCAATTAGTGATAATTGTGATTTCGATAACAAAAACAATTAAATCTATAGTAAAAATCTAAACGATAGAATAATTGTTATATTTTTTACACCGCAAGATGAGCATAATTGAATGAGTGTTTTAAAAAGGAATTTATGTAAATTTGTAATAACTTTTCAAAAAAATACTAAAAACTATTAAGTATACTACTAATTAGTTTGTATTTAAAGATCTATAGGTTCAAATATATATTTAACATATTATAAATAGATATTTCAAAATAAATATTTACGACAATAATAATACAATGAAACTTTCTTTTAACATAAAATGACATAAGTACAAAGATATATAATTTACATAAAACTATTTTTTTTTTAATTGTGTGATTTATGTTTCGTTTAAAAAATGTCCATTCAATTAACATTTTAAAGTTGTTAACTTTTTCTCCTACAACGATAGCCATATAATATATTATACAGAGTGACCTAGGGTAATCAAAATTTCATGTGTCGATACTTTTTAATACGTTTTCTGTTACCTGTATTAAATTTGTAACGCATAACGGTGTGATCATTGATCACTATGTGCTTATATATAACATAATTAATATATTTTTTGCTTATTTTTCTTAACAGTATATTTTTACTCTATAAAAAGAATATTACATTGTCCGTCTGTTAAATCATTCTTAATTATCAATGTTAACTGATATGTTTTCAATTAATTGTACGATTTGTTCGTGATATCATGCATACCTAACATTCTAATAGTTTTAACTCGGTAAATTTATGGTATTTCATTATGAAATATGAATGTTTTTAATATTTAAGAAACTCATTATCTATCTTAAGCGTATTATATCCTATTTTTATGTGCGTTCAATTTTCCAACGAGTACTCTAAACATTAATATAAATTAATAATAATTATTACTTTACCTATGTGTAAAATAAACTTCGAAATTTTATTATTTTAATATTTTAATAGAGTAAAAACGACGTACTTACAATTAATAGTTGATAGTAGTGAAACAAAACCGATTATGTATTTTATAATGCAGACACATTATATTATATTATTCATAAAATGTTCGTGACACCGAACTTAAAAACTTGAAAAACTAAACATATTAACTCGTGCGTTGTTACTGCAAGAATACAGACATTTGCAAAGATATTTTTTTCTTTTATTTTATCGATTAGCTTTAATTTATCGCCTAGATAATCGAATAATAAGAAATTAATTACATTTCTGGGTTGTATATATAACCTCTACATACTTCAATTACGATATCATAAATAAAATATTATTTGATTGAATATGATTAAAGTCGGAGCCCTGTCGACCAAAAATAAAGGTGACACGATAATTATATATACGAGAAACAGAACAATTTTTTATTACAATCCATGTTGGGGGTTTTACGAGCGAAATATTCAAGTGTCACAATTCAAATTTTCTTAAGTCTCATTATTACTCAAGATGTAATGTATAATCAACAGTTATATCACAGCCTTTGAATTTTTTCGCGTTCAGTTTAAAGTAATATATTAATACAAACCTATTTATTATATTGTATAATATCCATACACAGTTTATATTATATTTGTATGCATATTGATAATATTAATAATAATAATTATATATTTAAATATAATGACATGTACGTACGTTATTTTAATATAATATGCCAATCGAAACGACGATGAAATGATTACATTGATTACATTGATTACATTGATTACATAATATTATAATATAGTGTTGATGTAATTATTTTTTTAATATATATATATATATATAGATCGTTATTAGCTATAATAATGTTATGTACAAAATAAAACGTTTTAGAACTAAATGTACGTGTCTTAAATCGGATTAGAGAATAATGGTTATAATAAAGTTTATATCATATGGAAGTCATTAATAATAATATAAAGAATAATAATAATAATAATTATTATTATAATAGTGCGCGATCGGGTTCTAATAAAAAAAAAAAAAAAAAAAAAATATGTATATATATATAGATTTATATAATAATAATAATAACATTTTCCGTTGACTATTAACGTGGTTCAAAAATGTACTAATTTTTTAAAAATTTTAATTTTAAACATCGTCCTGCGTACGAATTTATCATCGGCCGATGATAGCAATTTCTAAAGGAGAGTGATTGATAGCGAATATTATTATTGCTTATATATTTATATATTGTCGTAATAGTATAATACGTTAGGTAGTTGAATATGTAGTCCGAATATGAAGAAAATATTATATATAATATAATGTTTTATAGTTTTTTTTTTTTTTTTTTTTTTTTTTTTTTTTTATAAATCGATTCACGTAAGTACTGATACTTACTGATAAAATGAAAATCGGGATTTTTTTTTAATGATGATACGATTAAATCGACCACAGTGACATCGGCAGTGAATGGTATCACGTTAATAGTCTTCAGTAAACATCATTTTCCCAGGCCGAACTTCATGAAAATCAATTCTTTGCCCTTGGACAAGATGTTGTCCACACCGTGCTCGGGTTGATGTTGCTGTTGCTGTTGTTGGTTATGATGTTGTTGCTGCTGTTGTTGTTGTTGTTGTTGCTGTTGTTGTTGGTTGCCCGTGGTATTGTTGTTGATGGGATTGTGATGCGTAAGATCGTTAAGCTTTTGCATAAAACTCGATGTTCCGCCGGATCCTGGTTGGGCTTGTTGACCATCGTGAGATCTACCGCCGCCGAGTCCGAAGTCGGGTACCACATGGGCTAAACCCTTGAACAGTTTGCCAGACGTGCTCTGTTGACCGCTACCAGCAGACTGACCACCAACTCCAACACCACCGCCGCCACCGTCTCTACCATCTCTCCTCTCGTACAGATCTCCTCTCTCCCTCGCCGCCACTGACATCTAAAAACCCCGACACAGTAACACGTTAAAAATATAATCCATTTCAATCGACCCAAAATAATTTCACACACGCACAGAATTCCAAAGGAGTTTAGAAAAAACCGTGTAAATTTGGCAGAAAAATGAGCAGAAGAGAATGAAAGAAATAATTTTTAATCAAAATGTATATTGAATTTTCAATAAATTTGTAACATGAATAGTACGGATCAGTAAAAAAAAGGCTGCTTTCGTCGATAAAATATATCATATATAAAATAAATTGAACGTAAATACAGAATTTCTTGTTTTTATTTGAAATTAGACTAACGGTATTTATTTTCTATGTTAATTAAATTTAACAATAAATAAATGTATTTATTATACATTTCGATTAAAATATTACCCGATTAAAAAATAAATAACTATTTTTTTTATATCTTTTCTTTGATGTTTAATACTGGAACTTCATTGCTCAAGTTCAAACCAGCAATTTCCAAAAGTAGGTCTCGATAAATTTTTGTTAGATCGCAAATCCTTAGAAAAAATGTATTGTTATATAATATGTTAAAAATCATATTTGTTGTTTATTTTTAATCTTTAATTCAATATATTATTTACATCTATAAATATTTTAAAAATATAATTTATAATTCATACCATTAAGTAAGTAAAAAGTTAAACATCCCAAATTGATTACTTAAGGTATAAAATAGTTTACGATATATGAGAATTAGGAAACTCGTTACTTTTTTTAAGAAAAAATAATTGGAAATTGGAAAAATCGAGGACCACACACACGTAACATTCAATAAGTATCATATCTAAATAATATAATACATATTGGTCGAATAACGATCTACGTTAGTTTTATTATGATATTACCGATATACCTGTATAATTAACGGTTTTTTTTTAAAACTATTTTTATGTTTTTTTTTTTTTTTTGTGTATGTGTTTGTAAATAAATTGTAGAATTTTGTTCTTGTCTGGTTGACAATATAGTGAGTGTATTTTTGTTGTATA
Organism: Eriosoma lanigerum; assembly: GCA_013282895.1. NCBI lineage: Eukaryota > Metazoa > Arthropoda > Insecta > Hemiptera > Aphididae > Eriosoma > Eriosoma lanigerum. Next base: position 18,151,608 of record CM023358.1, read on the forward strand.
TTTTTTTATGTGATGTACCCGAAGAAGACACAGGCCAACATTAATAGCTCACACGCACTCACCTGGTGATAATCGTATTGCGGAAGGCAGGCATCTATAGCGAACAGAACAAAGATAGAAAAACAAAAAGATAGAAAAACGTCATACAGAAAACATAATAATGTAAATTTTTCAGCAATACTGGGCATAAACCAGTTAAAAAGTTAAAGTCACGTTAATTTTAACTTTTTAACTTAACTATTGACATTATTATTATTATTTTTTTTTTTTTTAGATTGAATGTGATAATAAACATTTATATTTTATTTAAGTCCTTTTAAAAAATTTGTCACAAGTGTAAGAAAACAGTGTACTAAGTTATATATCGTTAATAGTTGCCCAGCATTGAATTTTTGTGCGGTCTTTTTTTTCGACCACGACAAAAATATAAAAATAAACAACTACAGAACGCAGAACATGCAACATCTGCGTTTTGTATAACATAATGATGAATATTGGATGAGTTCACAAAAACAAAATCATCGAAAATGAAAACGTGCAACGGACGATCAATCGACCACACCGAAAACTTGGTTATTATTGGTTAAGTTTCGATATGGCAATGAGCGATGTTACACGTTTTTACCAACGATGTGATTGTGTGCGGCGGGTAAACCGTTTATACATGCTTGGGGCACATTGAAGGTGGGTCATATCGTTGACGAAAATTTACACATTTTTTTCAGTATTCAAACAAACCAAATCAGCATGTTTTGTTCAAACAACAATATAACAATAATATATAAGTGTATATATATAGGTATAGCTGATGAATAAATTCGGATTGATTTGGTTACACAAAATAAATTATAATAAGACAAATAATAAAACATTTAAAGCACACATAGAGATCAATATTATAACATGCATTTTGATTTTCGAAAAATCAATTAAACATATAGGTGGAGCTAAAAGAATTTTATTGTGAACGATTAGACTTAAATTTTAGTCAAATTTTCTATATTAACTGTATCAAGTGTTACATTAGAATTTTTTTTTATTAATATTATTATTTTTTATTATAATTGTAGTCCATTAAATGAACTCAAACAATTCATACAATTCATAGTCATTAAAAGTCCCAAAATACCTTTACTCAACATACACGTATTTTGATTATTGCAGCAGCACTGGTTTAATATTAATTTCAGTATCTAAATAAAAATAACTAAGCTAATTCTATTTTATCAGTGGTTAAAGTTAGTAGGAACCCAATAAACATACAATTCAAAAAAATGTTTTTTACTGATAACGATTTCAATATGAAAAGGTACACTCCTAAAGGTAGGCCAATCGTTCAAGCTTTTATTTATGACAATAAATTAATAATTAATATAATATTAACATCTCTTATAAAATAAAAAATTAATTATTTTTTAATAAATCGAAAATAATATACAACTGATCATCAGATTCAACTAAAACTCTTAACCATATACAAATATTATTTAATCAGTTAGAAAAGTGAAATTAGGTAATTGATATCTGAAAATGTCGCAAACAAATTTAACTACATAGTAAATAACTTACACCTTAATTTACTACTTATAGCTCCACCTAAATTATTTAATTGAACTATTACACTTTTTGGCTGTGGTATCTATTAAGTTATTTTTTCGACTTTGACGTTTTTGATTTTTATAACACGAATTGATATTAATGATTGTTTGTACTATTTCACAGGCGCCATAACGTTTATGACGTGGCATTTTGACAGGAACTCTACATATTTTGTATCCTAAGTAAAATAAATTTGTTAACATAGCATCTAACACCCGAATCAAATAACCGAATACGTAACAAATATAACGAATATAGAAAATTATAAAAATAAAATACTTAAAATAATATTTTATTAATCGGCCTATGAGTAAATACCAAACAATTGTGAATGTATTTAAATTTAATATTGATTATTACATTATCAAAGAATATTTACATATTTTAAAGTGATTTTATCATTGGTTAAGTATATTATTTTATTATGATTATCAATTTATCAAAAACTATTAAAAAATTAGTTAAATATTCAAAATTAATTGCTAATAAGAAGACTTTTTATTATACATCGATTATTTGTTATATAAAATTAATCGAAAAAATTGACTTAATCGAATTGCCTATAGTCAACATATTCTACATCGTAGTTAATAAAATGTAAATAACTTGTATGAATAAGTCACGTTTATATTGACAAAAATAATGGATACAAATACGAAAAAAGATTAAATTATGTGAGTAAATAACCATAATAACCATAAAAGTAAAAATTTAAATTGTGAATAATAAAAACGTATATTTTGTTGTCTTTCTCACTTCCAATTAGAAGTGAGTAAATATTATAAAATAATGACAAACGGAAGAATCATTTGTTCATTTAAAAATTAACTTCACTTTTTATTTCCCTCCAATTACTGTAGCAACACATTTGTACTACCATGCCGCTTTTATTAAACGAAACAATCAAATTTACCCACTTCATATATACAACAAACTATTTTTATAAACACAAAAATATATACGTATAACATTTTGATATACAAATGGCACACAACGATTGACTCATAATATCTTCTAGACATATAAAAAATTTTAAATCAAGATATCTTTAAATAATAAAAAGTTAGGTTAGTCACTAATTATTTTATTAAAAAAAAAAAAAAAAAAATTGTAATGAATTGTATTTTTTTTTATATATATAACATGAAAAGGCTTATTTTAAGAGATTAATTTTTTGAAAATATTGATTAACAAATCAATAAATTCAATTTCCTAATTTTATTCAAACACTGATAATACACTTGTAATTAATAATAAAAAGTTAGTAAAAAATATATAAACAATTTTAATTTTAAAAAATACTTACCTTTATGGGTTAAAGAATAAAATGAATTAACCCGAAAGATTTATTGAAAAATCATATTTAAAGTGTTAATAATGTAATAAATATAAATAATTGAATACAAAACTTTAGATTATTTTTAGTAAATTAAATAATAACATTTATTACTTCACAAAATTAACATTATCCAAATTCAGTTTAAATATAATTTTTTTATATTAATAATTAATAATATATTATTTTATTTTTCGATTTATGCATAAATAAAAAGTATAACAATATTTTTTAAATGCATTGTCACTTAAAAAATTACTTCAAAATATGTATTTACCTAGAAGATATTACAAATTATAAAATATTGTGTTCATATATGTAATTACTTATACATTACATATTTGTATATGGTTTTATAGATACCCATAAAATGTATGCATACAGGGTGGTCAGAATTTTATATTACAAAATTAACGGAAATGACATTGTATTGATATTATGTAATTCCCACAATTTTTCTAATACAAAATTTTGATCAATCTGTAAAATATTTAGTATTTAGTGAATGTTGATATAGTATATGTTGCGAAGGAAGATAGGTACGTACATTGTAACGAAAAAAAATAATAACATAACATAACATAACATATAATATAATATTTTCGAGGTTTCAACAATAAAAACAAACAATAAAAATATTCAAAAGCCATTGCAACAGGGTAATATAACAAATAAATTCCGCGACAAAAACCGGGACGGAAAGTATAATAACATAACAAAACATAAAAACAAGCTGCTGAAGTGATCAGGCCAAAACAAATAAAATATATTATTATTTATAGATTTCGGACAATTAAGTCTCGCATTGTGTAGAAGTGTATATGCATGTTTTTCCTAAAGATCTCGAGGTGTCTAAATATTAACAAAACCGTTAAAAATCTTTTATAATATGTATTTTTCTGTTTTTCTTTTCTTTGATAATATTTAACACGATTTCTATTTATTTTTATTATTATTATTATTATTTATTTTTTTACTTTACTTTTACAACGATAACAGATAACCCACCATCACGGTTTTTAATTTTAAAGTTTTTTCTAATAGTAGAATATTATAATTATAATATAATATTTGTATTAGATTGTAACATGTAAATGAGTCGAGTGCGGCGAGACAATCGGTTTTCGACGATGGTGATCGTCGAATTATATAATACTGTGTAATATTATTATATAATATCGATCGCCGCGACACCAAAAAAATGTAATATGTGTGACCTTAAATGCATATAAAACAGCTTTAATTATCAAAACATTGAACGCTAAATAATTACGATATTATATCAGTGAAAAACATATTAATAATGTCTCATGGGGGTGACGGTATCGATAGTAATGTCGGACTGGCGTGTATTTTCAAAACTGGGCAAGTTATTAAATCAATATTTTTTTTAAAATTATATTGAAAAAATTTAATTAAAAATAAATAATATATTAGTTAATAAAAATATTAAGGTAATTTAATTGTTTCTTCCGAAAATAACAATTTAAATAAAATATATTTACATCGTATTATGTAATTAATTAATTTTCTGTAAAATAAAATTTTAATTTTAAATTTTCTGTATAAATGTACAATTATTGAAAATAAATTCATGATTATTAAGTTAAAATTAATAAAATGATGTTAAAATATTATAATCAACTTAAGTAACTATGAACTTTCTAATTCACTAGATGCCCAGTCTTGTGTGTTTGGGAAATGCTTACCTTTACGTTTAGGCGGCTGATCTATGCCACGCGGCGGGGGCGGTGGACCTCGAGCCCCCGGCCCGTGACCTCTCATATCTTGCTGTTGTTGCTGCTGCTGTTGCTGTTGATGCTGGTGATGCTGTTGCTGTTGCTGCTGTTGGTGGTGCTGTTGTGACTGCCTCTGGACCTTCGGTTGCGCGGGGCCTACGACACTACCGTCCTCGGGACCATAATCCGTGCCGACTTCCATCAGAAAATTGGACGGAACCAGACCCCGTACCCCGTTGCACTCACCACGATAAAATCCGTCGTCGTCCATTTCACCGTATATAAATATAGTCTGGCCCATTTTGAAGTGCAATTCCACTTGCTGAAAACGAAAACGGGATGAGAAACAATACCGAGCAAACGTTCTGACAATAAAATGCTCGGCAACTAATTTTCAACGTCCATTTAGTACGTTATTTTCAAGTTTTGTACGTTTAATGGTCGACAAACCAACCGTATATAAGTTATTACCCACATCCGAAATTCGACGTTAAACGGTCATTGTATTACAAACGAAAAGGACAAAAGATTCCTAACCTAACCATAACGTGGTGACAAATCAATCCAGATTCGAAATAAATTCCGTTAAGGTCTGAAGGAACTGTGGATTACGTGTCATCCAGTACTTCGATTTGAAGAATTTAAAGTTATTTAAAAGGTAAAGTATATTTTTCTTTTATTAGTGCAACACGAAATTATATTCTGAAGTCGTACAAAATATTCTGTACTTACGTCTCCGTCCACATTCGGTGAATTTTCCGTCGGATCGTAATCGTACAACGCCACCATTTTTTTTACAGGACCTGAATACGGATCGATCCACCGGTCATCTTTTCGACTCCTCGGATCTTGATTCTAAAAGTAGATTTATTAAAATAATGTTAAAAAAATAATTATAAATTATTTGTTATTTATTATTATAGTTGAATTTTATTTTAAATGAATATTACAATGAATACATTTTTAGATCATATTAAAATTATTTTTTATTTTTATTTTTATAATTTGATTATAGTTATTAGTCAAAGTGATGATAACCGTTTATTTTTTAAATATTTTCACAAAATATAGATTGCAATTTATAACAATTTAAACATTTTATTATATAAAATTGTAAATATATTATGTATGTAAGAATTAATTGTTACAATACTATAAAACTATAAACTATAATTGTATTTTAATTAATTTAAAATACGATTTGTTGTTCAAGCAATGTAAAAAATAATATATAAAATTAGTTCAAGTTACATTTTCTTAGATTTTTCTTTTTGGATAAAATAATATTTTTTAATCTAGCATCCCTTTATACAATTTTCCATACTGTATACCAAAACATATTATAATAGAAAATCTATATTTTAGTACCTATTTTAAAATATCAAATCTAATAAAAATATATGTTTGGTATATCTGATAAGTTTTTGACGTAATATCAAAACTATAATTCTTCCACGTCTTCTCGTGATATCTATTTCTATTAAATTTTAATTTATAGCTACTAACGAGTGACTAGATGTACGATCCCACCACCAATAACCTAACCTAACTAAACAATACTAATCAGTAATCAATATCTACTCGTAGATTCAAATTCAATCATTTATCATATAACGTAAATTTATGAAAATTACAGTGAAAGAATAAAGCTTAAATTTAGACATTATGATTAGTAGGTAGAAAATGAGTAATTTATTTTTTAATTAACAAAACAACATACCTTTTGCATATCTGATAATTCCATAACCATATTATGCGGAACATAGCCAAATCTTCCTCTACTTTCACCCCAATAAAAACCATCTGGATCTTTGTCCCCGTATATCTACAATTATTATTTATTATTAATATTTTATCTATGTTTTCATTAGATTTCTCAAATACTGCAAACCTTTATATGTTCTCCTTCTTTGAACGGCAATTCTTCATCGCAAACATCCGGATTAGGAGACATAGTTGTCGGATCATAATCGTAAATAGCGACAACCCATCTCGGTCGCTTGTCTCTGGGCGTTTTCTGATAATTGGTCTGCCTAGGATCGGAATTTCTATTCCTATATGCTCTTTGATCACCTCCGCCACCAACGTGTTTCATCCGTGGATCTATTTGTTTTTCGTTTTGGTAATATTGTTCCCTGTAAGAAAAAATGTGTAAATTTATTGTTATTATACAAAAAGCCTCGCCTAAAATAATTATTTCTATACCTTTCATCGTAATGATGACGGATATGATGAGGAGGTTTGGACCTTGGAGTAGGGGCTGCAGGTCTGTGTGGATGTACTGTGGGTGCACGTCTAGCTCCTCTTCCGTTTTCCATGAATTCTTCTTCACTATAATTTCCCTCGCCAGTAAAATCTTTCGTCACTTCTATCCAAATGTACGGATTAAAGCCAATCAATAGTTAAATATCTTTAAATACATACCTATCGATGGTATGCTTATTTGTCCGGGAAATATCTCTTTATCACTAAGATTCTCCGTTTCCGTGTCCACGATAACCTGCCCGTAAGCGTTGCGTTGCGGTCTCATATGACTCGGTACTGCAGATCCATACTTTATTCTCTTGTCTTCTTCTTGCTAAAATATACCATTGTGTTGCAATTATTTTATTTTGTTAATATTTTAAAACGATCCTTTTCTTACTTTGTGATGATGGTGATGATGATGATGAGGCAATTTATTTTTTGCGCCTGGTATCAGAACTGGATTACTATCACTAGATTGATTGTCTCTAGATTTGGTACGTACAGTCACTTGTCTTGGATTAAGACTGAGCAGTTGAGTAATGTCTATTAATGCATGATCACCTGTAAACCATAATGAATTAATAAATTGTATTTTTAACGCATGAATTTCCGTAAAACTGTTTATTTTTTATTCTTTATCATGTATGTATATTTATTAATTTAAATTTTCTATGGTTATTCAACAATTACTAATATTTGATCCAAAAATTACGCAATTACAAATAAACGGTTTTAAATTTATTAAAAAAAAATATCAAGAATGTATTACTTATATTAATTACTATTATACCTAAGATATGATCTATAAATTTAATAATTTTAAATATATATTACTTTAATATTTAGTAATATTTATCACAAAATTAAATCAATTTTTGACAAATAAAGTTTTATTAAGTTTAATTAATAAAGTTTATACTATACCAATTTTTTTTATTCAATTATTTTAAAAGTAACATTTTACTATATTTTTAAAAGTAACATTTTACTATATTTAACTCTAACCAGTTGGGCTATCAATATCGGACACTTTTTTTCCATCTGCATATACAGCATAACCAGTTATGTGGCCACGGTTGGAGGGATCACTGAGTGTAGTGGTCACTGGAAGCCACGTTACTAGCAACGTTCCGTCTTGTGGTCCTGACTCAACTTGTACTTCTGAAGGTGGATCTGGAAGTCCTACAGAAACAATTTTGTAAATTAAAATATAATAAAATAAAACATACTATAAAAGAAAATATAAAGAAAATTTAAAGAAAAAAATGTTATCCTTTATAAATAATAATAACATTGTTTTATCAATCTATAATAAATTTATTTTATATAAATTTAACTTTATTTTTATATTGAAAATAAGGTATATGAATTACGATTTATCAAAATTATTGAATATTTTAAAGCGTCAAAAACTTAAGCTATAAATATGTGGTTTTAATTTGCATATTATAAAAGTATAATAAAATTAATTTTGAAGTTTTGAAATTTTGAAATTTTAATAAATTAAAATTTTTAAAAAGTATATAATTTGAATACATTTTTTGTAATTATAAAAACAAATCTAAGATTAAAATTATTTTTTGAAAACTATTAAATATCAACCAATTTACAATATTTTTTAATTAATAGCTATTTAAAATAGCATAAATATTAACATTTTTTTTTTTAAATTATCTAGATATTGTTTTAACAGATAAATTTACAAAAATATAAGATGATATATTTATCTACCTTTGCAGCCTGTATGCAACATGCAAGCACGATACAATAAAAAAAAAAAATTAAAAAAACAAGCAAAGAATTAAAATTATGCAATATTTATTTTATAAACATAATATTTATTAGAATTATATAATATAAAAATAATATTTCGTTGTCCGATAAATAAACTTTACATCTGTAACGAGTTGATTAGCTTACAAAGCTATCGAAATTGTTTCTCAAAGAAAAAAGAGAACAAATTATGAATGACATGAAAGATATATCGATGGTTGAAATTGTTAGCCCCGTGTTTGATTGTTAAATGAAATGTAAAAAATATATGTTTACCTTTAGGCAGCGTTTTAAAATTTATGTGTGTCGAAAATTTCTCCATAGAACTAGTAGTCCTTTTTTGATCGAACGTCGGTGCACGTAACGTCTTAGCACTAACTGTGACCCTGTACAGAGTATTGGGCACCAGACCTAAAGACAGAACCCACGAACATTGGTTCAAACAATATACTCAACATATAATAAGTTATTATTTAGATACAATTTTAATATAATTAAATGTAACTAAATAATTGTTAAATCGAATTAAGCAATAAAATATGCTATGTCAGAAATGGTTCTTTAACATTACGCGTCGTAAGTAATTCAAAATGTATATTATTTATTATGTTGTGTTTTTTCTATCAAAAACTTAAAATCAAACATCACCAATAATATAATATTCATTTTTAGTCACCACAGTTTTATAAAATGTTATTATATTGTTTTTCTTAGAATTATAATAATATAGAATCTTATATATTCCTATACCTTTATCAACCTTCCTATAACATATTAACTGCCTACCTAAAAAGCATTATTTTTTTGAAAATATAGTCAGATTTTTATTTAACGTAATATATCAGAGTAATTTGTTTACATTTTATATTGTTTATATTATACTATGATATATCAATATAAACTTTATTTACTGACTGTATTGTTTAATAAATATTATTTTACATAGGTAAATTAATTTATCTTATCTTGATAATTTGCTATAATCAAACTTCTTTCATATCCCAATAAATATATATTTTTTTATATAAATAAACGTGGATATTTCTGCAAATTTGAAATTTTAATAATTTTTCGTAGTTATTAACTTATTTTATATTTAAAAAAATAATAATAATAATATTTATGTAATTCGTTCAAATTAAATTGAACTTGTTAAAATAATATTAATATTTTTAATACATTGTTGATAATAAAAAATGAGTGTGTAAGGACAAAATAATTTGGTGGATACATTTACACATCCCTCAATTATATATTCCATTGAACAAATAATAATTATAAACATAAATTAATAATTATATATTACAATAATTTTTTTTTTAATTCACACTAAATTTTAAAAAAATACGTAATTAATATGAATCTATATATAAAGTTCATTCAACACAGTCTTTCGTGTATACATTTGATTTATTTTGTTATTATTTATACAGCCATTAAATTAGTAATAAATTAATAACTAATAAGTATTTTAAATATTTTATAAATTTATTTTTGAACTTCAAATAGTTGGAACTTTATCAGAGGAGACGATGGATGAGAAGAATATTTTAAACTTAAATATATAAATCATAACTATTAATAAACTCGTCAAATTTAAAGAATACATTTTAGGATAATATTATTATTGGTATTTCAAGCTATTTATTTTTCTACAAAATCCGAGACCTAACAAATTATTACCATTGAAATACTCAAAATAAAATAAAACCGATTCATTCTAAACTGGGCTAAGAAACTACTTCATACTTTAAAACACATTTCTATATAAATTACAATTCAACTATTGTTTTACTTGGTCTGTTAGTAATACAATTTATAAATTATGTACAACACATGGTGATTTCATTTTTCAACTAAAATAATATTATTGCACAGGTTCTTTTCTCATCAATCTATATAAACGAACACATGCCGTTGTGTACTTATCTACGATGATAATATTATTATACCAATATGACCTTCGAAACGAAATAATTAGATCGATTCAAATGCATTTACAATTTGCTTTTCATATATATTTTTGAAGTTAACTATTATAAAAAAGAGATGCATATTTCATTTTGTCTACATATGAATAAAAACGATTGAATTTACCTGTTATTGTATGTTTATATACACCGGGTTTGACAGTTCTGAGTTCAACGTTATTAACGCATACCACGTGTTGAAAATTACTGTTGCTCGGCAGCCATGATATAACGGCGGACGTAGAAGTCACTTGACTAGCTTTGACGTGAGACGGTCGAAGCGGCAACTCCTTTTCTTTGCCGATGACCATAGTACAAGCTGCATCTCTCGAAGTTCTTCGGTTGGCTGTAACCGATCGTACACTGATCCTGTGTGGCTATAATTTAAAAACCATTAAAGATAAATTATAACACAATATTCACAATATTATTGTGTACAAAACTTAACAACATTAATTGATTGTAGAAAATTATAATGCATATAATCAATCAACAACAAAACAAAATATAATCAATAATAAAATTGTAGGACTGAGATTTTAACTGTATGTAAGAAACATACTTAAACATAGATAAAAGATTTTGTTTTAAAAAAAAAAAGGTTAGTTGATTTATTTATTTATTATTTTATTTAAGGTTAAAACTATTAAAATAATATATTTATAAGTACAGTATTAAAATAATTTTAATAATGAATCAATAAGTTAAAATTAGTATAGGTTAATAAGTACTCCTTGAAAGTGATTGAAAATATAATATTATTAATAGTTAATACAATTACATCTGAATATGCCATAAAAACATTAAAAATGTAGTAAAAAAATAATATTTCAGATCACATAGTTATAATTTAATTATATATTTACAAAACATTGTAGTATGGTCAATACTACCAACTAAAAAAATAATCGAATGAATACTTATACAAGATCTAAAAAATATTAAATGTATTACCTTGTTCGAGTCTACTCCTTCAACCAAAGCTCTGGTCCTTTCCGTGGCCTTAATAGTCGTTTTCAAATTTCCATCGACATAGACGTGGTATGACTCCGGCAAACAACCTTCCTCGGGTGAAGGTGCATTCCATCCGATCAACACACTTTTGTTCAGCTGCCTTTCCAACGTCAACTGCTTCGGTGCCGGTACTAGCAGCGAGAAGAACATGTCTAACAGTGACGATGCCCCGGAAAAATAATTCCCCCCAAAACAAGACGCTATTACTCTACGCTAGCTCTACATGCACTAGTCTAGAATATTCAGCCGCATCATATTTAATAATACATTTTTTTCAATTTGTAAATGACTTGTTTTTATTTCACTTAAATTATTAAAACGTACACAGTATACTATATAGGTAGTAATACAATTAATTATATTATTAATGAAAATTAGTTATTGTTTTGTTTAACGTTTATATTAATGAAGCTTCCTAAAACTATCTAGATATAGGTATTTGTAAAAAAATTTTAAAAAAATACTTTCAGGTACAAAGAAAATATTAAAATTATTTTTAAACATTGTATAATTATTGTTTCTAATATAGGAACAACAATATTATAAAGTAAAATATTTCACCCACACATCATCTAAAGATCTATAAAGCTCTAATATTATATCTAGTATGTATATCTTCTAGGGTTCTTCCAACCAAAACTCAAAGAAAAGGAAATAAAATCTTACATTTCTACTAACACGTATTTTATATTTAACATCTCATATACAATCTGATATATAGCAAGCAATTAAGACCTATGTCTAATGGATTAATACATGTCTATCCAAATATTTATATTATTTATTTAAACATAATAGTGAATAAGAAGCAGATTAACTGATTATTGTTTTTAATATTATCAGTTCGTTATATTAAAATTCTCACCATCATCATCGACGTTATCGTCTTCTTGTAAATCTTCTAACATATTATTATACTCTTGTTGAGCCAGTCTTTTCATCTGCTCATCTGTTTATATTATACATAAATAACATGCAATTTTTTTTAACATAAATAATAATTGTATATTATTACCAGGGAGCATGTATTCAATGTTTTGAGGGACTGTGGTTGTTGCACTATCATCACATTCTCTAAGTCTGACCACCATAGATTGATAGAAGTCTTCAAGATCTCTACCATATAGTTGTTGAACATAATTTGAAGGCACTAATCCACGTCTTCCATCTAACAGTTCACCATCAAAAAACCCATCCTGAAAAAAATTTATTATAAAAAAATATTGTACTTAAAAATATAATTTTTTAAATGTAGTAACCACAATATGCTATGTACCTATCCTATATATTTTAAAACTAATTTCTGTTATTCTAATTCAAGCAAATAATAAACTCGATTTTTAGTTTTTATATATTTCTATCTTTAATTTAACTTTATTAATATACTTATTTACGAAACAGTAAAATATGGTGTTAGTAGTTAGAAAATAAATATAAATGCATTATTCACAATATTAACTCAATTATAAATACAAAATTTAGGTAATATTAGAACATACCTCATCCTTATTACCCCACACTAAAATATAATCTCCAGCTGTAATTGGAAGTTCTTCTTCGAAATTTTCATTAGGTGAACAATAAAATGGATCATATGTGTATCTACAATTGTTAAATATAACATTAAATTACTACAATTTTAAGCAGACTTATCTCGTTTGTTTTTTTTTTTTTTTTTTTTACCTAGCACAATAAACATAACATTGTCCTTTTCCGGGTATATCCAACATGTCAGGCATTCGTCTTTCTCCGATGCGTTTTGTTGAATCCATGCTCAACCCTAATGCGTCGTTTATAATGTTATTTTGGTCTAAAATTTAAAACAATATTAGTCTTTGATCATTTCTGTTACCTTGTTGTTAAAACAAAAACTTACAATCGATATCTTGTTGAGCGTTAACCATGTTAGGAATTGCCGGCATAATTCGTCCTTTAGGCTGAAGTCTGGATTGCTGTCCAGTAGCCATTAAAACTGTTTCTAGTGCTGGGCTTGTAGTATTCAATGGTCCTACGGTCGGCAATACTGATGTGCCAATGGATAAGGGTTGATATGTCTGTGTGAGATGACCCGGGGTCATGCGATAAAGCTTGACATAATAAAATGTGATATTACAAAATAAGAAGCTACAAAATATTATACATACCTCTGTGTACGGATAATTCATGTGTTGTGGTGCAGAATTTAAGGCAAAATTTGGTTCATGTATTGTACTTGAAACAGGCATGCTTGGTACACCAGCAGTTGGCAAACCTAAATTTTAAATGAAAAACATTTTAACACATGTTTGACAAAACATTAATTTTGTAGCATATTTACAAGTATAATATTAGAAAAATATAACTTGACTAGTAGATAAATTGATTGAGATATTATGAATAGGAATAGTTTAAACGGAATAACTATAATATTAATGTAAAATCGGACATTGACCAAATTCATGCGTATTTTGACAAAATTATATTTAATTTATTCGATAAACATACAATAATTAGAATCAATGTTATGCATTATCCGTTAGTTCAGTTTTAGTCAGTGTGCAGATTATGGAAATTGAATTATTCTATTAGCAGGAATTTCAAAGCGTATGGACTACATTTTATTCTTTAAAATGTGTTTTGTAAAAATGCACTATAATCTATAATATGCAATGCATATGTAATAACCATAATAATATGTACGTGATGCAATTATACCGTAAATACTCCGGTTCTAACTATAAGTGTGCTATTATATAATCATAATATAATCATCTATGAAGTAATTGATATTTAAAATAAATTAAATATTTAAAAATGTATATAATATGTATATGAGTAATAAGTGCTAATAAAATAAAAATAATACTAATAATATATGTTGAAAATTTGCTTATTTCGTAAGCGTATTTTTCTATTATTGTTTTATTAAATAAAAAATATATCGTCATTGAATTTAATATGAATAATCTAATAAACTACTCTCTGAACTATAAATAAGGCATTTCTGTTTATTTTCGTCCGTGACTTACTGCGTTTTTTCAAGCACGACCGAAGCGGTGCCGTGTTTGAATCCGTTTTATCACTTTTTATTTTGACTTTATGCAGCGGTGCTGTTTGCCCAGGACCCCCGGCAACTGTTTTTTTTTTTTTTTTTTTTTTTTTTTTTATTGTACAAAATGCAATTAGAATGTTTAATATAGATAATATTATTATACTTAAAATAATCAGTTATCATTATTATTAATATATGTATAATATAAAATTTAATTAATCAAAATTTTAAATGATATATAGATGAATATATAATATATTAAACATCCTGTATTTATAATATTTACATTATGTATTTCACAAAACTTAGCGGTCATTCTCACCTATAGTAGATCTTGTCTTATCTAGTTCAGCTAAAACTCTATTGTCTTGATCTATTTTTGCCATTATGCGATCGATTTCTGACGGTAAAGTCGAAACTCTACCAGCCATATTTGGTCTATTGGCGTTTATCGTTTCCAGTGCATCTCCTATTTATTAAATTAATTATTGCTTGTTTAAGTATTATTATTATTATTATTATTATTACATAATATATATATATATACATGTACTAATAAAATTAATTATAATATACCTGATTGTAATTTAGGCTGTCTTAAATGATCAGTAGAATACATGTGCTCTAAAGATGTAGGTAAAGAAGAATGATTTAACGAATTTGACCCTTTAAAATAGTTCAAATTTGAATATAAACTTCTAATATGTTAATATACATTATGTTTATACAAAATTGTACTTAATAATAATTATAATTAATAAAATTTAACATGATTAATACATGAATATGAAAAATATAAAACATAGTTACTTAGATCCCCACTAGATGTAGTAGATTCAGCTGGTGAATTTAAAGTCATATCTATAGACTTGTATGAAGTTCGCAAAGTAGACTTTTTGTGATGTTCTAATTCTAACTGTAACTCTTCTTGTTTGACATTTTCCAATTCCATTTTTTTTTCCAATTCTCGAATCTTAGACTAAAATTCCACGATTGAATGTGAAATTTAGAATTTATGACTTTATGAAATCTATTTAATTTTTTATCTTTTACTTGTAAAGATTCAATGTGTTCACACAGTCTAGTTTTCTCTCCATAATTAATATTTGAAGGCTTAGTCTGTAATTCACGCTGCTTATCATGTAGCTGACCAACGCAATCTTTATGCTCTTTTTCCAACGCTCTCTTTTTGTCGGTCGCATCTTGCATAAGCTACAGTTATATAAATTCAATATAACATTTAAAATAGTTTGATCAAAGTTAAAATATAAAATATATATATAATATAGACACTTATGCTTACCTTAAGGATCTCGTCAATTTCTTGATCTGCATTTGCCCGGGCTGATACTGAGTTCAACCCGGAACCCTTTTTCACCTATACAAAGATATCACATAAAGTCATTTCGTAACAAAAATATATATGATATTAGTTAGTATAGGTACTAAAAATAAATAGTGCAGGATAACAAATAGTTATCAGTATACAGTTTTTAACGGGTATGACTAAGACCAACGTATTCAAATAATTGTTGTAAATAATTTTTCTAATAAAAATTTATACGACTATATGTTGAGAAACATGTTATGAGTATTTAATCGGATGCATTAAGTAGATAAACTAATTCTCAGTATCACTAATAGAAATTATTGTAATTAATTTGAGATTGTGTGTTTTATGTCTATAGGTATGTGTGAGTATGTGTACAGACCTGTTGTATGGCTCTTGCAGCCTGCAAAAAATTGTAAACCCCGCAGTGATTTTATAAATTTAATAAAAATATATTCTAACCACAGAAAGTTTTAAAATATAATATTAAAAAAAATTTTACGAGTAGATAAACTTGCTCACATGTTGTAATTGCAATACTTGTTTGTGGAGATCTGTATTTTGGATGGTAAGCTCAGTATTTTTTTCCAACACTCTGACTAGTTGATCCTCCTGTAACACAAAATTCAAAATTAATAACAATAAACTTTTTCCTTAAATAATATGTAAATTAACTTTATAATAATATACTATTCGAAAACTTTTTTATATTTAAACCTTATTAAACAAATCATGTTTAATAAAAATATTGAGAATATTATTATATTATTCTACAATCATATCTAAGAATTTAATAGGTACCTGTTGAAACAGACTATCGCTTAGATTATCGTATAAAATGAGTATCATATAAAGTAGTTCATTATTAATTATTATCAATGCAGATCCATAATATTATAAAGTTCAATTTAATAACAAAATTTAATAATAACTATTTCTTATCAAAATTAAATATAATTATTGCATAATTTTTAGATGTATTATTTTAATTTTACATCAATTTATATGATTACTTATATAGTCAAACATTATTTTAACTAGTACAAAATTAAGTATGTTATTATTTATTTTATGATACACAAGTTATCGACCAGTGACTAAAAACTCTATCAAACTATTTCAAATAGTTTATCTTTCTCAGTCACGTCATATTTGAAATGTATATATTTCAGTGCGAACGTTTTTGTTCAAATCTCAGAACTCATCTAATCAACATGTGGAACAATAGAAACACTAGAGAAGATTTTAATAATGAAGTTTAAATTGGTAAAATAGAACAATGCTATTTCTATTGATTTTCAAATCAACAATTAATATATACATAAACTACCATTATTCACACCAGCGTGTTATTATTATTTTAGAGCAGAGTTAAATTGTAATATAGTTACGTTTTAATAATGCAGATGAAACGTTCTAATATAATATTTATTTAATTTTTTTTATTGTGTTTATATACAAGGTAGATTTAAATTTATAATTTTCGATTAAATAACCATAAATTAAAAATATGACTATAAAACTAAAAACATCTTAGAAATTCAAATGTTAATACTTTTTTCGTTAAATATAAACAGTAATTTATCATCGTCAAAATTTGAAGATAATATTTTAAAATGTAAAATTCTAAAAAAATACAAAATAGGTGATATAGTAAAATTAGTTATACAAATACCGATTGCTGTATGTATAATATTTCATAATTTATACCTAAATTTTCCTAGAATGTTCCAATAATATAGCAACTAGTAAATATAGTAGCATTATAAAAACTCAACCATTATTTAAAAAAAAAAATCATCATTATTAACGCTTTGTTGGCGTACTAATATAATATACTCAATGCAATAATTATTATTCTATCAAAATAAACTAACTTTCTTGGCAAGTCAATTATTTCAATTATATTTAATTGTCAGTTAATAAAATAACTAACTACAATTTTACAATTATTAAATGTGTAAATAAAAAATAATTATATATTAAATATTGATACCTACAAATAGAATTAAGGTAATAAGATAAAAAAATAACCACTAAGTACTCTTAATACATTCATATTAAATTG
The DNA here is from genome assembly GCA_013282895.1 of Eriosoma lanigerum. NCBI lineage: Eukaryota > Metazoa > Arthropoda > Insecta > Hemiptera > Aphididae > Eriosoma > Eriosoma lanigerum. Next base: position 18,169,715 of record CM023358.1, read on the forward strand.
TCAAACAACAAATTGCGGAAAATCCATATCAACTATTGATTAAAAAGAACATACTAATACCTACCAACACATCAAACAACGCCTCTCGACTAAGCTTCATTCTCATTCTCGTTATTATTATTATTATTATTATTATGCACGTTCTAGCTTTTTGCATATTTAATTGAGGAGACCACAACCCTTTTGTTTTTTCCTATCTCATACAAATTAAATAATATGACCTGCCGGTCGAAGTGTGTTCCAGACAGAGAAAAAACTGAACACTCTGAAGTCTAAACATAAATCAATAAAAAAAATATGACTAACAAAAGGATATAATATAATAAAAAATAACATAACACACACATTACAAAATTATACGAGTTGTTATGAATAATTTACTATATTTACACTATATTACATCGTACATTAACTATATTATTATATATTATTAAAATATTCAAAATTACCAAAAATAATATGAGAAAAGAAAAATTATAATGCCAATAATAATAATTTAATTTAATATTTTGTATTCATTAATATTTTTACTTTTTTATCAATTAGTTTATTTTATAATATTCTATCAATAATAATGTACATTTTAATCATTATTTGTGAATTCGTAAATATTTAAATTCCTTATACATAACAGGAAAGTTTAAATTTTAAGTGGCCATTTATATATACGTTTTCAACTTATAATAATGATCAAACTTTTCGTATACAGTATGATGGGATAATACATCTGCGCAGTGTAGATATACACGTGAATAAACTAGGATTAAGGTCAAGCACGCATACGAGTATAAAGAATGTTTCATCGTCACGTGAATCAATTTTTACCTAAATTGTCGCTGTATGAATAATACATATTTAATAAATTGTATTTATTAATTTTAGTTTTTTTTTTTAAATCTGAAATAACTATAATAGTTAAAGCATGATAATTCAAAAGTCATTATTTTTTTTTAGTTCTATAAATCAAATAGTTATATCAGATTATGATCACCTAAAAAGAGTAAATTCTCTCTCTAAAGTTTCAATAAGTAAATTATTTAGATCTATATATATTTATATTAGATGTAAATATAAAATGGAAATTTTAACAAAATCATTATGTTTAGAAACATCAAGATCTTCTATAAAATGACTTTTATAAATCAGAAATATTTATTTTAACATTTTTGTTTTGAATTTAATTAATAATATATACATATTACATACCTACTAGAAATTTGGTTCATTTAACAATAGTTTACAAAAATATCATATTAAAAATATTATAAAGATCAATAGTAATTGAAGAGGGAAAAACACACATTATATTTATATTTTATTATACACTGTTTATTTAGGGGTTGTATGAAAATGACGAACAAGCTAATTATAAAGCCGACGATTCAGAAATGAGTTATATGATTAATCTGCATCTAATATCAATGTATCATACATACCTAGTCGAATATGCAATTCGTTAAAGTTTAATATAGATTCACTGTTGTGAATTTTATTGAAAATAACACCTAATGATTTCAGAACATTATTCATATTTCAGCTATATTACGTACGGACTAAAAAAAATTAATCAAATTGAAATTTTAGATAATATATCTTACCAAATGTAACACTAGAGTTTTACTTTAAAATATCAAAGAGAAAATTAATTTCCTTAGTACGTATAATATGAGTGTACTCGTTTCTAACAAATTCTGGCACAATGGCACATACAGGTAATACATATTATTTAGTCAATAATAACCGCTATAAAGTATGCGCCATATGTCAGTAGTAAATTTGTAACCTTCAACTTGCTACCAAAATATTTTTACTATTATGTATACCGATATTATTATTACTTTAGTTACAGAAGTTTTAATTAGGTATAGCTTTTGATGGTTAAAAACAAAACAAAATAAGAATATAAAACCAGAACTAAATTTAAAGTAATAAAAATGCATAGGTATAAGGGTAATACCAAAGAACACACTAATAACAAAGATACAGAGTTTATTATACCTAACCATCCGCCAATAGATTTTATTGGTTATTTTAGAGCTTTGTTGCAAAAATATATTACAAACAAACAAAAGCAATACGAAAAGAATACAATTTTATAAGCTGTATTATATTCTATATGTAATGTTACACAAGCAATCTAATAAGAATGAAACTGAATCAAATAAAAATTGACTTTACTATGCTCGAATTATTGTTTTGGATAGACATAAATACAAATCCTTCCCCCTTACACTTATTTTGAACTATATTATTATTTAACTAAATGTCTAGTTAAAAGTTTACCTTAGTAGGTTAGGTTGTGATTATATCGACTAGTAATTTAATTCGGCATGAGGTACATATATATATTAATATTATATTACGAATATATTCGTATATTTTATTATCTACGAGTATATATAATATTATATATATAAGTATTATTTTACTTGTATACGTTTGAACCAATTAGTTCAATTGTGGGTACTAAATTATCCTTGACAAGGGGTTATTAAACAATTAGACTGTCAGAAACTTAAATAAAAATAGATTTAAACTTTAACATTAATTAAGTGGAAACAATTGAATCGATGAAACATATTGTACATTGTTAATGTTAAAAGAAAATTAAACAATTTTTAACTTTGAACTACATACTTTTTTTATTAAAATTGACTAAAAACTTGCAAAATAAAAAAATATATATATTTTATAATATAATCTGCATAATTATTATACTTGGAAATTTTGTTCTAGATATTAGTTACTTAGATTCTTTGTAAATTTAAAAAATTAAGAATAGAAATACTTAAAAGTAAAATGTGTAAAATGATATACAAATTATATTATTTTAAAGTATAAAATTGTATATAACTTATATTCATTATTTTATCTATAGAATTTAACACATCATAATAATAAAAAATTTTAACTTTAGTTACCAAAACAAAATCAAAACCAAAATTATAATATTATTATTTTTAATTTAATTTCTGGAATTAAATTGTACTTAAATTAAAACATGCTGTTTACGTTTTTTTATATTATTTTCATTTATCTATATGTTTTGGAAAATATTAATATTAACTAGGTAATTAAAATATATACTTATATATAATTGAATATTGTTATTTATATTCAAATTAAATAATTATTATTAAATAAATATAATAAGCAGGTAATCGATATCAGATATATAATATCATGCATTCATAAAATGATTATTATTTAGTTCTATTTGAAAAATAGATGATACCTACGACTCTACGAGTATTATATACTTGTATATTGTTATCTACATTTAATTAATTTTAATACCTATAAATTTATTAATTTAAAGTATTGACCAAAGAAAAGTTTTAATGTTTAAATAAATAATACGATTGAAGAAATATTTTTTAAAAATTATGATGTTTAAGTGAGTAAACTAACAATTGTTATTAAAACAGATGAATATTTATTTTACATTCGTGCAACCGGAGAAGGGTCGACTTTATACAAAAACGTTATGCGTGTTTTCATGTTTGCTCTTTAAATGTTATGACTCTTCAATTTTTCTTTACATTTTTGTTAAATCCTTTGAAATGTTATTTTTAAGCAGAAGTATATGTTTCAAAATACGTTATCATTAGCCCTTGACATCTGTGCAGTTTTCTCCGTGATCTTTCGTCGAGAATAATCATTATTCATTATACACTAATAACACGAAAGTTCACGTAGGAAACTAATCTAATCGAGCTATCGTCAAATACTCGAAATACCCCAAGTGTCGAACGGTCGGTTATAATAATTTATTCAATATATTATATAGTTCTTATTCGAATAAACGCGACCGACAACACACAAACGTATATCAATGTCACAAGGCCGAGCACAAATATTATTATACAATATTTTATTAAAAACTTACCAGTGCGAATGCCGTTGAGGCTTCGTCGTCAGATAAGTCACTGTTCACACGGGAAGTACAGTGTTCGTAATTTTGGCGACACTGACGATTGGCATCCTAAAAAAACAGATGAAAAAATAGAATTATTATACATTATACCCTCAAGCGTTATTAATTAGATGTGCGCTAGTGCATTGAATACGGTGTTCTTTAACTTTTTTTTACAACTTAGGATACAAAACAAGTACATTATGGCGCCCCGTTGATGTTTTAAAAAGAAAAAGTTCAATTGTACATGTAGGTCAAGCATAAAAAACCACACATTTTTTAAGCCCAACCGTCCCACGATGTCTTCGGTAAATGTTTTGTTAGGTCGGTTTGAAACCATTTTTTATTTTTTTATACCATAGTAATATTATACTGTTATGGTGCTTTTACATAATTTCGATAAAAATTAGAAAACAATAATTATGCTTATGCGTGCGCGAAATTTATCTTGGAGAATAATAATTTTTAAAATCAAATAAAATCTACGTTGTGCCGAGATAACATATGATATTATTGATTTGCAGAGCTGCAAGATGTACTATATATATTATGTATTATATTCTTTGCACACACACATACACACAACAGAATGTCCGCATGCTCGCCGTATGTTGCCGACCCATTTATTTTTTCGGAAGTACACGCTGTGTTTTATTGTATGCTAGTCGAAAGAAAGACAAACATCGAAAAAAGCCGATAAAACAGTGTACGGCACTCAAAACTCTTAGTTTTCTGGGTGTAAAGCTTACACATATTAATGCTATTAAATCGCTATGCTGGATAACTATAAAATAATGGCAGTTTTAACGTCTAGTGTAAAAACGTAAAGCGGTTATTATAAATTATTTTATTTTATACCAACGTAAATAACTAAGTAAATTTTCAATAATTCTATTACTTTTATAATACCTTTCACTGTCTTTGAACAATACAATTTAATTTATGTTATTTATTTCAAACTTTTATTTTTATAAGTCCAAACTGAATAAATACTCTCCAGAAGAAATTTATAATTAATCTTCCTAAACATATTATTAAATATACTACTAAATATAAATAATTTAAAATACTGTTTTCTTGATAGTTCTCTTTCTATATTAAATTCCTAACCTACTAAATGTAGATCTGTTAATTGCTTTAAAATTCTGTTAAAATGCATTAAAATCAAAAACTATATAAATATATGACAATAAATCATAAAATATAATTTATAAATAGAAATCATAATTGTTTTAATAAATAAAATTAGCATATACAATTTAAAATAAAAATAGTAAATTCTTATACTTTAATTAAGTTTTTTAAGTACCTATCTAAAATTAATGTTACATAAATTAAAAATTACAAAATTATGTAAAACTTTATTATCAAAAAATGTATGAACACCGAAATTTATATTTATTGTTGTTCTTCATTTATTACGTATTTATATTCATAAACTAAATAGTTTAACTTATATTTAAGCATACACATAGAATCCCACTGTTAAACATAATTATGGAAATTACGTTGAAATTACTTTTGAAACGTCCCAAAACAAATAGGAAAGAAACAAGTTATATAATAAGTTATAAAAACTTAATTTTGGAAATAAAATTCGCTGTAGACAATACATTAAAATTATATAAACCTAATATTGTAACAGTATAATTAAATTTTGACAAATATTAGGTAGGTAAAATATAGCAAAGGATATATTTTATAAATTTATAAAATAATTGAATCAATTAATAAATATGATTATAAAATATTATTATTAATTTATATATTTTAAATTATTTAATTAATTACACTTTTAAAAAAAATATAATTAGAAATTCGTTTTGTTTCTATAAAATTATCATGAAGACTTGTGTACTTTTATGAAATCGTATTTAAAAAAAAAATGAATTAACTGTAGTGTGTACTAAATAACCTTACAATAACTTTATTAAATTATGATTTTTATTATTATTACTCATTTTATACCAACATAAGCGGTAACGCCTTTAACGTCTTATGTAGTTAAGTTCGTTCTTGATCTAATTAAGGAAATTCAATTAAGAAGTGCATAATATTATCTTATTAAACATTAAGGTATATGATATAATAATAAAATCAACCTTGTGGTTATAAAATAATCTAAACTAGTGTTGAATACTGATTTTATTATTTAGTTGCAACCCCGACAATATACCTTAGTACTTGAAATATATATCTACATATTTGCTTTAAACTTTATATAGAAGTAGTAAAGTACTAGGATTTAATTTCCTTGTACAATAATTAAGAAATATATTTAATTAACGATAATAATTTATAGAAATAGACAGAGTTATGCAAATACTTTAAACATGATTAAAATTGTATTATACATTTACTTTTAGAATATCAAATCAACGTGTTTTCCATACTCTTCCTAGTACTCTTTAACAGGATTGTTAAGTGCATACTGTGAAACATCACGAAGTTTGATTATTAAATAAATATTAATATTCTCTAGGTTTCTCTTATGATACAATTCTGTTTATAAAACATATTGTTTGAATTTCTTAATACGGTAAAGTAGTTACGTTAAATAATAATAATTATATGCAACAAAGTCATAATGAATATTTGATAAAATAACAGTAATTAAGATATAATATATACAATATATTCTAAGATTTAAGCAGAAAAATATTACAAAATATAATATATTTTTCTAACGAATTACTAAACATGTTTAAATAAAGAAGATTACATTATTGAAACTTTTAAACAATTGTTTAAATATAAATATTACAATGTACAATCGTATAACGATATGATTATATTACTTTGAAAATTTCAATAAATGGTTATAGCTATAAATATTTAGCTCAAAAAATATCTGATACCTAATGGCTAATAGTGCCAAATATTATTTTATGTAAATAAATTCTAAATATTTAAATATATTACTAATAATTATATTAGAATTTAACAGTCTATATAATATTAATTAATAACACTATAGTAGTAATAAAATATCATATATCATATATATCATAACTTTTTCAACAGTTTCGCATGCCAAAAGCAATCTATAATCAGAAAAAAACTATAGACTTTAATATATTGACCAATTAATATAATATAAAATTATACATTTCGATTTAATAAAATCATCATTTCTGCAAATCAATAGTTAATATCTATATACCATATAGTTAATCAATTTTATACATTCTTAAATTTAATATAATATTCATAATCGTATAGGTACTATAATCTTTTTGTGGTATAGATAAATTTTGTTTTAACTTTCGTCACCTTTTTTTTTACATATTGTCAAAAAAAATATTTTGATAAGCAAACATCGATGTAAAATTGCATACAATTTATTTTTGTTTCATTTTGACTTTGACTTCAAAATTGTATAAAAAAAAAACATTAGTTATCTATTTTAACTATTTGATACTTTCATGTGAAAATCAACTAATTTTGAAAATTATATTGTAGTAATAAAGTATGTGTGAGTAGAATTATAAATATATATATATTGCCTTTTGTTACTGCGAGACTTTTAAGTGCGGTATCTATGAAATTTAATTTTGGATTTAGTACAAAACTAATAAAGACAATTTCGTTCCTCAAAGTCTCGAAATCGTTATTTTAAAATATCTTTTTATGATTTTTAGACGCCAGTGTGTCATTACTTAACGCTTATGTATGAAAATCTTGAAAATCGTGTGATATAACAAAATGAATAAATTTAAAATGAGATAAAGACCTGTGTTTGCAAAACTCAAGATAGATACATTTCAATTTTATTGACTACAATATTATACTGTGATATTGATTAATACTATTTTTACATCTTCTGAAAATTGGAATTGGAAAATTTTCCAAGTATACCGAGTTTTAGAATTTACTTGAGAGAAAGAAAAATATAAAAGTACCTAAAGCTTTCTACGATTTATCAATGTGCAGGAATTGATGAATATCTAATAAGCAGCCTTGGCATTAAAGATCTAGTTGCTCCGATCTGAATTGTATGTGAAGTATCTATCATTATAAACGAAGACATTAATTTCTCTTGTTGACCAATCGCGTTGGATTTGCACACATAAATTTTAAATTATGAAAATTATTATACGAATAAATAAAAGCTTGTCAAATTCGTGTTTTGAATTAGGTACCGAATCTTCACGGTGATAAAAACTGTATTATAAAAACAATCATATAACAACATTGTATAATGTATATAATAATACTATAATATTAATGGCATTTAGTATTTCGTTAAACAATCCGCATACCAATATAAAAATGTCATTATGTGTTTATAATAAAATATCAAATGGACCAATTTATTTTACAAATGTTGTAGTATACAATGCAATATAATATAAAGTTCCCGATATCACGCGTTGCGGCGTAATGATGCATGTGTGTACAAAGCGTTATCATTAACATTCAGGCAAAAACTTGAGTGGCCGGTGATATATTTTAGTTTTCTCTCATTCCATTTATTTCGATTTTGATTGATAACGAAACGACGATGCGTGTCTATTAAAATTCCTTAACCGACGAAACAATTATTATTATTATTATAAGATAATTGATATATTATTATATTTTATACCGGGTACCAACTAAAACAAAACGGTATAGACGACTGAGCGTTCACGTTATATTTTGGAGATCGCAAACAGGATAATTTCCACCTAAATCGAAACGTTTATAAATCGTGTACACGCCGTTATTGTCTACAGGGCGGAATAGTATTATAGCGTGTAGTAACTGCAGAGAGCCTAGTGGCAACAGCAATCAATAGTATGCCCCGTGGCACACGCCGCCCGTACCCACGCGGACCCGCGAGTGAAATATTTGCGTTAACCGTTCCGCGGGTGGCCTACAATGATGACGGCGGCGCGCTACGGAAAAACAACAAGTCTCGCGTACAACGGAGGCGACGAAAATCTGTCCGTCGCAATAATATTATAAAACTATTAACGGTGCGATATCCGCTGAATTTCATGTTGTGCAAAATAATATTACGATTTCCGCGTGATCCAATAACGGTACACAGGGTACAAGGCGTCGTAGGTTAATCCGTACATAACCGATTACGATTTATAAAATCAAGGTATGTGCGGTGACCGCGGTAACGTCGCAACGCAATAACAATAATAATAAAACTCACTGGCCGTGCGTAAGATGATAATTGTTGTAAACGGACGGTGGCGGCGGGGGTGTGCTATCGTCCGGCGGCGGCCGTAGTGGCGGTGGCGGTGGCGGTGGCTGGGGCGGCGTCGGCGGTCAGTCGTACTTTGCTGAACTTCGCACTGCACTGTTTCGAAATATAAAATTGTCTTTTAATTACAAACGATTTAGACGGGACGGCGGAGATAAGAAACGACTACGGCGATTCATACACACGTCAACGGGTCAAACATTAGAGACGTTGCACCGATCGAACGAAACGAATGGATATAATAATTTATTTATTTAGAGAAAAAAAAAAACGAATAAACAAATTTTAATAATTATTATCACAAAACGCTACTCTGTGCGAACAACGGTATGGGCTTGTTGCTCCGCGGCGAGCTTTACGACACTGGGCTCGAAGAGACTGTTCGGGGAAACACCCCGCTGTCATTGGTCGGTACAGTTCGGCGGCGCGCGCGATTTCTCTAATGCACTGTCCCCCGCGCACCGTAGCGGCGATACCGTTCCGCGCCCCGGTGCTATGGGGTGGCGGTCCGCGCGGGGGTGAAATCGATTTTCCCGCAACGTTCCTCCGCTATATTATAATATTATTATATATACACCGTATAAGTCCATCGTAACCTTCGTTGCCGCCTGCCGACGTACCGGACGCGTTACGCGCACAGATGGCGCTCGACGTGAGGACTCGTGCGAATATAACGTATACGACGCATTGTCGCAGTTGAAGTGCAAAACAATAATGCAATAATAATAACGATACAATGGGTAACCTTTTTTTTTTTTTTTTTTTTTATACGTGTTCTAGACGGAAGAAACGAAGTGGACGAATAGAATAGAAAGTTATATTATTATAGTCTATATAGCGGGTGTGGCTGCGTGAGACGTGAGTGAACGAGAGATATAAGAGTCTTGTGGAGGTGTCGGGCTAGGGTTGGGAGTGTAAGTCGAAGAATCAGTAACGTAACCTTAGTGGGATGAACAATCACCCGGGCGGCACTTTATTTTATAGGGGCGTCATTATTTCATATGACATTTTCTACGTTAAGTCTTAAGTGTGTTTAGTTTTAAGATATATAATACAAAAGGGTTAATTTTTTTAAAAAATATATTTCTGTTCCACTTGTCCATCTCATTCACACGCGCAGCGTTAACATTATGACATAGGTACGTAATAATAATTATGTACCTATATGAAAGTGTCAAAATATAATATTATAATAATAATTGAGCGAAAAATATGTTATTACGTTACCCAACTCAAGTTTAAACTAATGAGTTATAAAAAAATTTTCGAAATTTTTCATTATTTAATATTTAATTTATTTTTTATTCAAATTTAAAATAACCAAAACTTAGGTATTACTGCCATAAAATAAATAAATTTCCCTTTAGGCTGCAACACAGTTAATAGTGCGTTTTAACGTAACATAAAAATAAGTAATTAATGGTAATATAGTTCGTTTTGGTATAATTAATGATAGGTGTCTACCCAATTAACATAGCGAATATAATACGTTTTGGCGTAAAATTAGATAAAGTACGTTCTAGACTTGTGATTATATCAATCCCCTATTTTATGTATGGAAATAATATATTTTTAAATGAAGATTTAACTATAAAACAGTAGGTTCGTTTGACATATTTCAACGATTTTGATCCATTGTTGATCGTATTTATTAAAGGAATCTATGTGTAACTCGATTTTATAATTATTCTTTAACTTTTATAATTGGTGTAATACTAACAACAAGTCAACATGGTAAAAAGTAAAAATATAAGTTTGCCTATTTTTTTTTTATATTTTATCCCCATGCCATGTATAAGTATATATATATATAAATAATAATAATTATTTACTGACAAAAACTATCATTTTTAATGATGGGGAGGCAAAGAACGCGTGTGTAAAAAAATTAACACAAGTACACATATTTCCAAATGCGTATCTAAATATACCTTATCGCAAAATAGTATAAGATTAAGATACATAAGAATGTATTAAGAGTTTACATAAGAATATTGTAAATAGGGTATGTTTAGTAACTAAGAACAATTTAAATGTGTAGTGTATATTATAAAGATTATTAAACATAGATAAATTTTAATTATCAGTTCACAAAATATATTATATAACAAAATAAAAATTTTAAATTCAAAAAAATATATAAAGAATTGAATATTTTTAATATTTTAATCGTTTTATTGTTTCATCATATATAATTTTCATGTATATCATATATCATGGAAAATATTTTCAGATATAGAATCCTAATACTAGGTCATGAGGAAATAAATCAAGCAATATCACGACACCGTGAATAAACTGAAATAATATGGTTCGATATCTAAATATTTCTGTCGGAGATATAATATTTAACATCCGTTAATAATGTTTAACACAGATATCCATAACAGATATTTATTTTTTTAATTATCTTTTTCTATGTCTACTTATAAAATTAGTGAAAATAATAAATCATAATAGACATTAAGTGAAACCAAAATTTAAATGTCTAGTAATTTACTTCATAAACGCTAAACTGGACGGTTTCTATTTATATAATCAAATAATCTAAACTGTGTTATATTATAAATTTAAATAAAATTTCCCTATGACACGTTTACAATGGTCTCATTTCAACTATTTTCCAACAATAACGACAGTGAAATATTGATTCATAAAAAATATTACTATCCAAAGTAATCAAAAATTATATTAAACGATTTTGAACTAAGTCACGTAATATGTCATGAGTTACTGTTGAAAATGGAAATAGCCAGTAACCACGATGGGAAGTTAGTTATTACAAATAAAGTTGAACCAATAAATATATTTATATTAATTCACATAAATTTGAAAGTATGACATAATCAGAGAAAGTAGAGACTTATAGGCTATTTAAGTAATGAAACACTATACTAAAAAACGTAAAAAAAACGTAACGTAACGTAACTAAAAAACTAAACGAATTTTACCTCGTTTCCATGTATAAAAATATAACATTTAAATAAGAGATATTGAATCTAGAAGTAAAAACAATCATGTATACAATTAAAAGTTGTAGTTATACAATTATTATAAATGCTTTATACTTTACTATTTTTCCAATCACATCATTAAGTTATAAGTTTTTAAATCTCAAGTAAGACAAAATTATAAATGCATGCTTTATTTTATTTCTTAAAAAAAAAAAATACAGAAATAACTATTTAACAAATTGGTAAATTGTATTAAGTTATTAAAATATTAAAAGACGTAGGTAGGTATAAGTTAATAATAAGACAATAAAACATTCCTCCCACCCACACAACTCGTGCAACGCATCTTTAGAAAACTGAATAACATTTCTTACTTTTAAACATATTATATTTATCTGTATTTAATATTTTTTATACCAGTTTTAGCATTTGTAAAAAATTCACTTAACTGCAACATTTCTATTTACTTACATATAACTATATATAAGTCTATAACCAAAATACAAAATGTATGTTAACATCAAAAACATCGAAACGTTCTATCTCATAGGATTTTTTGTATAGAAACCGTAGAAAAATGTTTTTTAATTATTTGAAAATAAAAATGGAAAATATCATTTAGGTATGTTTTTAGAATGGCATTACGTATGTGTAAAAAATATTTTATTGCTATAAAACTATAAATTATATTTATTTTAAGTACAATAAAGGTTAGACATTTAAAACATTTTATTTTAACCCTATACAATATCCTGTAAATGGTGTAATATGTTTATTGTGTATCCCATATGAGCGTGTGTGATTATGTCAGAACTATATTTTATCGAGGGATAATATACATATTATGTATACAATATGTATAGAAAATTAGAAACTAACAATAATAATGTATGTCTAGCCTACCTAATATTTACAATTTCCTTAAAACTTTTTATTATAATTTTTAAAATGCTAAATAAATATTTATAATATATTTACATATTTATAAACCTAAAAACACTTGTTGTTACCATATCTTTGTATCTTTGTAGTATCTTTTATAGTATCTTTGTCAATAATTTTTCAACTTCGGTATTAAAATTATATATTCTATATAATATTAAATATGCACACAATATAATAAAATAATTAATAAGAACATATTATTTAATTTGTTTTTCTATTATTATGAGGACGTCTTAATAATGTACATAGGTAATTTATACTGGGACATTTCCTCTTTATGTCTTATACCCTATAGATGATTTTGGTTCTAATGATCTATGCTCCTGTAGAATTCAGACTCACATGTTCCGATATAAGTCTTGAACAAGGAAATCATTTAAATTTACATTTTTCGTTTACGTATATGGCAATAATGCAAATTGCTCACTAAAATTCCAAAATAAAATCGCAATACCACCACCTCGAGCAATGTCACAACTCGTTCGTTGTTATTGTGCGTCGGGAACCGTGGGGGGGAGGCTCCCGTCAAACGACAGACACGCGTTTGTAAAAATTAACTAAATAAAATTAAAAAATAATTATAAATTAAAAATAATAATAATAACGAAAAACCGCACTGCCGCGGTGTCTGTCGACTAGAGAAGGACGAGTCACTCCGAGAGAACGCAAGCGCCCCGCTCGTTTTCGTTACCCCCGAATGAGTGGGTCGATAATATTCCGCCCGTGGCAATTGCGCGCATACCGTGACAATGATCAGCCGCAATACACCGGGGTGGTCTATAATATAATATATCGTTCCGACAAATATTTCAAACGATCGTACACGACAGTGTCGTATTTACAGAGCTGATATATAGATTATACACATTCTACGCACCGTGTCATGATAAATGTACAAATTTTACTATTTTAAAGTGAAAACCACTTTTTTTCAAATAAAATTCTAAATACGCCACGTTGCCGGGTAGGTGGGTTATATAAATAATAATAATATACACGCATTTTCGCGGCAGAATGACGATTAATTTGTCCGGCCCTGGGACCTAAAAGGCCCTTAAAATTTTTAAAGAGACCTCCAATATTTATTTAATATTTTAAATGAAATAATTGTTATTGTTTATATTTTAAATTGTATAAGAACCTAAACATTTTAATAATTTTGATGAATTTATAATATCATCAACATCCACAGCTATTAAAGATTATTGAAGAAGTTTTTCAATGCATTTTATATAAAACAATTTCTAGAATTTGTAATATAATGTCTTATATATGTGTACTTATGTGGTATAAAATTAATTTTTAAATAAATTATAATATAGTAGGAGGACATACTGTAATACTTCTTAATTTTTTAGGTACCTAAGAATGAAGCTAACCTCATGCTTTAATTTTTGTATCTGGAGTTAAAATGTATGTGACTCCACTGTTCATGTCGTATAAAATTACGCTTAGAAAATTATATCAATAGTGGATGTTAATAATTTAAAAGTCTGTAAAATTAGAACAGATATGACTATATGCTAATCTATATTATTCAAGCAGTATAATAATAATATGTGTATTTAACGTCATAATAATGTCAAATAATATCGAGTTCTATGGAGGTGGAATCTCAGCAAATTCAGCTGCTACCTACCACAGATCTTAGGAGACTAGATCTAGAAAAATCTGTGCGTGCAGTTTTTATGGGAAAAGGTTGTGAAACTATATAGGTACTAATATAATTAGAGCTTTAAACTTGATGATTTAAAAATATTTAAAAATGTACAAAAATAAAATATTAAAACACTTAAAAACACCCAAAAATGAATTTGGAAATGTCTTGAATATATATTTATATTATATATAATAAAAACTAAATATGCCTTTAATATCATTGTTAGTTTTATACTAATTTAGTATAAATTATAGTATTCATTATGAACAGTACCTTAGATCATAATATATTCTATACTATGAATAAAGCCATGTAAGCCCGAGTATTTAATTTGATGCCAACATATCTTAGTTATCATTACGCAAAATAATTGATAATAAACTTTTTATTTTTTTGATAATTAAACATTTACGCTATTAAACTTATATAATGTTTTGTATTATTATACGTATATGATTAATTATACAACGCGAGTATTTCAACCAAATAGAATTACGCGCATACGCAAAAACAGCTGGGGCTCTAAACACGTTGGCATTAAAATTCAGCCTTATGGCTACATCCATAGTATATGATCTAAGAATAGTACCTACATATATATTTTTAAACATACAAATAATAGTCTGTTTTATAGGTGTTTTAATGTATTGTAATCGGTTTATACGGTCTGACGATAAGAAAACAAATAAGTATTTTATTTTAAAAAAAATTCTACGTACACCACTGTATGTTTATCACTAAATCCAAGTAATTTTGGTTAGGTATTTATGATATTATGAATATAAACTTGCAGCTAATTATTATTTGATATATTATTTTATTAAGAAAATTAAACAATTTAACTAATTTCTTTCTAAATAATTATTTCCGATGCAAAAATAAATTAATTTATAAATCAATTAATTTATTTTAGAATAGGCAATATCTGTTGAAAATAGAAATTATAGTATTTAAATATTACCTAAAAATATACGACTTATATATATTATGTACTATTTTTTATTGTTGACTACCTCAGCAGGAGTATGTAATTTATAAAATACTTAAATGTCCCCAAACAAAAACAATTATGTCTAATGTCTATTAAGTATTAGATAATATGTTAAATTAACATTTTATGTTTTTATTTTTATTTTAATTTACTTTATTCGATTTATTAGTCTATAATATTTTTTATATTTTTTTATTTATACAATAAAGTATAACGTACTTTGAATAATTTATAAATTATTATAAAAATCAAATACCATAAAAATTATCGCACAGCTGTTATATAATGCCGTGGCGGAGAAAACGAATATAACTATTGTTAAATAGGTCACAAAGTCAGTTATAGGTATAAAATAATAATAAAACTATTATTCATTTTCTCAAGTATTTATACAATTTTAAATTTGCGTCACAACAGGATTCCACTTATAAAGATTTGAAAAAAACACTTAACTACATTTTTATATGCCATTGAAATTTAACATTAGTTGCCTAATTCCAATGAAAACATTATTAATTTCAGTCAGCAGAAGAAAATAAGAGATTTGTCTTATACCTAAAAACAGCCTCTGCTAAATTTTAATCATGACTCATGACTAACGAACACTAATATGACATGTTGTGGTAAGCTTAATTTCGGATAGTAATTATTTACACTCCTATGTTAGTTGCCTACATGAGATGTATTATAGACTATAGTGTAATAGATCTTATAGTTTATATTTTATATATTTACGAATATGATTCACTATCTCATTGAGTTCTAAAATATATGCTTACTAATTCGTGGATAATAAACTTGAATTAAAAATAAATACAAATATTTGGTAATTTATTTTGTAAATAGTATAGTTAGGGCTATAGTCAAGGCCAGATTAAGGATCTATTGGGCTCCGGGTCTGAAATTACACATAGGCCTTTTTGACAAAACATGTTTTATAAAGTTGCTTACTATGCTCGCAAATCTTACATTTTTTTAAACTATTTCATAAATATAAATTACAGTAAAATTTTACAATAATACTATTTTATCAGATAATTTTTTTTCTTGCTTTACTTAAAGCCAATTCTTTTAGTACTTCATTTAAGTCGATTTTAATGATTTTAATACATCATTCTCAGAATTTAAAATAATTTGTATATCTATGTTTTCTTGTGTTTGAATAGTTCTATACTTATTTTTATTCTAGTTGATTTTGAAAAAGATTTTTCAGCAAAACAATTATCCACAGAAATCGTTAAATATATTTTTAAAGATGTAAATATATAAGGAAAAATTACTTCGAGTAACTGATTTCCAAACCAATCAAATAATTTGATAATGTCAGTTGAATAAAAAGAGACGAATAAATGGACACAAAGGTAGAGGTAAACCGAGGAAAGCATATATAGAAGAAATGATAAGACAAGCTATCGACTGTAGTCGATACATAGACATGAAAAGACTGACTTTCAACAGAGAAGAATGGAGCACCAGATTCGCAACGACAAGGCAAAGCCTTTAGTAAAGAAGAAGAAGAATAAAAAGACGATTGACAAAGCCTTCAATATTCTCTAAATTGTAGAAGTTAAATAAATTGTATTAGTTCGTTTAACAAAGTAAAATCTACATCATTTTAGATTCTGAGCGGAGCGAAGAATATATTGTGTCTACAAAGATTTTTTTTTTATGTATGAAAACATTTTTTCGGATAGAAATAATTGTCCGATTATCACAAGTAGGATATGCTTTTGATAGCAAATCGTGTGCTCTTGGTACTTTATTCAGCTCATTTTTCGAATTTCTCCAAACTTTTTCCCTAGGAGAAGAAAAACTACCAAAAAATTGGCAAAATTACGATTTTTGTCATTTTTTATTTTTTATTTCGTGATAACTAATTAAATTTTGATCGTAGGGATTTGAAAATTTTTTGAGTACTAAAATTGGTAATATATAAAGGTAGTAAAATTTTGGAACAGATTAGTTGATTATTTGGTAAAATATAGAGCTATGAACTTTTTGACAAAAAAAATTGATATTACTTACAATTTTGGGTTTATCAATTTGAAAATTTTACAGAAGCCTAATAATATACGACTTAATCGTTTTACAAAATATTTTAAAAATCGTAACTGACAATTTTTTTTATAGGCTTTTTATTTTTTTTTCTGATATATGAAACATCTTTTCAGGTAGAAATAATGGTCCGATTACCACAAATAGGGTACCTTTTCCGTACTAAATTTCATCTAGTTGGTACTTTATTTAGCTCATTTTTTGAATTTCTCAAAAGTGTTTCCTTGAGAAGCAGAAAATTGGTAAAATTACAGTTTCCGTTATTTTTATGGTTTTTTTATTTTTTTATTATTGAGTTTTAATTAATTATTAATATTAATATTATAATAATTATTAATTGACTTGAAAATTTTTTTTAAGTACTAATATAGGTAATATTTACGTTTAGTAAAATTTTGAAAAGGATTGGTTTGTTTTCTGGACAAATATAGAGCTTTGAATATTTTCCAAAAATATTTATTATTACCTGCAATTTTTGATTTAACGGTATGAATTTTTTATAGAAGTCTACTTTATACTATTTATTCTATTTACAAAATATTTTGAAAATCTTGACTGACAATTTTTATCATGAAATGATAACTCCTTGAATATTGTTCGTAGGGATTTGAACTTTATTTTGTATATTTACATATGAAATTTACATTCGTGGTAAATTTTGGAATGGATTATCAGTATAATATATTGCAATATATTGAGATTTGCTCAGAATCGTATTTTTTATGCAATATCATTGCATTCAAATCTTAATAATTATAATAAACCACTAATTTCAGGTCACTTACCCTGGCACCACAAGATTAAAATTATGAAAAAAAAATATACCACGAATTAGTAACGAATTCGTAATTTTTTGTAACCAAAATTCCCGAATTCGTAACCTTATTTAAATCCCTTTAAAACTGTTTTTTATTTGCGAGTGCCAGGGTAATATTACCCTGGCACCCGCAATGTTCACAAAACGACCTACAGACTCCAAGTTGGTTTCAATAGTTAGGTACTAATTCGTTATTTTTCGTAACCACAATTTCGAAATTCGTAACTTTATTAAAGTCCCTTTAAAAGGGTTTTTTAATAACGCTTACCCTGGCACCCACAAATAAAAAACAGTTTTAAAGGGATTTAAATAAGGTTACGAATTCGGGAATTTTGGTTACGAAAAATTACGAATTCGTGGTATATTTTTTTTTTCATAATTTTAATCTTGTAATGCCTAGGTAAGTGACCTACTAATTTCTCCAAGGACCGAAGGGACAAAGGAGGAACGTCCACAATCGGCCTTTCCCACTTTTCTATACTTTGAAGTATAGTTTGTGACATTCAAATCAATTTTTTCATTACATTTTTAAGTTAAGTGAGTTATGAATAAAAAAAATGGCAGTACCACAGTGTATAAATAACATTAATAAATATAAATGAAAATAACAGTAAAATGCGTCTTTTCAACTATAATACTTTTATATGTATTTACTTATTTTTGTCGATAAAAAAATTGTTATTTTAAAAATATAAGTAAACTATAATTAAAAGTCACAGAAAAATATGTATCAGTTTAAAATTATATGGGCCCTTATCACATTTGTATTTGAGAGGAACCTGGGACGAGTGGTGCCGGAGCTGGGGGGGGGGGAAGAGGGGGCATCCGACCCCCCGTTAAATATATCGGGGAGCAAATTATGATTTTGCCCCCCTGAACATTTGTCTTCATAGTTATATACTTAATACTTAAACATTTTAAAATTATGGTTTATATTTAAATTACATTTTTATTATTTTTAATATTTATATAATATGTAATAAAATGAATTTTGAAAAGTTGTATAAGAAATAAAATTAAAAAATGTAAAACATTAAAATTGTTTTTAATTTTATATTCAAATTAAATTAGGTAAATAAGACTATTAATTTAATCTACAAAATAGTAGTTAAACCTATTTTATAAAAATCAATAACTATTTTGTATTTTATTTTAATATACTATATATCATGATTTTCTTTAAATTTTTGCCCTCCCATAAGAAAAATAGTTCCTGCGCTTCTGCCCGGGACCCTTTAATCCGGCTATGACTATAGTATAGACAAGTATACACAATATACTTTAAACTTAAGGCCTTAAATTATTATTATATTCTAAGACCTAAGTCCTAATTTTAAAAACTAAATATAATATATTATGAAAATTATTGTATTTGTATATTATATAAAAATATAATACTAAAGTTAAATTTGATTTAATTACTTTTAAATTGATAATAAACAATAAGTATATATATATATATATATATATATAGGTATATATAATATATTAATTTTTTAACGTAGTATGTAATTTTATATGATGATAACTAAAAATTAACGTTTTGTACTTTTATTTAGATATAAGTATTACTCTTTATCGATTAATATTTAATATTAAACTTATAGTCATATTTTTAATACCAACACTTTTAACTATTATTTTATACAAAATACTTAAATACATAAATTTCAATCCCAACTAGTCACTATAGTAATCAACGAATAATACACTTAATTATAAAACAAAATGATTAGATGAATAAAAAAAATTGTAAATGTTACTTATAAAATAATATATAATATAATCAGGAACGGCATAGACTATAGCTGGGATAATTATCTACTAATTTAAAAACTGCTGTCAAATAAATCCATAAAAAAGGTTTATTAATACGTATATTCGTATGTCGTATAACCATTGAAATAATATCGTTTTATTGTTCGATTTGATAATTTTCTCAGGCAATACCTACGTATTTGTATGATAATATATTTATAATATTCGTATAGCCTATTCAATTATGGTAAAGTATAATCGTTCACAATAAATCATAAACAATTTACAACAGTACAATTTTGCGTAAATCATAAGTCAACAACCTACCTCTTCGTCAACATATATGTTTTCGTCTTCGGAATATTCATTAGTCTGCTTTACCGAACTGTCGATCCACGAATTCACCTTATCTGCTACATCCTTTGGACATTTGGTCTCAGACGCAGCCTCGTCATCTAAATCATTTTCTACTTCGTCAATCCGCGCACCGGCTATATCCTCGTCAGCCTGCACATTTTTTTTGTCGACCCCTTCGGCTTCACCATCATCGTTATCCTCGGCGTCGATTTCTTTAATTTCATTGTCATCAGCATTGTGATATGCGTCTGTTTCGTTGCCTTTCTTCTTACCATCTATCAACATTGTGTTAGCAACAAGTGTGAACCGAAGTCCCGAGCTGACGTTGTACAACCGAGGCTTTTTTTTCTTTACCTTACACTTTTCAAACACGTTCCGGAATCCTTGAAACTTCTTCTCGATATCCTCGACCGTGTCCTCTTCCAACGCGTGGCCGCCATCGTCCTTGCCGCCGTTGCCACCACAACCTCCGCCTATTTTGGTGTACACTTCGTCCGCCTGATGGACGGACGGCACGTACGACTCCTGCTGCGCTTTGGCTTTGTGCCGTTGCTTTCGACGTCGGCCATCGGATCGGTAGAAAACCCGAAACAATGATTTTTGTTCGCGATTGTGCACGTTACCCGATCTCACGTCGTACACGCAATTCGGTTTCGCTGGAGCAATACCGAGTAACTTGGTCACATAATACTTACAAGTGGCTGCTGTTTCCATTGCAAGCACAGTGCACTACAGTACAGACTCATTGTCGATAACAAAACTTATTATTAATAACGCGGTTATAGGTTAGGTAATAATATTATAACTTAATGGTAGGTACTACTGTTGTTATTTTAAAATGGCGTATCAGAACGTAGCCAACGCGCACACAATAATAATAATATGTGCATGTACCGGTTGGTGCGGATAAGGAGGCGGATAACGTGCGAACATTTGTGCAAACAAATGTGCCGACGAGGGGACATAAATAATAGCACGACAACTAGGTATATAATATGGTGCCTGCGCCAGTTTTTAACGTTTACACACAGCTATATAAGTATACTTTGACAATTCCGGCTCAGTATAAATTATTTTCGAATATAATATGATATTTGAAAAATTATCCGTAACCCGTACAGATATCAGTAATAATAAATACTTACCTATAGGTATTAATTATATCACTGTAACCGCGCCGAAGTCCATATTTATGAGTTACCGTATATTTAAAAGCTTATTTTAGTGGGTGGGTATATTTATCTGAGGAGAATGTGATTTGGAATTTGTAAATAATGTAACTTATAAAAAATTATTGTAATTGATTAAACAATGCTATATTAAACAATATAAGGAGTTATAAAAAGTGGGAAGGTCAGTTGTGGACGTTCTTCCTTCGTCCCTTCGGTCCTTAGAGAAATTAGTAGTTTATTATAATTAAGATTTGAAGGCAATGATATTGCATTAGAAAATACGATTCTAAGTTAAACTAAATATTTTATAATATATTATACTAATAATCCATTCCAAGTATTCCAATTTGTTAGTACTCAAAAAAACTTTCAAGTCCCTACGATCAAAACTCAATTAGTGATCACGAAATAAAAAAATGTTAAATAATGGAAACTGTAATTTTGCCAATTTTCTGTTATTTTTTGGTAGTTTTTCTTTTCCCAAGTAAAAACGTTTGAGAAATTCGAAAAATGAACTTAAATAGTACAAACTAGATGAAATTTTGTACAGAAAATATACCCTATTTGTGGTAATCAGAACATCTTGTTTTTACCCGAAAAAATGTTTTCATACATAAAAAAAAAAGTCTTTGTTAATCCAAAACATTCCTCCCTTTGCTCAGAATCTAAAATAGTTTAAATGTTTGATACCTACTCTTTTTAACTTATAATAGATGAATTATTGTTAATTAAAATTTAACAGTGGAATAATTGAAGTATTTCTTATGTTGCATCTGTAATAAAAATTAATTTTTAGATGTTGCAAAGTTATAATTTTTCTACAATTAAATTATCTAAAATGTAAAACTATTATTATTAATTATTAGTCAAATAAATAGCCTACTATTAGCATTTCAATAATTGCCTACTCTATTTATTATATTGAGTAATTAATAAAAGTAATTTTAAAAAGAAATATCACCTCCCCTACTCTTACATATATGTATATATACACATCACTCAAGACTTCAAGATTAAATATTATTATTGCACCAAATATTTTTACCAAATTACGCCACTGAAATTTAGGATTAGACGTAAAAAGCATAGATGAGTTACGATATCCGTTGTAATTTATAGTTGTGGATGGGGACTGATTGCAGGTAATTTTTTCCATAAATATAATATTGTACTCGGTTGCCTCTAATTACCTATATGGCTAGTTAGGTGTACCAATTACGGATTATACTGTTATGTGCAGACTAGATTAACTTTATCTAATCGATAACTGATTAAAATCACAATTTTAACACAATAACTTTTTGGTTGGGTAAATACTATATTTATAACTGTTAATAAAATATTTATAGTTCTGAAAAAAAAGAATAAAATAATCAATGATTAAGTTCGTCTGCGACTGTAGTCAGTAATTTGTGGGCGTCTATCGTCTAGTTGTTCTTTTATATTGACATCATCTTGTCTTTATTAGTTGTTGTTTCGTATCCATGTTATTATTATAATTCTAAGTACCAATGTAATTATATTTATGTTGGTTTATATATTTCCCAGGTGTTCTTTTACTGATTTCGCATTATTCATTATTTATGATTCTAAATATTTTACTTTCTTGGTCTAGTTTTAATAATATTATGGTCTATACATATATCTTCTTCTTGCTTCACAACTATATGAAGTCCTACACCTCCATAGATTTCTCATCACCTGCATCACGTCCAATCACAACAGCTAACTTCATATTACTCTCAATTTCATATATTCATTTCTTCTTTAGTCTTCCTCTTCCTTCATACCATCTACATTGATTTCCAAAACAACTCTCACTTCTTCTGAATCATCTCTCCTCATAACATGTCCAAACCATCTTTTACCTATGTTAGCATATTCTTTGTCATTTTCTCCACAAACCACAATTAATACAACTCCTGTACTTTCTCTAATGTATTCATTTCTATTTTATATAACATGAAGACCGCACTAACGAATATAATTAGATTGTCTCTGGAAAAGTGTTTTCGACAAATGACCGTGATATATATACGCGCATCAGTTACTCATATCAGCTCGACTGCTCCTGCCTGATAGCTCTCTGGGCCCGGTATCCATAACACGCCCGCCTGAAAGATTCATTACCTACCTATTTTCTATTCATTATTTACTAATTAAATTTTATAATTGATTCTGATGACCAGAGGCATATTTATGGGAGGGGGTTGAACGGGCTTAAACTCCTCCCTGTGGGCAAAAAAAAAACGAAATTGCTATTAATTTTATTATTTTGCCACCTGTTGCATTATAATGTATACAAATATAGAACATGTTTATTTTCATTTTTTTTAAATTAATTATTTTAATTATAAAACGTTGTGGGGGGGTTAGGCTCATGAAGCTTCTAAAAAAAATCTGAACCCTCCCTCCCTTTAAAAATTGCTAAATACCTGCACTTCTGCTGATGACAATAATATAGAAAAAATGAATTATTTTATTTTCTATGAATTATACTATTATAAAAAATTACAACATTACAAAATAATAATAAAGTATCCAGATTGTATTTTGACACTTTACCGGTTACCTTAATTAGAAAATTTAATAACTATATTCCAATAATCGCATAAAATTGACACTATTTTAACCCGGTAATTAAATAGTGAGGTAAATATATCACATATACGGTATACCTATTTGTATAATTGCATGTCCATTATAATCATAACATATCAATTACGAATATGGAATATACAAGTACTAGGTAGGTATATCTACTTTAAATTTTAAACGTGTTTAATCAATTCATCTTTCTTTACATAACGAAATAAATATTATATATAAAAATAAATATTAATAGAATATTATAGAATAATATAATATAATATATATTATAGAAATATATATTATATAAAATGTTGATAATATAGGTAATAGGTAATCTACTTTTTTAAAAATAAAATTAGTTAGAATTAATTATTTATCATCTAATTATATATCATTTTCGAAATGAATTATGTAAGGTGTAAACAGTTTGACAATGACTTTTTGACTTGCATATTTTACTTTACATAAACAAATTCAACAGAAGTCATTTCAACGAATTGTAACTCATGCTATTGCTCTTTACTTCACTCTTCATAGTGAAACAAAATATTTCATATTGGCGATATGAAATGTGTAAGTAACTTAAAGAAAATGAAGTGTTTAATTTTTTAACTTGCATACCTAGGTAATAAGTATTATTAAAAACTTAATTATAGATATCGGATATCAAAAAGTATCTGTCAAATCACAATACCTATCAAATTCTAACACTTAATTTTTATATTTTACTATCAACATATCAAGATACAAAAGTTGGTATAGTTCTGTTATTTTTAACTGCTATATTATTTATATAGTGAAAGTGAACCAATGTCTGTATTAGTACAAATTGTGAATAATATATGAGAGCATATTTATTGAGGAACTAAACTTTACGCATAGGTTTTAGATACATTATTAAATATAGCTAAGTCTGAGTTTAATGTTGTTTAATGCATGTTTGCATGGTTGCAGCCTGTAATAAATCACATAAATTTGTAATTTATGAATATTATTTAGATTATTAAAACTGTAGTAACACGAAAATTACGAAAGAAAAAAGGATAAAAAGATAAACATGGATAGGGAAAATATCGTAGAGAAGGGAAAATAATTAATGGAAGGATGGAAATAGGATAAGAATATATAAGATGTGGTATGTAGAAAAATGTAGGATCGTAATAGGAAATAGTATGGATCTTTTACCTTCCTCCTTATATAAGAGGGGTTTCGGGATAATAAGTTCGAGGGTATTCAAGATATATACCTGTGTACGGACTTCGTATTCCGTTTGTGATTAGAAATATTTAAGTTATTTATGCCAATTAAATATATCAAAATTATATCAAAGCACGGACTTCATATTCCGTTTGTAACTTTAATATAATTTTCCTGATTAAATTTATTGGAATAATATTAGCATACGGACCTCGTATTATGCTTTTGATTTAATATATTTTTATTGATTAAATTTATTAGAATTATATTAACGTATAACAGTATAAAATTCGATCTCTATTTTTTTTATTTTGATTTATTGAACGAGTTAATGTTAGCTTCCCGAATCAATGATCCCTAGAAAATCATAAAAAGTGATTCTACCCTTTTGGAACGCCTCTGTAATTATTACCACAATAGGCATTGATAGTAATAAAAAAAACACTGAATATAATCTCTAGAATGCTCTGGCTATCATTGGAATATAATCTAGATTTTGAATATTACTCGTATGTTGTTATATGTATAAGCTCGTCACTGCACACGCGATCTAGCTGATATGAACAATTTGAACAAAGTGGCTGAAATGAACGATCTGGACGGTCTGGCAGGTCTGGCCGGGAGTATTCTTGGTAGGCCTATGTATGCCCTCGTGGGACGGTTTTTGTGGTCTAGATCAAAAGATTTCTGCAAAAAATGTGAAATATTTTTTTGATCCAGAGGGATTGATCGAAAATGTCTATGTGAATGAGAGTCGGCAAATCCATTTAGCATGAATAAACAACTGACGGTGTATGCCGACTATTTGGGACTTTATGATCCGCCAACAAAAAGAAATTGAATACAGTTGAACGTGCCAATTTTTAAGGTTTCCTGTGAAATGCCCACTATATTATGCATCGTATTATAGTTGCATTTTAGTTGTCAGTATTTGTGTTAGTGATAGTCTTAATAAAAGGGATTATTTTGAATTGTGTGGAGATGTGACAGTATTCTGACGGCGCCAGAGTCGCTTTATTGTACATGTATTAATGTTTTTACTAATGTTAAAATGTATGTGTTCTGTGAGTATTAATTTAAAAGATTTATGTTTTTTAATATGATGTGTGCTCATATCATTACAGTAGTCTGTATATCTAGATGATTAGTTAGTATAAGTAAAGTAATATAATAGTTTTAAATTCTGTGAGCTGAGTAAGTAGTAATAATATAATAATTAATACATTTTAAATTCTTATTACGATTATTTTTATAATGACTTTGGTCACTGTCATTCACATAGGATGATAATTAATTAATAAAATTAAAATTAAAATTAATATTTTATTTATTATGGAAACTGAAATGTTTATATTAAGATAGTAGGGTATGTAATTATTTTATTAAAAAATTATGAGCACATAACCAGGTTATTGGCAAATTGTTATTTCCTGACATAAATAACAACACTCAATGTTTCTTTGTTTTTGTTTTTTTAATATTTTAATTTTATTGAGACATTAATGGATAATGTTTTTATAAAATTAAATTGCAAATAAATTATAATTAATTTCTGTATGATGATTATAATGAAACTAAGAACAAATTGTTAATTAATGTTAATTAATAACACCAAAATTTAATACTTAACCAGAATGCTAACCTATAAGTTAATTACTTAAAACTAAATAAAATAATTTTAGGATTTATTATAATTTCACACAAATAATTTAATTACAAAAAATATACCTTTTCGTTAAATCTAAAAATAATTTTCAGTACTTTTTATAATACAAATCAAATACACTTTAAAAATATAAAATGTTTTATTTTAAAATTAAAATACAAACAATTGAATAATACAAAAATATGGTGATATTCTAATGGACGGTATATTATAATATAATAATTATAATTATGTTTAAACTTAATACAGTCTTACTAAAAAATAATGTACAGTACAAAAATTTTAAATATTAAGACTGTATGGATTAGGAAAATACAGAGGCAATGACATTCATATAACATTGTATAACATTTTATGTAAGTTAATTAATTTTTAATATGTATTGTTAAAGTTTAGGTTATAGTGTCTATACTTTATATTAAATTAAAATTATAACATAAAGGTTCAAACATATTTAAGACTGATATAATATTAATATGTTTGGTAACTAGCATTATATTTCAAATGAATGTAATGAACTCTGATGAATTATTAAACTTAATTGGTCAATTAAAACAAAAATTGTCCTTTTAGTTATATTCTTATTAAATATATTAATTGGTAAATATATACTTTATGATTTAAAACTGAACAAATTTGTTTAACAATATTATTTTATAAAATATATCTCCCGTTTTCTTTGTCGAGTCTTAATATATTAACATTTTTTAGTAAACAAATATAAATCAAAATTTATCACTGATCTAAATTTCTAACAAACAAAAATATACTTATCAAAACAATAAGCAAATTGGATGATTTAGACAGGGTAGCCGAGTTACACCAATTATCAAAATAACAAAGGCACCATGTTGTTGAATCATAATAGTCTCTGTAAATATTAAAAAAACATTAAATTTACTACTTTATAATACAATATCATTGCACATATATATAAAAATACCGTTTAATATCCAGTTCAGGTATAGAATTGTTCACATAGTTGCCTAGTTTAACATCAATAGAACTTTTTTTGCAACCTTCATACTTATCAGCAGGTATGTCTGTTCGAAAACCTTTAAATGAACTCAAACAATCTCGAGTAATACGTTCTTCAGCTAAAATTTAAAATTATTTTAATACTTTAATAATGTTTATTAATTAAAAAACATTAGATTAATAATCAATTGAAACCATACATTATATCGATTAATAGTCTCCAATAAAAAAAATATCGCAAAATAAAATTTACACACAGAGTTTAAATTGTGTTGTTTAGGTGAAATGTTTTAGAATATAAACTATATGTATTCAAATTTTTAAAAAAACATTTAGATACATTGATTAATATGTTTGAATGACACATTACATTTATACTAACACTTGATTTAAAACGTACACTTGTTAATTAATGTTAATTACTCAACAATCTATTAAAATTGATATAGAATCATATGATATCACTATTGTTACGATTGTAAGAGTAATCAATTCCAATGGAATGCATCTATGATATTATATCAAAAAATCATTTTTGACAAAAGTGTCATTTATGCCAAATAAGACAGGAGCTGTCGATATATTATTATGATTTTTAATTAGTAATACCACTACAAAATATTTTTATAGTTCATAAATAAAAAAAACAAATTTACCTCCTTTTTTCTCGATAATTTTTACACATATATCATCTTCTTCAGGACAGGTGACTGTTTTATACCATAACCACTTAAAAGATGAGCCGCAACCCGGCTGTGTAGAAACACATTGGTAGCATAATAAAAAGGATTGAGCTGTAATACAATATAAAGAATAATATTAAGTAAGATAGTAATGATTTTAAAGTTATTAATTACAAATTACAACAAAAAATACCATAGGGCCACTCCCCAAAGTACTACTCACATTTTACAAATAATATCGAAAAAATAAGTAATGAAATAAACATTTTTGTTTTGGTCATTTTCATTTTGAGATATTTGATGATATACTATTTGTTATATTTGAAAATATTTAGTTACTTAAACAAATTAATGAAATTATAAGAAAATAATATAAATTTGAATAATAGGTAATCCAACCGACTACTCAGTCTCTAACTTAAACAAAAACAAAGGTAAAAACAAGAAATAGATTAAAATATATAAACACTAGTGATAAATTACAGTGTAGCCATCTATGCAATAAATAACAAAGTAAATAATATATTATTTAGAACGACGCATACATTATTCCTTATTTACGTCGAATACTCAAATAATTCCTTTTTTGTGTCTCAATTATTTCCTAATTTAAACGTTGCCTTACTCCAAACACTCAATTACAATAAGCCCAATTATGGTAGATCTAAAAGAAGACTAAGCTCCATCTAACATTATTCGTTTGTTTTTACTTACAACTTTACAAATTACATTATAAATAATTTAATAATGTAATATAGAAATCCTCCTACAATGTCTTGCTATTTAAATACTATTTAGTATTTGTACCTATGCCAACTGGCAACTACTAACTAACTGCCATTGATTAAATAAACATATATGTACCTATATTGAATTGTTGTATTATATAATTCATAAAATACAATTATTATGTAACAACTTGGTACAACTCCATAAAACAAGCGTATAATATTTAGGTATAATATTAACGAATAAAAATTTTAAAAAAACTATTAGCGAATTCAAATTATATAGGATACAAGCGTAATCTATATTATTATAAATGACGTGCTGATTGTAAATTAACAATTTTTTGACATAATTTTCGTCGATAAAATCGCGACCGTGCAGGGCGTGGTCGCGAGCAATTCTCCTGCAGGAGCGCCCTACGTCCTACGGACAGCCGCACAACCGCAGGACACAACGACTTGGCCGCATATAATATATATATATATATATTACATTCAACTTTGTAGTAGTAATATAAGTACATAACGTAAAAACAACATTACTATATATAACTCTATATTATTATGCACGATCACGACGTACATTTAATAATAAAATAACGTAAAAATAATTTCATTTGACTTTTGGACGATCGAACATAGAATATTAATAATTTTACTGCGATAATAGATAACTCTGTGTATATTAATTAGATTAATTAGAGGTAACACGATCGTCCGAAACACAGCCGTAACAAAATAAATACCTGCTACTATGTTCGAAAACAACCATAGGAAAATGATGTACGTCAGGGATCCGCAGAGTTGACCGTTTAGGGTATAATATAATGCCATTTATACCCGAACAACATCGAATAAGTTCGGTAAGTATAAAACTTTACTGTATATGTTATTAAAATAATATTATATTTTATGACCTGTTCTGGCGCGAAGTGTCATATATATTTTTACTTTGGTGGATCAGAGGCTGGTATTGATAATACATTTGATTCTCAATTTGCAATTGTAATATTAAGCCTTTAGCCCCCTATTACACTAAAACCTGCACAGAACAATAAATTAAGAATGTAAAAACTTTTGAACAATCGTATCATACTATTATAGGTATATATTAATACCAACTAAATTATCAAAATATTATTAAATAATATTATATTAAATTAATTTTTTTATTGGAGAGCGATCGTTGTAATTCCCAAGAAACACCCCCTAAAATTTACTGCTACTAAAATTACTACAAAATCAAAAAGGTAATAATTATATACATGAACGCTTATAATAACGTGAAAATGCAAAAATTATTTTATTTTATCTACCCTTCGTGCGTGTTAATAGTTAGTATTGCAGCTATTCGTGATACCTACCTATATTCTAATTTAAAATCATGAATAATAAAAAAATATCTGTGCGAGAAGTAAAGACGAAGTAAGTACGATTTGTCAGTTGCAGTCAAATATACGAGGCTTGTACAATATTTATCGATTAGTTTATCACGCTGCAATAACAGATGCCAAAATAAAATAGATAGGAAGTTATTACAAATGATCATTAATTAACAAACAAAAGTAACTTTTAACTTACCATTACGTAGTAAATAATTTCTTGAAAAATTGAAACTTATTCAAAAACGTAATTCTTTAACATAAAACTTTAAATAGTCTTATCGTGGTCAATTTTTTTTAATTTGTGATTATCTACTCCGTCCATTTGTATGCCTATTTCTTATATTTTTAACATATGACATAAACAATTCATTATTTTTACTATTATTACTCCAGAAATTGTTTATTAGGTAATATAATTAATCAATAACCTAAGATTAAGATATTAAAATAGATTCCGTTTCTGAATAAATGTATATAGGTGCCTACCTAATTATTAGGTATGCTGTGGTATTCAATATTATATTGTTTAAAATCCATTTTCTAATTTCTACAATTTACAAATAGCAACAAGTAAATGGTTAGATTGTTGGATACAATACATTTTATAAACTAGAGCAAATACTATAACTATTACACTAATAAAAACTAAATATGTGTAATTTATTAATGTTGGCATTTTGTAATTATTGATTTATTTTTCAGCAATATGTTCGAGATACAAAATTAAAAGAAGCATTTCAATGGAAAGACACGTGGAAATGTTTTATCTTGACAATAATTATTATCATATTTATAATTGGAATACTTCCAGATCCGTCCAATGTATGTATCGATTATACATTAAAAAAAAAACATGTTTTTAAAAAAAATTTGAAAATTTACTATTGAAAGTTTGGTATAACCGAATATTACCGAAAAGCATAAATTATCTATAGACTTTAAACATATTATGTCACAAAATTTCAATAATTCTATAGCCAATAGCCGGAAAAATTATTATTATAATTTAAAAAATATAAAATCCTAACTTACTAAAAAAAAAAAATCCCCTCTATGAAATATGAATAACTAAAAACGAAATTAATAATTTTCCAAATTAATAATCATACGAAGCTTTAAATTAAAGTAAACTATACATATTAACTAATTTATACTATAAATCAGTGCGCGAATTGGAAAGGTGCGTAGGGGGACGGAACTCCACCACTATTTTTATATTTTTTTTTGCGCACCCCAATTTTTTTTTTATACTGGGACGGAGGGACAGCATAAACTAATGCCCGTCATCATTTTTCTTAAAAGATGGATATAAATTGGTATAGTGATAAATTTTGCAATTTTTAGTATTTTTAAAATTAAAATTATCCCTACTACAGCATGTAGGTAATTGACGTATTGCTATCAAAATAGGAATTTGAATTACATTAAAAAAAATGTTTTTTTAAGCAACTGAATGTATATAACAAATTTGGGCCAATCCATTTACTGAACTTACATAGATTATATTTAGAATTCATATATATATATATATATATATATATACATATATGCAGCTGAAATGAATAGTATTTAACATAAATTGTTCATGTCTTCAAAAGGAGGAGGGGGAAAATCCGTCTCTTTTGGAATGCATTTTTTAAATGCTTAGATTGAGCACCCCTACTAAATTTTTCCCAATTCGAGCACTGCTATTACTATATATTATATAAAGTACAGTTGTATATATGTATACTTTCGAAAAATATTTAAAACAAACTATTATAAACTATATATATAATATACTGCTGATAAAATGTAAAACTATTATTGTATTTTTATTTTTTAGATAGGTTTATCGAAAAACAATTGGCTTGAATATATTTATTGCATTCTGGGATGTCTATTTCTTTACATCTTTTATATTATAGAATGTCGGTATAGCGAAATTGTATGGGATCTGGCAGAAAAAGAACTCATGCCAATCCCAGCAGTTTCCGAATACATAGTTCGACTTAAAAGGGCTGAACCACACGTATGGTGTGTATAAAGTATTGAGTATTATGCTTAAAAGTAAAATAATAACTATCAGTGATGCACATAGAGGGGTTAAGGGGTGATATCTCCCTCCCTGAAATTTTTCTTTCATTAATATACGTATATAAAAATTATATAATGTCATTTAATATATTATGAGTTTGTATTTATTGAATTAAATTTTTGTAATAACCCCCCCCCCCCATAAAAAAAAATGAAGTCCTGCGTGCACCACTGACAACTAAAACAATATAATGATCTAACGTCTATGAGGAGATTATAGTATTATATTATATTACTATATTAACGAAAATCCGTAATTTCGACTTTAGGTGGCAAGCGTCATGCTATCATTTTGCAGAATCAAAATCATCGAGACGAAACTCTAGACGACAAGTCACCAGAGTTAATATGCACGTAGCCAGGGTATCGTTTGACCACAGAAATTTAGGTTATACTGACATTTCTGACTATCTCGTATTTCAACAAAAAAGTCCGTTGGTGAAAATCGAGTTCAGCAAAGGTATATGCACGATATGTCGACATTTATTTAGGTACTATACTTACATAAATGTACGCCAATCTATCACAAACGTATTTAGAGGATGGAATAGAGCCATAAAGGGGTAGGAAAATGTGTAATAAAATTTGTATACATAAATATGTATAAAACTACACATATGTAAAATACATATCTTTTATCATATAATATACAATTTAAAAGGAAAAAATTATTTCGAATACATAAAATAAAAAGTATAAACGTGAATTAGTGCATTTAATATAATTACTTATAGTCATACATTATTATTTTTAAATCAGGGGCGCCATTTGGGGAGGAAGCAGGGTGGGCCACGACTCCCCTATTTTTTTACGTATTTTATCGCGCCTATACATAATATTCAAACGCCATACGCCACCTTCAAAATCTACAATAACATTGTCAACGGACTTAATGTAAATTTCTATATTTTTACCATTTTATCGTTTGTATTTTGTGTCTTTATGGTTTGTTGAGCAGTGAATAATGATATAGGTATTTTTAATCAAATTAGGTATAATTAAAAAACATTGTACATTCCTAAAAAATTTATCGCAAATAATGTTGTCAGTTACTAACATAATATTAATATCAAACAAAATTGGCCCGATCGGCGTAAAACTTGGCCTGCTTCAATTTTCGCTTCCCTATTAAAATACTGAAATGGCGCCCCTGTTTTAAATCATT
Source organism: Eriosoma lanigerum (assembly GCA_013282895.1). Lineage (NCBI taxonomy): Eukaryota > Metazoa > Arthropoda > Insecta > Hemiptera > Aphididae > Eriosoma > Eriosoma lanigerum. The sequence continues at coordinate 18,204,010 of CM023358.1, forward strand.
ATAATTTATAAAATATAATCACCATATTATATAAAAAATTTTCCTATAAATAGGTTAATCAAATAATTATATTTCTAAATCAATAATAAATAGTTATATTGAGCTGAGGAATGTTTATTTACATTAAAATTATATTTACATTTATAGAAAAAATAATAATATACTTATAGTGTTTTTCAATATAAAATATACACAAAATACTTATAATAGACATGCATTTTTAGTTTCAAACAATCACTAGTTTTTTTTATTGAAATATATAAAATCAATCATTTCTAGAATGTGATATATATATAAATGCGTCTGTTACATCAATCCCCCTCATTATGATTTTTGAAAATTGTAACATGCCAATAATTAGCACTTAATTTTTATAAATTCACACGATTACAGTTTCAGAGTTATGTAAAAAAAAAACAAGAAAAGGGCCGGCATAATGTTTGTACAGCTTCCCTCAACTGAAATACTTAAAAAATGAATTTTTTTTTTTTTTGAAAAAAATTAGCACGTGATTAGTATGTAATAAATGCAATGATTAGCTTAGATATGCTTAGATCTAGGATTCGCGCGATATTAATTTTTTCAATAAAACGCTTTTTCCGTTTGTCGTGTTACACCAGAACCTTCAAAACAGACATAATTATCATTTATAATAATAATAATAATATTATAGTTTAAAAAAACGCTTTGGTTTACTGTACTTTATAATGGAGGCTATTTACAATGTCATACAAAGTTCCTATTTTTACAAATATTAATTAAACAATTTAATAAGGTATCTATGACTTATACGAATGTGTAACACTGATGCAATGAACAGAAAAAAACGTTTTTCTAAGAAGACTAATACCGCGCGAATTTCGGGACTAATAAAACAAATTCATGCTCAAGTGATGTTAATTTTTTGCAAAAATAAAAAAAAAAATTTTCAAGTATTTCAAATTTCGGTTGTAGAAACGTTACGCTATCACCTCTTCCGGTTTTATTATATAACTCTGAAACATTTACCGTGAAAACTGTAAATATAGCGTGCAAATTCGTGAAAATTATGTGCTAATTATTGGCATGTTCAAATTTTCAAAATTCAGAATGAAGGGTACTGCTGATGTAACGGACGTGATATGGATTAATTTAATTAGTAGGTACTCGGGTAAGTTGGATATTAAAAAAATAATTAAATCTAACATATTAATGATAAAAAGAATAAAATGGTAATACTGTAATGGCGTAATGGATTATATTATATGCTATATTATGCTACAAACATCTGAATATAATAATATATGAATTATGAACTAAACATCTGGTTTAGTCTTCTGTATTTTTAAAAAAAATTTTATTACATTTAGGATTTGGTTTTGCAAGGCCGCGGCACGCTGAAGAATTTGAAAGCGTTCGCAATGAATTTTTTTCTGCACACGAACCGGTGGACGACCATATGGAAAAAAAAGAAGGTTTAGACTTAGCCGGCGTTGAGTTCGAAGACTACATATGCGCTGGTCGATTCCCGCGGTTCGTAAATACCACGACTTACTGGATATTTTCGTTCCTGTTATTGTCGTGGCCCTACAGGGTTTATGTCAATTATAATACATCATACGCAAATTATACGGTAATATTTATTATTTTTCGGTTAAACAGACTGTTCAAAAAGTACCTATAGTACGTTATGATTTTATCCCTCAAAGAAAATTCTAAATTATAATTTTAGTCTACCTGTAGTTCGTAGAATAGTCTATAACATTATAATATGGTGGAATAATATATATTATAAAATAATCGCAAATTATATTCATCCTCTTGCGCGGAATTATAAACGCAGATCGAATTCTTTTGGGACAGACCTCATATTATTACTTACTGTATGCATTAATCTACTATTAATGGTATAACATTTTACTTAGTGTACAACTTTTAATACCTATGAGTATTTAGTATAACATTGTATCTATATATACCCATATAGGCTTAGCTAGGGGGTGCATGCTATTCTGTTGCAACCCTAATTGCTCAAGAAAATTAAGAAAATACCTACAAAATATTTAAAAAGTTGAATAAAATTTAAGCTTTTATACTCCCCTGTGTAAAAAAAATATATTTGCGTACCCTAAACTAGAAGTCCTTACAGTGACGCACACAGGGGTGGGGTTAAGACGTTCATGCAATGAAGCCCGCAGTAACGTAAATTTTACACCGTGCAATTATACTATTAAACCATTTATCATTTTACTGCATATTCTACAAAATTCCTCTTTTTAGGAAATAATTATAAGCACAACCCCCTCCCCCCCTGAGAAAAAATCTTATGTGCGCCACTGAGTCTGAATATGCCTATGATGATACCCTTGAATTTGAGGGGGAAACGGATCGATATTATACAACCATGGAAGTATATTGTTACAATAGTGTTTTTTTTTTTTTTTTTTTATCGACTTACAGATCACCAAGCTTTTCGGACACGTGCGCATGATACCCAGCTACTCAGAGGCAATGCTCATGGATCCAGCGCCGCCGGCGTATATAGTCGATTGTCCGTCGCCGTTTGACGTGTATGAAACATCGCAAACCATGACCATTTTCCGTACGTGTTCACCAAATTACGTACCTGCCAATTTGGTCAGGTACATCGAATCCGGTCCGTACGCGTATCCGCCCAGTTACGAAGAAGCGCTCAGGTATCCACTCTTCGAGTTGTCTGCCGACAACAGATGCAGAACCGGCAACAACAACAGCCACAATCACGTGCGCACGGCTGGTCGCAACTCTGCCATCACATTTGAGACCAGTCTGTGATTCCATTGTTATCCACTTTTCTGAAACCTTTCACGTTCATATTAAATCATATACAGGTTTGATCAGAATATTGTGTTACAAAAACAACGGAGATTATAATGTAATTGAATACAAAACTAATGTTATTCCTATCATTTTTGTAACATACAGTTTTGATCAGCCTATAGCGTAGTAATTATTACAAGTTGGGTGGAACTATTATCATTTCTTCGTGTCTTCATCAGTCTGAAACAAATATATAAAATTATTATAAAAAGACGCCAGTATTTATTTCATCTTTCTAAACATTAAATGGAAGCAATCAGTAGCCTTTCAAAAATTATAAATATTATATTATATTTATATCACATGCGACATGCGTAGGTAGTAGGTACCTACATAGTTGTGAAACCCCAATTTACTCCCTCCAATTAAACTAGGGCCTTCGTCAACAATATTATTGTTATTTTTTGTATGTGAAGATAATATATACAGATAAACTATAACACCTCTACACATTTATGTAATTATGTTAATCATATGATCATATTTTAATTTACGAATGTTCCAAATTCTAATAAAACCAATTTCCTGAAATATATTAAAAACAAGTAGCAATTATTTTATTATACTAATAAATATTTTGCATTATATATTATATGAATATATATATATAAATAGGTATATTATATTGGTTTAATTAGTCACAACAATCTAGTGCCTTTATTGTAGGTATATACAAAACACAAGTTAACAAAATTTCAATTTGAATTTATATTGATAATTTTAATATTATAATATAATATATTATAGATACTTAAAAAAATTCAATAGACATATTTTATAAATCACAATGGTTTTTTTATATAAGGCTGGGATTTAATAAATAACCTTAAATAACCCTGAAAAATACCCTAAAATAATGCAAAAATGATTAGAAAAACTCAAAAATGCACTAAAAAAATCTATTAGAATTCCCTTAAAAAATATTATCAATGTATAACTATACAATTTTTCATTATAAATATACTACATTAGTTTTATAGTAGACGCAGCCGCTAGTTGTCTAGGTTTTGATATTTCAACAATTGTCCGATAATATACTACGATTTATGAGTATACCTATTTTTTTTTTTTTTGTTATATTTATATTCATATAAAAATTAAATTAGTATGTATAAATTTTAAAACAAAATTTAAAATTCATATTTTGTATCCAAAAACTCCAAAAATTCTAAATATGCCTTAATTATTACTAAAATTATTACTAATTACTAAAAATTGCAAAAAAGTGCAAAATACATATTTTTTTCATTTAAGGTCTGGGTAGGGTTTTAAAGGCGAGAAAAACGCATATTTTTAAAATTTCTTTTCGGCGAAATCAACAATATAATTTTATTAAATTTTATTACATATTATTGTACAACTTTTGAAGTATGTCACAAAAAATTTTCAAAGAAAAATATTAATAAATAAGCCGGTGACGGTGAATCTCCAGAGGTGCCTTGAAAAAAAGTGGTTTTGCGGTGAACATTATAACTCGTTACCGGATTATCTAAAACAAAAAAATTGATATGCATTTTAAAGGTGATGTATTTTTCGAGGTAATCAGCAAGAGTTTTTTTTTTTTTTTTTTTCTATTTTTTACAGCACTTCGAAGTGAAAAACGCGATTTTAGTTAAAAAAATCGCAGTTAATTTGTTATTAAAAAATAGAAAAAGATGAAAAAAAAAAAAACTCTTGCTGATTACCCGTTGATTTATGTGAAGAAGTAATGTTCAAATTTTCAAAAGGATCGGTTCAGTAGATTTTGAGTTCTGATGTTCACAAACTTCAAAAAAGACGTTTTCGGGAAAATCGATTTAAAGTTTTTCATACGTGAAAATTCGAAATAAACCATCAATAAAAGAATATTAATTTTTATACTTACATAGAGTCATCAATGCCAGCTCCATACAGTGAAACACTGTCACTCAGCATATCCAATGCATCTTTTTGCTCTTGTCTATGTTGAATTCTACCCTCTTTTGTTGTACGCGCAGCTTCTTCGTTCGCTCGGGTTATCCGAGAAAGGGAAAGGGATAAAAATCAGGTAGCACGGCCGGCCGTTTGAAACGCTGTAACTCCGTTAGTTTTACTCGGATTGACTTGAAATTTGGACATAATATTCTCAACATATTATTCATTCAGAAAAAAAATAAAAAAAAAAATGAAAAAAAAATAATTTTAAAACCCTACCCCGCCCTTAAAAGTACATGTAACGGATTTGTGTCCAAACGAGCAACGCACAGCAACCTTTAGAAAAAATGCAACGTGCATCAAAATCCCAGTCCTAGCTATAAATATTTAGATACATATAATTAGGTTATACATTGTCTAAATGAACAAATACAAATTCTAACAGTTATCTATTAACTTTTATTTTGAACATTTAAAGCCCCAGCAGTGTCTCCACTCCCTCCATTTTTCATGACAACCTTATTTATAACTTAGTCTAATGAGTACAATGCCTCCTACATAAAAATGCTTGCTTACAGGTTAGGTTAGTAACCTAACAGCAAACCAAAAAATTACAAAAAATTGGCAAAATTACGATTTCCGTAATTTTTTATTTCGTAATAACTATTTGAGTTTTGATCGTAGGGACTTTTGTTTTTGAGTGTTCTCATAGGTAGTCTTCATACGTAATAAAATTTGGAACGGATTGGTTGATTTTTTGGCCAAATATAGAGCTTTGAATTTTTTTCCAAAAAAAAATTAATATTACCTACAAATTTGAGTTTATCGATTTGAAAATTTTACAGAAGCCTTATAATATATTACTTAAGCTTTTTACAAAATATTTTGAAAATCGTGACTGACAATTTTTTTTTCCTGATATATGAAAACATTTTTTCGGGTAGAAATAATGATCCGATTACTAAAAATAGAGTCTCCTTTCTGTACCAAATTTCATCTAGTTGGTACTTTATTTAGTTCATTTTTAAATTTTGTAATAACTAATTCAGTTTTGATTGTAGGAAATTTTTTTGAGTAATCTCATAAATAATTTACACACGTGGTAATATTTTGAAACATATTTTTATTATAATATATTGTATAACTGACTAAATTTAACTCAGAATCATATTTTCTAATGCAATATCATTGCATTTAAATCTTAATTATAATAAACCATTAATTCCTCCAAGTAAGAAGGAACGAAAGAGGAACGTCCAGAAACGACCTTCTTTTTCTTTAATGATCAAGTTGCAAGTACAATATTTAAATAAATATAAAATATATAAATTATTTTTACCACACATAATAATTTGACAAAAATATTTAGTTAAACCTGATGTAAAAAATTAATTAATTTGAAAATTCATAATATCGTTTAAACATTTTAAAATTTACCCGTAACTTAAATAAATAAATATATATTAAGTATTAGTTTTACGTTGGTATATCTGTTATTGTCCAGATACGGCTTAAACGAAAATGTATTAATGTATAGAAAATAATGGTTATAAGATTGTTAATCAGACATATCTTGCAAATATGATAAATTTGACAATTTGTTTACATACCATATTACTATATAATATATTTTGTAAATAGATTAATTAGTATATGAATAGGCTTTTATACATTTTTCAAACCGTTAAACCTAAAATTACAGGTAATATTTAACATTTTTGGATAAATATTAAAGGACTATATTGAGACAAAAATTAAACCTATCCGATCCAAAATTTTATTGCGTATAAAGACTACCTATGAGAACACTTAAAAACAATTTCAAGTCCCTACATTCTAAATTTCATTAGTTATCACGAAATATAAAAAATTATTTTAGAAACCGTTATTTTGCCGATTTTTTAATAGTTTTTCTTCTGAGAAAAAAATGTTTGTGAATTTCAAAAAATGAACTAAATAAAGTATCAACTAGATGTAATTTGGTACCAAAAGCATACTCTATTTGTGGTAATCAAACCATTATTTCTACTCAAAAAAGTATCTTCAGACAAAAAAAGTCATTGTAAAATTACAATACATTTCTAGCTTCGATCAGAATTTAAAATATATAAAGTATTATGTATTATGCTGGTATATCCATGTTACTGTTCAGATAGGACGGTGTAGAACAAAAAATGTATAAATGTATAAAATAAAATGGTGATAAGATGATTAACCATAGACAAAAATAATGAATAGGCCAGAACTGTGTAAATGTTCATTGTTTTGCAAATATTGTAAATTTGATCATCTGTTTATATTTGATATAATTACAGATTATCACATAAGTGAAATTCAAAATAAATCACTCTAAGTAAAGGATAGATTATAGTATTTATGTCATAAACAAATAAAAACAGAATTTATAATAAACAAAAATATAATTTTAATAATTACAAAAATATGTTCACATTTTAATATTGTAAGAACTTAAAATTTATCATTAAATCAACATTATGAATTTAATGAAATTTATTCTTAAGTATATCGTCACAAATATATTTTAATATCCTAAGCTTAACAAATTTAATAATTTTAAAATATTCATCATATATTATAAAAAATAGTTATTTATTAGCCAGAAGCAAGATCAATTTTTAAAACAAATGGTAAACGGAATTTCTGTTTTATATATGGCTGAAGCACTTCTATAGGTAATGAAAATATATCCCTCTTCAAATTGAGGTTGCTGGATATTTCATATATTTCAGAATATGGAAGAGTTAACCTCTCATAAGTTAACTTTTGTGACATATCATTTCTTTCTTTTTGGTCTAATATTATTGTATATTTAAACTGTTTTGCTTTAACTGCTGGTCCAATACAATTTACTTGACTAAAAATAATAACAAATAATGAAAAAATAATTTTAAAAGAACAATATGTAATTCAATTTCAAGATAAATACATATAGTATTTATTTATTGTCAACTACAAATCAATGAAAATCTTACATTTTAACATGAAATTTTAAAGTTACATAAGTGATAACTTCAAAGTATTCAGAATGAGCTAATAAAAACCATCTACATGTTTGATTCTTACTGGATAACGAAATTTCAAGAGACTGAAAAATAATAAAAACATTTTTTTTAATACTTATAATTTACTCAGTTCATCTTTTAATCTTAATACTCCGTGATGTCATGTCTGAATATATCAAGGTTTTTTAAATCAGATATAACGGTCATCAGATGTCAAGATGAACTAGACAAGTTATATATATATTATACTGCACCTGAAATGAACCACTTAAAATGTAATTGCTGTGATCATTTGTCATGTGTACATGAATTTCTGGATGAAACCCTTTCCAAACACAATTAGTGAAAAAACAATGATAGTGTCTATAGCAACATTCTTGTTCATGTATTTCTTTCTGGCTCATGAACATTTGTCGCTTGCAGCCAGTCAATGAATTTTTACATGGAAACTTTACTAAACGACCAACCTTAAAAAAACAAAATAATTAGAAAATTGGAATAATGAAATCACCTATGTAATAAGGTTATAAAAAATTAATTCACTTTTTCCATGTATAGGTTACGTTTTACATCAAAGTCAATTTTACATATTGGACAGTTGTCACATTTAAGCACACATTTATTACAAATTAAATGTCCACGTAAACACTGACAAATAGGAGGTGTAATATGTTCAAAACACACCGGACACTTAAATAAATCAGTCAATTGTTTATTTAAATCTTCATATGTTTGTGGGTGTTCTTCATTTTGTGCTTCAGTCAAATTAGGTCTGTATAATATAAAAGAAAATTAATTTAGAAAACTGAATTTAATCTATAATGTAAAATATTCAAAATAAAATATTTTATTATTAATATTCTATAAGTTATTTTAAGTCATATTATTTATATATAAACTACTTACAAAATATCACGATCATGTAATAATGCAGAAGGTACATTATTGTTAATACTTATGATTGGTGTATCTGAAGTATCAGACGGAGAATCTGTATGTAGACTACTAATAGCTAATGGGGACAACATAAATGGTACAATTCTTGGAATTTCATTAGATACATATGAATAATCTGTATTTTCTTCATTCATATTAGTACCATGTGTTTCAGACACTGACAAATTTATGGACATATCATCACTAGAATTTTCATTATTAGGAGATGGTATACTAGACATACTTTCTTGACCATGACTAAATATATAAACTACTTATAGTATTATACAAATTATCAATAACCAATAACTATGTAAAAACATACTTGGATTCTTCATATTGGTTTTCTGTTTCTATTTCTTGTTCAAGCACTTCAGGAAGTTCTTGTTCTAAAGTTTGTGATCGATCATTAGGCTATAAAAAAAATATATATTATATTAAAATATAGAATTTATGTAACAACATATTTATAAAAAAGATTATAGTATATCAAAATGTGTGTAGTACCACGACCTAATAACTATTTTCTAGATTGAACTTTGTTTTTAGTGTCGTGACCCCCAAAATAGGCATAAAATATGGTAAATCACTTTGCGATCCTTCTCCATCTATAATAGGTACAATTTTGAACAATAAAAATATCCTATCATTATCCAAACGAAATATACCATTTTAAATATTAATTTATAAATACCATGTTTAGTACTTTAAACTTGTCAAATTTGAAATGTCATTGGGAATTTCCATTAGCAGTGAAGTGCCCATTTTATTGATGAGCATCTTTTAAATGTAAAACAAATTCAACATTCACACTAATTATTTATTTTACAATGTTTATTCATTTTTTTATGTAACCCTAAGGGGCTAATTTTATTATTATTATTTTAAGTATTTTTATTGTTCAATAAAAAGTTTTAAATAAAAAAGTACATTTTGTAAACCGGTGTTTTATTATTTTTGACCTACGCGCTCCCTAGTCAAGGTGATGGCGACCCACCTGAGGGTTGTGACTCCCTGGTTGAAAAATGCTGAATAGAACTAACTATCATAGTTCGTGATTTGTACTTTATAAAGTTTTGTATTTGTACCAGTTTAACATTATAGATGGGTAATAATATTAGTTGCATTTGTAAATGAGAACAATATTATGAAACTGTTAGATGCTAAACGATCATTTGATGGTACATAATTTTATTTTGAAATTCACATTGATGACGTATTAATAGGCTTTAAAATTTCATAAGACGTTTCTAAAATTTAAGTTTATATAAATACACACAACACAATACTCATAATATTAGTGACGACCATGTCATATTTAAAGACAAAGTATCATCATTTGTAAATCGTACTTTACACTTTTACATAATAATAATATAATAATATATTGTTTATGGTATAAATTGTATAATCATAAAATATCATCAATTATTATATTATTATATTAAATCATTCAGTGGAAATTCGAAGAAATTATTATTTTGTGGATGAATAAATGAGTGTAAGCACATGTAAATGAGTCATAATATTTATGTTGACTTATTAGCACAAATTATTAAGACAAAATAATATACTGGAGTTTGTAATCTTATACAAAAAACGAGCAGTCATGATAACAATTATTCCAACCACTGTACAGCTAGAAAAAAGTATGTTTTACAATTAAAATAGTGAATATTGTCATTTAATTATAATTTTTATTTATTTATTTTTATTTAATACAAAATATAATAAATATGGTAATTTTCTGTTCTGGATATAGATGTAAAAATATACAAATAAAAGGAAGTGGTATACAGTTTCATCAGTTTGATATTATTTATATTCTATTTACATCTTAATAGCTTATTGAATACCAAATAAATTAAAAATTACATTTTTAGTATTTAAATTTAAATTTTAGTTTTCCTAATAATTTTCCCAAATCTGAGCGTAGTGATATAAAATGGGAGTGTATTTTAAATAATTTCAAAATTATATTGGATTTAAATTTGCTAATAAATTATCATCACAACATATTAATTATAGGAATAGTAATGAAGGTCAAGTTAGCTACACAGTCATTAGAGGTTACTAATGTTATCCAGTATTTAGAAAATAGTAGTAAGGTATAGTTTAAAATAGTGAACAAACGGCATATTTCATTAGACAGGTAATTGGTTAATTAATATATAAAATTCCAGAAAGCCTTTGTCTAAAGATTTTAAAAGTCCTATTAATTCAATAAAAACTGTATTTAAGGAAACTCTTAATTATTTAAAAAGCTTAAAAATATTATATTATATTTGACATTTTAATTGTTCATTATATATTTAAAAATGATTATTATGTTTTAACTACCAATTTATTTAATACAATTAATTATAATATATTGTATACAAAGAATAAAAATTAATTAATTATAAAATTAATAGTTACTTGATAGTTAAGTGCTCGATTCGTTGAAGAAAAATGAACATGTCTACTAATTATTCTGCCATTAGATCGACTAACACCTGAATTATTTCTTACAAGATATGGAGGATCACTATATCTCCTTGTTTGTCTAGCAATCCTTTCTGACAGTCTTTGTCCCATTCTAAGTCTTCTTAAAACAATTCTTGTATCTTCTTCATCACCTTCACTATTCTCATTGATTGGTATAAAAGCAACTTCATTATCTAAAACATATTTGTTTTTTCATACAAATATTATAAAATATGATTAAACTAATGTGAATAAAACAAAAAACTAGACACCCTTAAAAGTTTTCTAATAATAATTACTCTTTTGAGTCAAGAATACCTCGACGACGGACATTTCACCAATACAAACAAGCAATTTTAATATATTAAAAGCCAATACAAAACTAACTTAAAAGAAATTTTCTCTACTGTTAAATTTATATTGTTAATGCATTATCATAATTACCTAGAATACATATTAAAATTATCTTTTAAAACATCTGAAACACCTTATGGATAGGTATTTAAGTTTGGAATCCGGAACTACAGTTATATATGTGTAAATTTGCAAGAGTTTTTTAAATTCTGATCTAAGCAAGAAATGTATAGAATTAACAAGAATGTTTTTTTTTTTTGTCTAAAAACATTTTTTCAGATAGAAATAATGGTTTGATTATCACAAGTTGGGTATGCTTTCAGTAGCAAATTGCATTAAGATACTTTATTTGACTCATTTTTCAAATTTCTCAAAAGTTTTTCCTTTGAAGAAAAAAAACTACCATATGACGGAAAATTGGCAAAATTACCATTAATTTGATAACTAATGCAATTTTTAATGTAGAACCTTGTAAATTTTTTTGAATAATCATATACGTAATCTACATATTTATAATATTTTGGAATGGATTATCAGTATATTATATTCTATACATCTGACTGAGATTTGCTCAGAATCAGAATCGTACTTTAGAATGCAATAAAATTGCAAATAAAAATTTTAATTATAATAAAACACTAATTTTTACTAAGACCAAAAGACAAAGGAGGAACATCCAGAATCAGTCTTCCCCCTTTTTTTATTTCTAATATAATAATTAATTCTGTAACAGTCCATAATTGGAGATCATTATTGAACATCAAATCAAAAATTTAATCGAGTAATCTGTATATCTTAAATCGTAGTCATTTTCATTATAGACAAGTGTCATTCGGATAAAAAATTTATTTGAATAATCTACAAAAATATTTTACGGGAATAAGTTCATCTAATGATATGGGTAATTAATCCTGCCAGAAATATTTAATCCATCAGTAATAGTTATCGGGGTTTTAACCTTAATAAAAATTGCGCAGGTTATAATTACACCTGGTAAATTTTATACCCTAGTAAAATTTACCATGAGTATAAATTGCTGGTCATAACGGTTATTTATTAAGGAGTAAAATGCAGGCAATTTCTAAACATATGTGGTTTTATAAACCTAGAATAATTGAATTTTATAATTGATTATACATATCATTAAGATCTTTGACAGACGTCATCTGTACAATATCAATAAAAATTTATTTTTAAAAAAATAGAGTTAATTAATTTTATTTTCAAAATATTTAGAGTTCAAGAATATTATTATTTCAATTGTTTATTTTCATAACTAATATATTCTGTTATAACTATTTTCTGTAATTTTCTAAAAAACTACTATTAAAAAATATTATTTTCAAAATATTGTAAATTCAAAGTTTAATTTCCATAAATTTATGCACGCTCGTAAAAAATATTATGTCTTATAAATTAGATAGTTATAAAAAAAACATTTTAAATGAATATTGGAAATTAAACATTATTTGTGACTATTCTTCTAAACCTTAATAGTATTCTTTCATTACATCACTCTTTATTATGTAATAGTTGATGTTACTTTTGCATTTATGACATTTAATACCAGAATTATTAAATAATGTAATATGTATATAATAATAATGTATATTGAAATTAATTTAAAAATAAAATGAGACCAACCTGGTATTACTGAAGGAATTGATAAATGATGATGGCTACCAAAAACACGACTAGGTCTTTCCATACGGTTAATATCTTCCCAATTAATCTATAATAATTAATATAATATTATAATTATTCATATAGTTTATATGTACATCTAACATTTATGAAACTATAAACTATTTTTCAATTTTAAGATGTTTCATATTGTTATTATGTTTTATGTATTATTGTGTTTCATGAAAAAAATGTCAAATCTTTATTAGTTTATTTTATAATATAAAGTTAAAACCATGACAAAATAAAGGATCTACGGGTTTACTTGCACAAATTTCTCAAAGATGAAAATTTGAAATTAATGTGATTAGAATAAATTTGATCAGTCAAAAGATAACTTCAAACCTATAAATTTTGATACAGTAGTTATCTCTAACACGTCTATAAATGTTTTACAGTAAAATTACTTTTATTTAATATTTTAATATGGCATTATCATTATTATAATCATGCAAAATTGTAAATTTGTGTTTTCCTAAATTCATCGAGTAGGTCAGCCGTTGGATCTAATTGTTCTTTATTACATGAGGAATGGTAATCCGCCGGATTGTCCTATCTTGAATCGACTATAATATGTCTGGTCGAATTTAAAACTGGATGTATTTGATAAAAAATGTTTGTGCCAAGTCACTGATAAATTGGTATATTTATATAATTTTTATATTATTAGTTATTTATTCGTGAATGTGGTTATTGTGTATTGTTCACACTAAATAATAAATATTTTCAAAGAAAATATTATATTATTGAAGAAATAGAAATAAATTTCATGACAATTATGTCAAAAATCGATTTATACTTTGTAAATAATTCAAACTAAATAATAATAATAAATTATTATTCATTGTTAGTTATGGAAAATCCACAAAATATAAAAAATAATAATAGTTATTACTACCAATTTAATTTGTACACTTTATGTACAACTGGTGCGTTCAAAAACTCAACTTTAGTTAACTCGAGTCAACTATAGTCAATTTCGAGTCATTTAAGAAAACAGAGTAAACTCTACTACTATCTATAATATATTATATTAATTATTATATTTTATTATAATATATTATTAACTACAAATATTACATAGGTAGCTAAAATAATAAATAATATTTACCAAAGTCGATCGTCGATTTGCATAAAGCCGTATGTTCACCGGATCGTTTTCGTCTGCAGACATTTTCATACAGGTAAGATTATTGTCAAAATTAATAAAAAGAGTAAATTTTGAACTTTTGACACTGCAATTGCTGAAATTGAAAAAATTAAGTGAACACAAACATCAATCCACAAAATTATTTTCAAACAGTTATGTAGGGAAAGTTCAAATTAATAAATATAAGAACTTAAAAAAATATTATTTGTTTTCTTTGAATCGCAGACTGCTAGAAATTAGAAAAATATAAAAGCAACAAAGCAATTTAAAAACTTCAATATACCTACCTAATGGCTAATACCTTTAAATTATTCTGTGCCGAGATATGAGACAATACATAATGATAGCATGAATATAGAATAGTCTAACCTAACCTATAGAAGACTGGTGATAGTAGTATAGAGTATAGTATACTATAAACTTATAAATGTATTACGCATTATAATAATAAAGCGTAAAGGCAATGGTAGTTGCCAAATAATGATAAGAAAATATGACGCAGTCTAATTAACTATCTTAATTCGTGTTGCCAACATATACAAATTTCAAAATTATTTTTAAAAAATATAATTACAGATTAGAAAAAAAACAACTGATATATAATATTACCACAGAATAGATAAAATTTATTTATGATTTTCATCTATTCTGTGATATTATTATTATATTATTATACATACGTATGTATTATCAAATACTATAAACTATAATCACAGATTATATATAATAGTTTCATACAATCTGTGCTTAATCGTTTATAGTATTTGATATTATCTAGATGCAGGCACAGACATAGATAATAACAAGAAAGCTAATTCCCTATGATCGATTAAGAAAAAATTGAAGCCTACTTCTGTTTACAGATTGGGCTCGAACGATAGTATAATATCGGTATTTTTATTGTATGGATAATAATATTATTGATTTATTTAACATTAAATATCAATTCAACACCAAAAAAATAATCTATATCACTGTTATCGATAATTTACTATCATAATGGTCCAACTTGTAAATAGCGGTTGCTTCAATAATAATTTCAAGTTAGCTATATAGTTATTATCTATATCTGTGGTTGCAGGCAAATGGATAACGCTATAAGAAACATAGTAAAAAATAAGTCTATGGTATGAACGTAGATCCGTTTTTAATAAAATCTTGATAAGTTAGTAACAATGAAACGTTTACATAAACGGACAAACAAAACCTCACATTTTTAAGTAAACTATAAACAATTTAAAATACCCATGTTTTATAATATGTCCGGTGAGCCTCGAACCTTCTGTCTATTGTTTTGTGTAATCGTTTGTTCATATTTTCCGACGAAATAAACTTAAAAGTATGTACTTAATAATTACTAAGAATATTTAAAACATATTTACTATTTTTCTCAAATACAGATTTGAAATTACATTTTAATGGGCTCGTGTAATATTTAAAAACGAAATGCACGTGTTAGTTAAAAAATAAATGATATTAATGAGTTCATTAATTTTCTAATGATAATTTATTGTATGTAACTATTTTTAAATATTTTCTCTATTGGGTATAATGTAATTAAAATAAATGATGCATTATTATTTTTTGAAATAACATTTACTTTGAACTTACATTCAATTACCATTTAAATATTTTACGAATTCGGAAGAGATATTTTCATGTTCAAATAACTGTAATTAACTGATATACTACGTGTAAAGTCATTTAAATATGTTTTGTATTATGTTTTTTCAAAGTTAATTCATGACGTAATATTTTGGAAGTTGAATACTATGTACCTATATGAATTAGCATTAGTTTGATTTAGATGAAAATTTAGTTAAATTTAATCATTTCCATACTTAATTATTAATGAGTACCACCTTCTAAAATGGTTAGGTTACGTTAAATTATTATTGTTTTTTTCAACTATATAAATAAGTAATTGTTTTAAAGTGCTTGTTTTGAATTATAAATATTTTCAGTAAAATAATTGATTTTATACAAAAGTATATATTTATAACAAAATAAATGCTTAAATTAATAATCAATTCTTACAGTAAGATCCCAATTTAACACTGCAATATTTCTAGTTATCCCTTACTACTTTATTTATTATTTAAGAAACGAGTTTTTCACCTAGATGATGTTGATTACCATAATAAAAATGATAAGCTTTACCAATGAAATTCTAACACTCCTCGTCTAACTTATAAGTTATTAATCCTAATATACTATTATCTCAAAATATTGTTATTATTAAAATATGTATAATATAAATCTTAATAAGAACATTACCACTTATGCTTCTTTATTCATTATTATAAAAACCTAATTGAAATTGAAAAATTTTTTCACAGTATTTTTTTTTTTTTTAATTAGGTATTACTATTTTATTGGTAAAGGAAAAATTTAACATATCATTAAACATAATTATGAAAATAAAAATAATGTACAATGTATACTCCATTCCAAAAGAGAGTATACCTTCGCGCATGTACAAATGATGAGATGCGCGCTGTCGGACGAAAAGTTGTCCGCTGCATGGTATATTCTCTTTTAGAATGGACTATACTGTTATAAATTATGATTAAAAAAAAAGTTAAAATATTAAAAATTGATGAAGAAAATGAGTTTTGTAAGTTTTATGACTCACTCTGTATATTACATACATATTTTATTTCTGTATGGATTCATATTATATACTAAAAAAGTCCCTAATTGTTAATAAGTTTATAACTATAAATATAATTTATATGACAATGTAGAATGGATGACCAAAATATCGCTTTAGATGTTAATCCTAAGGCATATCCTTTAGCTGACCAACAGTTGACCACAAAGATTTTAAACTTGGTTCAACAAGCGATGAATTATAAACAATTACGTAAAGGAGCAAATGAAGGTTAGTAACTCAAGTAATAGTATTACTACAATTATTATTTTTAATTATTGTTTTATTTGTTTTTTTTTTAGCTACTAAAACTTTAAACCGAGGTATATCTGAATTCATAGTTTGTGCAGCAGACGCAGAACCTTTAGAAATATTGTTACACTTGCCACTGTTATGTGAAGACAAGAATGTGCCTTATGTTTTTATTAGATCCAAGCAAGGTTTGTATTACCAATATAAACATATTACATTAATATTTATATTTGCACTTCATGTATATTACAGCATTAGGAAGAGCATGTGGTGTTTCCAGGCCAGTTATAGCATGTTCCATCACTAGTGATGAAGGTTCACAATTACGGCCACAAATACAACAGGTTCAGACAGAAATTGAAAGACTATTGGTTTAATTTTGTACATATTTTTACATTTTATAATGAATTGATAATAATAATAATGAATATATATTATTAAAAAGTTTTAGTTATTATTTCTCGTTTTATAAAATTATTATATAGTATATTTAATTATTCTATTAGGGTTTAGGACTTAAACTAAATTATATAAGCATAACAATTATGAATAATGTAAACATCACAAAATGAAAGAAATAGACCACAAATAAACTAAATTTATATTTGTAATGTTAATATAAGACATTGAATTCTTATATTTTATAAACATTTAAAGAAATTATCTTTGATTAGTTATGTTTTTACGTGCATATTATATTCTTGATCGTAGTCTGGATAAGCTGAATAATAGCATAAAACCCGACTGCACTAAATATTTAATTTAGTCTTATCTTTTTACTAATTTACATGATATATACGTTTATGATTTTACTAGAGTAATAATTTATAACACCACAGTATATGTTATAGTTCATATACTTACAATAGGTAGTCTACTAGTATGTTTTTGCAAAACAAATAAAAGCAACCATACTGTTTTTGCAGAATTGGTTGCTCGTTTCAGCAACCTGGTACCTTAATTTAAATGATTATGAATATTGCTGTTTGTGATGTTTGGTTATAACAAAGTCCTGATAAGATCTTTAAGACCTGATACAAATAGCACTGTGATAAGAAACTCAGTAAACATTCTGGTTTGGCGATACCGTAAATTTACCAGCGAACAATTTGGACAATCTAGTTGCTTTTGGTTGCTCCGCGAAAACATGGCTAAAGATATCATAGAACTTAGCAAACATATTGTTGTACACGACATCTCTGATTTTACTATGTAATTAAAATATGCAATTATAATAGTGGACCCTAGAATCTAGGAGTACTTTAACAACAAACACCTATGTTGTGTATTAAATGAATATAATTTTATCGTGGTTAGGTTATGTTAGATTAAACAAATGAGTGTAAAATAATTATATATATTATAAATTATTTCTCAATGGTAAAATCATAAAACATATATGTGTAAATTAGTAAAAATTTAAGATAAAATTAGATACTCGACTTTGCAATCGGGTTTCATGCTATCTGCTATCATTCCGACTGTCCCAATCGCAGTCAGGGATATATACACATCTTTTTCTTTATGTAATATACAATATTATTATAACAATTTCATTGAATATGTAATAAATGCATTAATAAACAGCATGCAAAATAAGTATAAGTTAGCATTTACAAGCGTTATTGTTTGTCGTATCACTTCTTTCATTCTTTGGGTCAGTAAAAATGTTTAGTATAATAATTTATATTAAACAAAATATTTGTAAATTTAAATTAGAATCTAAATACTTATAAAAAAATAATAATTTTCTATAGATTAGTTTACTATTGATCTTGTTTAGAAAACAAAAAGTTCAGTTTAACTATTTGTAAATAGTTTTTTCTCTATTTGTGTAATCAAAAGAATTATTAATCAACATAACAAATAATAAAGTATAATTTTTTTAAATCTATGATAATCATTACAATGTTAAAAAATAGAATTCAAAATTAATACAAATATTTTTGACTTAGATATAACATTAATTAAATACAATAGATACAATATATTATTATTTAATTGATTAACATCAAATAAATAAATTTGAATTATTTTAAAATAATATTATATTATATTCAATGTTGTATTATATTAATAATTGTTATATATATAATATAAACTACAAACAATATTAATATCCAATAAAATCTGGAAGAAAAATTGAAAATATTTGTAATAAAAATATAACAGGTGCAAGATTATACTATAAACTAAACTATTGATTTGTGCCTTAATTACAAATAATACATGTTATGTTTATATTATAAAATATATAGGAATAATATTAAATTATTTAATATATATACAAAATATGTATATTGTATATGTTTTTTGGTTACAGCCTAAAATATATCAAAAACAAATATAATAATTCAGGTAGATCAAACAAAAAGCAATTAATACTTATTAATTACATGATATAAGCGTTTTAAAACTTATAAATATCTTTCGATATTTGTATATTATCAACATTATATTATAAGATGAAGGTTAGATTAGGAATTTTCTATGATAAAACTATTAGGTAATTATAACAATACAATATATATTATTTTATTCTAATTATTAGTATATTTTGATGTCACGTTACTGTAATAATAGAATGAGCTAAGATGACAGCATTGATTTTATAATAGAATAAACTATTATAAAATAAATGATGACGGTAATTTGAAAAAATCATGATTGGCACATTGTTTAGGGAATAAAATTGGACAATGAAAAATGCCTACTACTGAAATACTGTTAATTGAAATAAATATATATATATATATATATATATATTACCAACTAAAAGTTCATAAAACAATTACTTTTATAACATAGAAGCATCATAATATTAATTGTTACAATTTTCTACAACTATAGATACATAAAATTAATGATTGATGAGATTTTTTTCTAAACTTTTTTTATGATATTTATTAGATAATTTATAAAATGTTATCAATATGTTAATTTTGTATTGCATTATATTTATATTAAATAAACGATTATTCTTCTAGATGTTACCAAATTCTAATGCAATCACTGTAGTGTGCACATGTAAAATACAGCAGTCTCTTATTTTTCTTATATTGCATAAGAATTATTTTAAATTTATTTAAAATGCTTAACACTTTGTTGATATACATATTAAACATAATTTGGAAATAAAATTAAATATTATGATAACTGAATTCCTAAACATTCTAATGGAAGATGTACACATTACTGGGAGTAACATATTCTATAATATAATGTTTTTGACCTCCATAAACTATAAGAGTTATCAAATTTAAGTAAATAAACACCTTCACCAGGATATAAGTGACTTCCGGCATATACTTCCTTGTGACAATCTCTTCGATATACTGGTATTATTATTGACAATGGTGGTCGATTTATTTGATTGCTTTTTTTTATGTCTTTAATTGTGACCCCATTTTGTTCCAATTCATGGAGTATATCTAATAACATTCACCAATATATAATATGTATAATAACATTCTTTCATAAAATATTTAGGAGAATAATAAAAGTTGACTTTCAAGTTTACAAGCCCCAAAAGGCTAATTTTTCTGATTAGTTATAGATATTTTTTGGTAATAAATATAATTCAGTTGTATATAAATATTTAAAAATATGGGAAAATTGATTTTGGATGTTCATTCTTTGTCCCTTCAGTCCTCGGAGAAAATAGTGGTTTATTATAATTAAAATTTGAATGCAATAATATTGCATTAGAAAATATGATTCTGAGCAATAATACAATATATAAAAATACAATATATTATACTGATAGGTCATTTCAGAAGTTTACCACGTTTACAAATACCTATGAGAAAACTCAAAAAAATTTAAAGTACCTACATTCAAAATTGCATTAGTTGTCATGAAAAACCTAAAAACAATTTCATCAAAAATTACGATTTCCATAAATTTTGCCCATTTTTTGGTAGATTATCTTCAATAAAAAAACGTTTGAGAAATTCGAAAAATGAACTAAATAAAATACCAACTAGACGCTAATTTCTACCGAAAGCATACCCTATTTGTGGTGATCGGTCTACTCAAAAAAGTGTCTTTAGACAAAAAAATAAATAATATTCAATTCTACTAAATATTCAAATTTAGGAAGCTTAAAAAAAAATTGTCACTTTTAAAAATAATTTGGAAATAGATTAAATAACATTTTTGGGAAAAATGTCAAAACTCAATACTTAGTCAGAAAATCAACCAATGTTTCTACATTTTTTTCTCTAATGTAAAACAATTATATTGAAACTCAAAAAAAATTTCAAGTCCCTATGACCAAAACCTAATTAGTTATCATGAAATAAAAAATTTTAAAATAATGAAATCATAATTTTGCCGATTTTTAGGAATTTTAACTTTAAAAGCATAAAAAAAAAAAATTATCAGTCATGATTTTTAAAATATTTTGTAAAAAAATTAAGTAGTACATTAGACTTTGATAAAAATTTCAAGCCGTTAACCAAAAATTTCAGAAAATAATAAACATTTTTGGAAAAAAGTTCATAACATTCAAGTCATATTAAGTACATATTTATACCTTGATTGATATTACCATCATCATCATCTTCCAAGTCGTCACAATCATCATCTTCACTTTCAGATACATGCACAGAAACTTGACTAGTACTAGGTTTGACCCACTCGAAGTAAACACCAAAACCAATGTCATGGCCATCAGTTGCAAATTCCCAAAACACACAGTTGCCACCTTCAGCTGTAGGAACTCGAACCTAAAGGAAAATACAATTCTGCACTTAATTATATACAAATTAAATTGTGGCATTTGAGTTAAACTTACAAATTAAATACTTAATACCAACTTTAAAGATTAGAATATTTCTGAGTATCTCTTGTGGGATTATTGTAAAATATCATCGGACAATCCACTCTTTAAATTTGGTAATAAGTATTTGGTCTGTAAGTTAAATTCAAAGGCCACAATTTAAGTCTATGTGGCTATGGTTATGTTTTCCATTAGATAGACAGATAGACACATCAAAATATGTGCGTATAACATCCTCTTAGTAATAATTATACCATAATATATTTAATTAAATATTAAAATATAAACTTTATTTATAAAAAAATTAAACCATCGCTAATATGGTAATTAAAAAATAATTTATTTGATTAATTACTAATATACTCATTTTATTTGGAAAATTAATTTCTAAAATAAAATTTACATTATGCACCAACTTTAAAATTTTTATGTTCAAATGCTTTTTAAATACTTAATTTTATTTAATCTAATTGATACACAAAAGTAATAAAAAGTATTTACAGTAACTGTTTCTCCGTGATTGACCTTAATTACTGCTTCACCGCCATCTTGAAGTAAATTAGCTTTGAATTCATCAATGTCTTTTCTTGTCCACATTGAAGCAGGAAATAATGTTTGAACAGAGCCTATGATAGCAAATATAAAGTATTATATTCAATAAATATTTTAAGAAGTAATATGAAATATATACATTCACCAGAATGACAAGGGCCATTTTCACATTGCTCATTACAAATACTTTCATGTTCAATTACTTTATTGTCAGGAACAGTTAGCGAATTTGTAGGTATTTCTAATTCTTTACCAGGTTCATAGTTTTGTTGTAATTGTTGCATATACTGATGATAATGCTGTTCTTGTAGTTGCCGCACAAGTACAGCTTGCTAAAAATAATATTAAGATACAATTATTTTAACACAATATATAATGTTGTTATACTGAGGATTTCACCATATTTGTACACACAAATTACTTCTTTATTGAGTAACTAAAAAATCTGATAATCGGTTTTTAATACTGTAAAGAAAGTATTTATTTATCATTTTTGGATATACATTTTTTTGAATTGACAAACTTGTTCAAAGTTTCAAATTCCATTATGTAGTTATGTAGTTTTAAAAAATTAGAATGAGAACAGTGGAAGTCTGGGTATACTCATTTTATTTTTTTGTCTATATTTAATAAATTACCCATTAAATAAATGTAAATTAATATTTTAATTATTTGAAAAATATATTTAATTATATTTTTTTTAAGACACAAAATTCATAATCTAAAAACATTGATTTTAAGTTTGTGTACCTGCACCCAAAATATATTATATATGTTTTTCATACAGCCAATGCAATTGCCATAGATAAACAATTCACACACTATATTATAATATATTATAATTAATATTAAATCATAACTAACTTCATCTGGATTGTTTGGGAATTGATTTTGAGCATAAGTTAAAAACTGGCTATATGTTTGTTTGTTCAATGCTTCTTGAATGAGTTGTCTAAAGTAATATTTTAAAATAAGAATTCAGTAAAAATGTTAATAATTATATAATATACAGGTATTTAAATTACTTGGTATTTTCTTGCCTACAACTTTCTTCTTCTTCTTTCTGTTTCAATTCCATTAATGCAATTTGTTTTTCTAGTTCTTCTTGCTCTTTTTTCAAATTTTCTTCACTGAAATTATATAAATATAAAATTTTATGTTAAATAATAATATATTAATATGATTATATATTAAATAATATGTAGTAATTAAAAATTATTTTGTAAAGTCACTATATATTATTGATATTTACGTTATTCGATTTTGTTCAATTAAATCAGCTTTATATGCTTCAACTGTATGTTTGAATAAAGTACATTCTTTATTAACCAACTTGACAAAATTAACCATTGAGTTTTCAGTTGACATATCACCAAGAGCTTGCCAAGCTAACCTAAATAATTTGGAATATTTACGATTAGTTAAAATAACATACAAATAATATATTAAAATTGTGATTTTATTTACCTTCGATCTCTACCAATAACATCAAATACACCTAAAGGTGGTAATTTTGATTCATCCAACTTTCCATGGCTAACTTGGCGTGTATATGCAACAAGTTTTAGTTTATCATCATATGTAAAATGTATAGCTTTACCTTCCTTTTCTACAAATAATATACAGACGTATAAAATATTAACTACATTAAGTATAAAATATTTTTTATAAAAATAAGTTTTTGTACGTTAGTTTCTCATTATTCTAAAATTCAAAATTTCTGTTATTTAATACTAACTGACCACTGTTATTTTAGAAATTTTTTTAAATTTAAAATCAAAATAATCTTACACGAAAAATTTTAAGATAAAATTGATATTTTTTAAAGGTACTTAAAAAAAACTCACCCTTAAAAAATTTTAAAGCTAATGCATATAGTTCTTTCAATGGCAAATTCCATTTGTCGACAATATCTTCTTCTTTGGTATTATTACACATCATTGACATATATATATATTTAAGAATAAAATATAAAAATAAGAATAAAGACAAAAAACAAAACAAAAAAGGTTTAAGATAATTTTATTTAGTGAATATTTAAAGTTGTTATTTATAATACTACGTCGTAATCGATTTATGTACCTACATAAATTTAGTCGATGTACATTTATATCTATTTGGTAATCGGCTAAAACTATAGTCTATAAATGAAGAATGATAAAAAAAATCGAGATTTTTGTTCTTATCATTTATCAACAAGAATAATAATAATTATTATTGAACTGTGATTGAACATGAAAATTAAAGCACAAAATAATATTCTATGATTAAAGTTGAAGACTATAATAATAGATCTTCATTACAATTGTACATAGTGGTTAGCGCTCCTAGTGTTATAAAGTTCTCCACTTTCCAGCATAATTATACAACTACGAATTTATTTCCCGCCTTTTTTCATGACAAATAATGAAATAACACGAATTTGAATTTATGAAAAATTATTCATATTGCACGTATTGACTTAGAACTGTTAACTGTTCATTATTATTATTGTTAAATTGATAAAAAAAACATTATTTAACTATGACCATTTTTATCTTTTGTTATTAGAAAAGTATAATTTTTATTTGGGGCCCACGTTTACATTAAATATTTATAAAGTTGACTCATCTCTTTATGGATGTTTATATTGGATTCTTCTCCTACTGAAAATCTTATAGCATACTCATTAGTATTAATTACTTTAGACAAACTATGTTAAATAATTAATTCTTGTAATGAAATAGTTTTATTTTCGAAATTTAATTTTGTCAAATGAATATTATTGTCATCATTTTTTTTTTTTTTTTTATCGATAAATGAAATAAATAATTAACTTTGACGTTTTTGCGACATTTTAACAACATGACGGCAAATAAAAACGAAATTATACAAAAGAGAACACAAAATATATAACTTTAATTAATAATTGTTTATTACAGAAAAAATTATTTGATACGATAGTGATTAATATATCGTCGCATAGCCAGGTGTATTATAATATGGTCATGATTATATTATTATATATCTTATATAGCGAAAAAAAATCTAGTTTTCTGTTGACTTATAAATACAAAATATTTTTTAACTTTTTTATACAATAAACATAAGAATTATAAAATCTGCACATAAATTGTGCAATAAGTACAAATAAAGGAAATGTTAACAATTGATAATTTAAAAATAAATAAATAAACGCATGAGTCGAGAAGAGACCGATTGATTCACTAATCACAATGAGAAATGACAATTTTCTTTATTAGGAATTAATATGGAGGAGGATTCCAATATTACCTATAATAAAAGGTCTATTGACGATTTATAGGCGTCTATTAAGAACATAAGGATATTTTGAGAAAGCAGAAACTAAAGGTTAAGATGTAGATAAGCTTAATTGTGGTATTTTAAGTACCTAAGATACTATAGCAGTTTCTTTTACGGTCAGTATTTTTAAATCTCTGGATCATTTTATTAGAGATATAAAACATAGCTTTAAAATTGTTCTTAGAATTTTGAACTGTTGGATCTGAATTTTTAAAGTTGAATACTTTGGCAGAACCCTAAAGTTGAATTCCATATGATCATATTGGTTTAATTAGTAATTTATACGTGTTAATTTTGTTAGATATATTCCGTTTTGTATTTTATAAAAGGTAATTTAAAAGGTTATACCTAAGCTTTATAATTTTATATTTAAATTGAATATGCCGGCTCAAGTTAGACCCTATCAAAAGTAAAAATTGAGTTTTTCGCTGAATTTCTTTTTGGAATTTTAATATTATTTAATTAGAGTATAGATTGATGGAGTGTCTCTTAGTTTTAAAGTAAATGTTGTATGTAACTGTGAACTGATTTACTTTTATTTATTTTTATACGCCATTTATTATACGATATTGCGAGATTATCCATGTGTAACTCAATATAAGTTTGCATTGGATCAGTATTCGACGAAAGAATTACTGAATAATCAGAAAAATCTGCTTGAATAATGTTATTTGAAATTGGTTGGTCTGCCATGTTGGTATGCCGAAATTGTGGATGTATAAGAAAAGGTTGAACTTACACGTAGGCAGGACCGGAGAAATTTTTTGTTGGGCCCCTTTATTTATATATATTTGACTAAAATATACCTACATAGCACTTTAATACAGTAGTTATACTTAATATTTAAGTTTAATGAATTGTGAATAAAAAAAATTAAAAAAAACATAATATTTAGTATATAAAATCTTTTATTGATATTGAAGAAAATAATGTAACCAACTATTTAACAGTAATTAAAGAATTATTAGGTTCAGTTAAAGCGTTCTCTTTCTGGCTTTTTCCATAGCAAATAGTTATTGATAACTACGTCCAAGTTGATATTTTTGGCCAGTTCTTTTTCTACCGCTAACACTAGCTGTTTAATTTTGAGAAAACGGACGCGAATGTATACGGTTTAACTCGTAATTCTATATTATATAACTTATATATAATATACCTTATATACTATAATTTGTATAAAAATAATTTTTTTACTCAAAAAATTAGTAAAATTTGTTCTGATAACGAACCCCCCTGGAGGTCTGGGCCCCCCTCTGCTCCACCCTATTAACAGCCCAGCACGTAGGTACTACGAATTGTTGATCTTCCAAAATCGACTTGTAAAAGAAAAAGTATGAGGGAGGACGAAGTTTTTATTTTTAACAAAAAACCATCTAGCCATAACCATATTCTATCAAATACTTGATCAATATCTAAGAATATATAGTTAAATTAAATAAATACAAAATATGAAAACATAAAGTAAATACTTATTATTTAATTAATTAATTATTTTACTAATTCAAACAATTATGATCAAAAACCTTCATAAAATAGAATTTAAAATATTGTTATTTTAAATGTTTGGATCTAAACTATTAAAAATACAGTATTTATTAACTTAAGTAATATTAGATCAGTTGTGTGGGGGAGCAAATCCCTGTGACCCCCCTCTTAAATCCGTCACTGTAGAGTTTGTGAATTATACTTTGATCCGCATGTTGTCAAATCTGTTAAGTGAATGGTTTGGGTGTCTGGCGAAGGTTTGAGTAAATATACGGTAACGGTATGATGCATTACTATAAATACTCAATAACTGTAGTATGACCAGGGTCGAATTGGACCATCGTGTAAAACATTTGAAGACACATACTATAATGAATTTTTTAAAATAAATATTAGTTTAAAACTTCAATTCCTAAAACATAAAATATACATGTTAACTAATATATTTTCATATTATATTACAATAAGAATGAAGCCGCATACTTACGTGTTACGTATAATTTGCTAAACAAAATTTGCAAAAAAACAAATAAAAACAAAATTATCAAAATAAGTTACTTCTTATAAAACATATATTATAGTTGATTGTTTTCGTTTTTGTTAAACTTTTTCCTTCAATATTCTGTTTTCAAAAATTAAATTCAATAATATAATTTAAATTAAAAATATTCAAATTAAACGTCAAAAGTCATAAATTCACAACTACGAACTATGGTAATCTTTGTCTCCATAGACTAGAACAGGGGTCACCAACTGGCGGACCGCGAACACTTTTTTATGGACCCTTATCCACGGGGTAATTTTTAAATTTGTATAATATAAATATAGAAACTATAAATACAAATTTAAAAAATATATATACCTACTTATTAACGTGTGTAAAAGCCATTGAACCTTGAACCGCGGAAAGTTTGGTAAGTTTCAAAACAGACCCCCATAGAAATTAGTTGGTAACCCCTGGACTAGAATATCTATATTATTATTATTATTATTTGTCTCTTATAGTCTTATAGAAGAGGCGGACTGGCCAGGTGGGACAGTGGGAATAATCGCACTGGACCACATGTATTCGAAAGCCGTCACCGGGCTGGAACACGTAATAACTTTATAATAAAATAATAAAGACTATTAAAATAAATCTATATTTAGGCATATATTAATATAAAATGGTTATAATTTATAAATGTAGGTTGTCATTAATAAACAATGATGAAAATATAAATTTAAATCAGCCCCGCTCTTCTATTTGTAATTTTTAATTATGAGTTTCGAAAAACAATTACTCAATGAAATTAAAATTTCATGTATTATTGATAATGAATACCTAAAAACTAATTCTACTGTTACGTCTAAAATGGTTTATTTATAATAAAAATTTAGTTGATTTTTATAAAATATAATTCATGTTTTTCTTTAACTTTTATAAATTATGGTTGTATAAACAAATTGCTGCAAATGGTGGAAATTTAAAAACTCGTAGATTATTTGTAATTAATTCAATGAATAAACATATAAATTAGGTCTATTTGACAACACAATATAGATACATTCAGGCCCGTCGCTAGGGTAGAAGCAAACCATGCGTTGCTTTAGGACGGTATAAAATTTTAAAGAAATAGAGGCGGCAAATTGTAATATTCAATTTCTAAAAACGGCGGCAATTTAATTATTATTTTGCGTCTTCATTAAGTACTTATACACGAAAAGATTTTTTGACTAATTTAATCTGACGGATTAGGTAGCCATAGACGAGAGGATTTTTCGACGGATTTGGTCTGACGGATTAAGTCCTTAGGTACTCGATGGATTTGGTCCGTCGGACTAGGTCCTAAGTTGTATCCACTAACGTTAAAATAAAAGTCCGCTTCTTTTCGCGGAGCGAATCCATTAACGGATTAATTGCGCTGGTTAGTGGAGGAAATCTGTCGAATTTTGTGCTTAGGACCTAGTCCTCTGGTCTTTCAAGTCATTCTGAAAGATCTTCGGATTTATACGACGGATTACAGCTGGTTTATCAATTATTGTTATGTTATCTATAAATTTATGTTAATTAAATGTTATTTCATTAAATATTATACACCATAGTACCTAACTAATAACTTAATTAATTTAAATTTTATATGCTATTTATGAATGTAATTGTTTTACAAAGGTTTTTTTTTATATCTGAAAACATTTTTTCGGATGGAAATAATGGTACGATTATACCATAAGTATGGTATATGCTTTCGGTTGAAAATTTTTTGGTACTTGATTTAACTTATTTTTCAAATTTTTAAAAGATTTTCGTTGAGAGAAAAAGAACTACTAAAAAATGATGGAAAAACTGCAAATTTACAGAAATCGTAATTTTGACTAAATTGATTTTAGATATTTCATAATAACTAATGCAATTTTGAACGTAGGTAGGTACTTTAAATTTTTTTAGGTATTTATATAGGTATAGTTTGGAACAGATGGGTTGATTTCCTGGATAAATATAGAACTTTGAAATTTAACCAAACATATAATTTTTTCTCAAATATTATTTCATATTTGTAATTTTTGGTTAGCCTGTTTACAAAATATTTTGAAAATAATAAGTCACAATTTTTTTTATAAGCTTCCAAAGTTCTAAAATTCTAAAGAATTTCTAGTAGAATTAAATATTATGATATTTTTTATCATAATATTTTATTGATTTTATTTTAAGTTTTAACGCATAAATATTTTGATTCTTAATATATTAAGCTGTAAATTTGATACGCGTTTCATGACTACTTTTTAATAAATATGTAATTTATTTTGAAAATCGAAAGTCTATTTATTTTTTAAACACCTTCAAACTTTAATATTTCACATTGATGTTTAATTTTTGTGTTTTTAAAATTCTGAAAGTATTTTTTTTTTAAAAATAATAATTTGATTACAACAAACAGGGTATGATTTCGGTAGCAAATTGCATATACTTATTACTTGGTATTTTATTCAGCTTATTTTTCAAATTTCTCAAAAGTGTTTACTTGGGATATGAAAAAGTACCTAAAATTGATGGAAAATTAACAAAATTTCGGTTGCCGTGAATTTATTTTTAAATATTTGGGATAACTAATGCAATTTTGTACATTTTTTTTAGTATTTTAAGAGGTAGGTAGTTTACACAAGTGGTAAAATTTTGGAACGGATTATCAATGTATTATATTATATATAATATGACTGAGATTCAATCAGAATCGTATTTTCGATCTAATTATAATAAATTACTAATTTTTCCTAGGAACGAAGGGATTAAGAAGAAACTTCCAGAATCAATTTTCTCAGTACTTTTTTTTTGTTCGAGTGTTCACCGTTTGAAACGCTAGTGCAGGTTTTCCAGTGTATAGTGAGTCAATTTAGTAGTTTTGTTAACGCCTTGTTGAGCAATCTACTATTTTATTTCACATTAAGTTCCATGGTCTTCATGATAATTAATATTAATTTGAGGTTAATCTAAATCGTTCATCGGTGGATTATGTTAAATTCATTTTCCCATAAATAATAAATAGTTTAATGACATGTTTTTCTCAGTCATCAGCTTCATTATTCGTTTGATATATTTTCCCCTCTGCAAAAATTTAGTAATAATATAAAATAATGAATTAATATAATTAATTAATAATAAAAATCATATATTTGTTAACTTTTTCATTACATTTGGTATGTTATAAGGGTTTTTATTTATTAACATCAAAATTTGGGATTTGTTACAATTTAGGACAATTATACGACTACCCTAGTGATTCTATTATATACTTGCGACTTGTCAAGGACAGAGCACGGAGAAATCCAATCAAAACAACAAAGGTTGGTATGTAACTGTGTACTATAATATGAGATCTTGCGAGTGCGCGCGTATGATCGTATGTGTTTTATCTCGCACAGCTGTTAAGGGGAAAATGCAATAACTAATATAAGTAAAAAATAAAAAAACGAGAACACAATATATAATATTATTATTATGTTTATTGATGCATTCGTTATTTTAGATTTGATGTGTCGTAGTCCATTTATAGATTTTCGTAGAGGTGGGAAAAGCATTTAAATCCAGCAGTCGCGTAGCAAGACTGGCCTCGAGTGGCGATTCTGATGACGGTGGGCTTGTTCCACCACCGCGTAAAAAAAGGCATTTGGATACGGAAGAGACCATGTTGCAGCCGACCAATGGCTGTTTGCAACACAACGGATCGGTGGATCAACCGTCGTCCAGTTCGACCATTAATGGATCGGCTACAAGTAATTGTGATGGCCAAGATCAAAGCAATGGCTGTATCATCAAGGGCAGATCAAGTCAAGAGATCGTCAGGCTCATAGGTCAACATTTAAAGCTTATTGGGCTCAAGTAAGTTTCTATTATACCTTTCTTATTTTCTATATTTGGAAGATAATTACATTTTTTATTGAATACTCCTAGTAGTTATTTGTTCACTTTTAAAGCTTCAGTTGACTCAATTCAAATATATATATAAATTGCATAGTTAATCAACCTATTTTAGTGTTTACAATTATTCCAGATAAACATTAAATATATGTACTTCATTATATCCTTATAATTTTAATACTTGATGGTATTTTATACAAATATTAATGATGTACCTATATTTTCAATTATATTATTCTCAATAGTCTGATATATTGTTTAAATTTTACTGGTGGATTAAAATAAATTTAATTTAATTACTCAATTAATTTAAATTTAAAAACAATACAATTTTTACACCTTTTAATGGAAAACAAATCACTAAATATTTACAATGACTTATATTATTACTTAATATCAAGTTAATTGTATACCAATTTATATTATTATACATTTAATACTATTAGTTGTTATCATTGTTTATATATAGCAAGATTAACTATCAAGAGTAAATTTTTTATAATACAACTTTCAAAATTAGAACTTATTTATCAAAAAAATAAAAGTATGATGAGAGGTTATTTTTACTCTATTTAGAATAAGAGTACTTTGGTTTCATACATAAAACTAAGTCAGCTAATATGATTGACTCTTGATAGATGTTTTCTATTCACTAATGCTGGTGTACAAAAATATGAAAATTATATACTTACATCGGAATTTTGTTGTCATTTATCTGTTTTATTGTTGTATCATTAATAATTATTTAATAATTAATACTGCTATCATATTGACTAGGTATTTAAATATCAACATGTTAAATTTATATTATTTATTTATTTTAGTCAAACAGCAGAAGTGTTGATGCAAGAATCTGGTTGTCGTTTAGAACACCCAGCAGCTACACAATTTCGCCATCATGTAATGGATGGTGAATGGCATAAAGTATGTATTTTTATAAATTAATATATTATAATTAAATATATATTTTTTTATTTTAAATATTTTTTTTAAAATTATAGGTTTAATGTATGTATTAATTATTTATTTATATTAATGTATTTCATTATTTATATTTGACTACAAATAATTAAATAGTAAACAAATTATAATACATATAAATAAAAAATAAATTAAAAATTGTATAAATTAAATTAAATTATTAAGTAATGATAAATTTATATATCGTTCAATATTAATTAATTTATGATATTGTTTATTATATTTAAGGTCAATAATGATTTAAATGAACTTCAAGCTTTGGTAGGAAATTCATGTCAGTATTTGTTGGTAAGTATTTTATTTATTATTATAAATGTATTTAACATCATTTTGTTTAAAATAATCAAATTAATTGTGTTTAATAGTAGTTTTAATTTATGTTTGTTTAATAGTAATAAAATAAAATAATAAAACGCATTTATAACATTTTCTTTGAAAATTTAAATATTGTTTAATTTTTATTAAATTTATACTTATTAAAATATTGAAATTTGGTGCGTACTAATTGTGTCTCAAATTATCTGTTTTATCAATTAAATTTTTCAATCACAACTAAACAGTTTTATTCTTTTGATACTTTAATGAATACAAAAAAAAATTGGGAAGGATGTGCTTCCTTTGTCCCTTTTGTTCTTGGAGAAATTAGTGGTTAATTATAATTAAGATTTGAATGCAATGATATTGCATTAGAAAATATGATTTTGTGCGTAACTCAATAAAATACAATATATTGTACTGATAGGTCATTCCATAAATTTACAATGTGTGTAAATTACCTATGAGAAAACTCAAAAAAAATTTAAAGTACCTATATTCAAAATTGCATTAATTATAATGAAAAACTTAAAATCAATTTGATCAAAATTACGATTTCCATAAATTTTGACGGTTTTTCATCATGTTTTGGTAGTTTTTCTTCTCTCAAAGAAAAACATTTGAAAAATTCGAAAAGTTAGCTATATAAAGTATTAACTAGACGTAATTTGCTATCAAAACCATACCTGATTTGTGGTAATCTTACCATTATTTCTTCTCAAAAAAAAAAAAAAAAAATATATATATATAATATTCAATTCTACAAAATATTCAAATTTTAAAAGCTTATAAAAAACAATTGACAGTTATAAAAATATTTTAGAAATAGATTAAGTAGTATTTGAATAGGCTTTTATACAATTTTCAAACCATTAAATAAACCCATAATTGCATGTAATATTAAACATTTTTGGAAACAATTTCAAAGCTCTCTACTTAGTCAGAAAATCAACCAATCGTTTCCAAATATTTTTCTCTAACATAGAACATCTATGTTGATAATCAAAAAAAGTTTCAAGACCCTATGATCAAAACCTAATTAGTTAGCATGAAATAAAAAAATTTAAAATACAGAAAGATAATTTTGTCGATTTTCCGCTATTTTTTGATAGTTTTTGTTCTCCCAAGGAGAAACTTGAGAAATTCGAAAAATGAGCTAAATAAAGTACCAACTAGACGCAATTTGCTACCGAAAGTATATCTTACTTGGGGTAATTGGACCATTATTTCTACCCAAAAAAGTCTCTTCAGATATAGAAAAAAATAAAACATCTTTGTAAAACCAATACAATATAATATTTATTTTTATAATTTTATTTTATTTTTACCTGATATTTATATGTCATTGGTAAAAAAAAAATTTAAAAATAAGCGATTTAAAAGTTTGTGTTCATTGTAAATGTTCAGAAATATTTATTAAATTAATAATATAATCACAAATGTTTTTATAAATTATAAATTGATAAAATAAATCACTGTTGAAATTAATATATTTTGTCAAAGTTAAATTTTTATTTGTTTGGAAATCTATGCGATTGATATTTATAATAAACATTTGATAGAAACATTTTTGAGAGTTTTGTACACAAATAATTTTTGGATAAAAATGACAAATAATGGTTGTCTATGATGCAAATTACGTACTGTTGAATTTTGGTCAGGTTAGGTTATATTTTAAGATAATATTTTTTGGGGTTGCAATTAACATGCAATAATGTATTTCCTAACCTTGTATAAATATTAATTACTGCCTCTATAACTCATTTTATTTTTATTTTTAAATTTATATATAGGATATGAAATTTTTAATATTTGAACAAAAGTACTTGGAATATTTGGAGGATGGTAAAGTCTTGGATGCATTACATGTGTTACGTAATGAACTTACACCTTTGCAACATAATATTGACAAAGTTCATATACTCAGCAGGTATAGTTCTTTTATTATTATTATAGTAAATTACTAAATTGTATGATGTATCATTTTTCATATTATTTATTTTTTTTAGTTATATGATGTGTAGTGGGCGAGATGAATTGATGAAACGTGCAAATTGGGAAGGGAAAGGTCTTAAGTCTAGGACACTCCTTATGGATATGATTCAACAATTTTTGCCTCCACACATTATGCTACCACCCAAAAGGTAAATTGCATTTTTAGTATTTTGTAATATATTTCCTTAATTTATAATTTCATTACAATTTACTCAATGATTTTTTATTGGGTTTTTTTTTTTTTTTTTTAATTGATTGATTAATGAAATATAAGTATATGAAAAATCACCTCATAAACTAATTATAAATAAATGAATAATTAGGATAGGTAATTTATTATAATAATTAAACATATCTACTAAGTATATTACTATTACAATATTATATATTTACTAGTTACAACGAGAAAGATGTTTGGTTAATCCTATGTTCATTTTTATGTGAAATTCTATTTTTTTTATGCTAATTAAAATATAATATTCTAAACTGTTTTTAAGAAATATTTTTTTATTGATTATCAAGTAATCAAAGTGAAAATAAAAGTAAATTTCATAAAATTGTTATTGTTATAATTTATTAGCTATCTTAGCTTTTTTTAAGGAATATTTATTTAAAGTTTTACCAGATTTGTGTTTTTGAACCTAAGAAAATATAAATATTTTTATACTATAAGGAAAAATGTGTCAAAATAAACTTGAAAAAAATAACAATTGTTTTAGGTTACATATGTTATTGACCCAAGCTGTTGAATTACAGAGAAATCAATGTTTATTCCATAATACAATGTTTGATGATTCCATTGAAAATGTTTCCTTATTAACTGACCATAAGTGTTCAATGTAAGTTATTCGTATTTTAAAATAAAATAATGTGTTTGTGTAAAAAAAAGAAATTGTTCTTGTTGCAGAGAACAAATTCCATGTGAAACCGTCCAAATACTGACTGAACATTGTGATGAAGTATGGTTCTGTCGGTTCTCACCTGATGGAAAAAAATTAGCAACTGGCTCAAAAGATGCTTCTATTATAATATATGATGTTGATCCAGTAAGTTAAATTTACATTTATTTTTACTTATGGATTGAGATATTTGCATCATTATTTTTACAGGAAACATTAACTGTTGAGCAATCAATCACTTTAGATGGCCATTCTTATGGAGTTAGTTACCTTTCATGGTCTCCAGATGGTGAACTTTTAATGGCATGTGGGCCAGAAGACTGTCCTGATTTATGGGTGTGGAATGTTGGCTCTGGTGTTTTGAGACTTAAACTGTCACATTCGTCAGATGACTCTCTAACTGCCTGTTCGTGGCATAAAGATGGCCAAAAATTTGTCTGTGGTGGAATTCGAGGCCAATTTTATCAATGTGTAAATATATATTTTTATTTGTTCGTTATTTTTAAATTAAAATTTTTAATTATCAATTAATAGGACCTAGATGGTTCAGTATTAGATTCATGGGAAGGTGTACGTGTAAATTGCCTTTGGTGTCGATCTGATGGAAAAACCGTATTGGCGGCAGACACACGCCATCGAATTCGTTCATACAATTTTGATGAGCTGAGTGATCAAAATTTGTAAACAAAACAATATTAACAGTACTTTAGGTGTTAGTTTTAATATTTCTCATTTTTAAATAGAATTCAAGAAGATCATCCTGTAATGTCTTTCACAGTTAATAAAACTGACCGCCTTGCACTTTTAAACGTTGTATCGCAAGGTGTCCATTTATGGGATCTACAAGATAAGTGTCTAGTAAGAAAGTTCCAGGGAGTCACACAGGGCCATTTTTCAATATATAGTTGTTTTGGTGGTGTTAACCATGATTTTATAGCTAGCGGTAGTGAAGGTTTGAAAATTAATTAATTACTTAAAATAAAATATGAATACTATAAAAAAATACATTTTAAAAATGATTATTATAATTTATAGATAACAAAGTATATTTATGGCATATAAAACATGAACTGCCAATAGCAACATTAACTGGTCATACAAGAGCTGTCACTTGTGTCAGTTGGAACCCGGTTTATCATCAGATGCTCGCTTCGGTTTCTGATGATTGTACTGTTCGCATTTGGGGTCCTGCTGCTAAATATCGTAAACAAAAAGCTAATAAAAGTGGTAAGTTTTATATTGATGATTTACTCCGTTAGTTTTAATTTTGTTAAATCAATGATAAAATAAAAAAAAATTTTGTATACATATATTACTGTACCATCTTTTTTAATATAATTTATTTGATATTAAATTAAACTAAATGTAATGTACAATTTAAAAATTAATTGTTTATGAAATTAATGTTTTTTTTTTTTATATGTTTGATAAGTAATAAAATAAATACCTAGGGCTTGGATTTTAAATGCTCAAAAAACATTTAATACTTCTAAAACAGTGGCATATTTTTTGCGAGGGGACATCAAACTGGTTTAAACCACCCCATAGCATAAAAAAAAAAAAATGCTATTATTATTTTGCTACTTGTTTTAGATTTTGCATTATAATGCATACAGATACAGAACATAATTATTTAAATTTCTTTGCAATTTATTTGCATGTAAATTATAAAACGGTGAGAGGGGGTCCCAACCCATGAAACCCATTTCATGAAAGCTTCTAAAAAATAATCTGAACTCTCCCCCTTTATAAATTACTAAATACGCCTCTGAAATAAAATATTTAAAAAAGAAATTTACATTTTTTTTGTACATAATACTATGTAATTATAAAAAAAATTTATAATAATACTGAATAATTGAATAATGGTTTATGATTAAACAAATTTTATGATTTTGTGACATTATGTTTTTTTATTTTTTGAAATTGAGTTGATTCTATGATTTATTACATAATAAGAATACAATTAAAAAACAAATTATATGTAATGATTTTTTTTCTTGTGGGGAGAAGTGGATGATAAGTTTATTTAAACATAATTTTTATTAAATTTATGAAAAATGCCTTGGAAATATAAAAAAATACCCCAAAAACACCATAAATGCTCTAAAATTTAAAAAAAGTAGACAAATACAAAATAAGTTTAAATTTTAAATTCTTTAATGTATGCAATTTATTTTGTGCTTGAAAAGCAATTTTTTTAGGATTTTCAGAAAAAACTGAATTTTGCATTTAAATTTACGTCTCAGTAATAATTATCATAATAATAAAATATAAATAATATTAAAATGGTAAATTACTCAAATATATAAGTAAAATAAATTCTTATTAATATTTTATCATTAATTCACTTTGTCAAATTGAATAATTATTTTATTTATATATAGTTTTAATTATTTAAAATTATAAGTGTATACATAATACCAAATTTCAAAGACTGTATTCTCAATTCTATAAAATAATGATTGAAAAAAAAATAATAGTGTAATAATTACTATAAAATGATATTTATTTTCATTATTGTCTCACATTTTTAATATTAAATTTCATGAAAGTTTTACAATAGAATATCATTTTATTATAAAATTGTATTTGTTATTAATTAAACTATTAAAGGGAAAATATTTGTCCAAAATTAAACATTAAATAGGTACACATGTTGAAATTATTTAGTATTAAAACAATATATAAAACTTCCATTTAAAATCAAAAATTTATTTTAGTTCTATATTATGTCTGAAAATAAATAATAAAATAATATACAATTTTAAGTGTCTAAAAAACAGGGTCCAGCAGTGGAACGAGATGATTTGAGATGGAGTTAGAAACTTTTAATTTGGTAATGGGGAAGACAGTCTTCGATCTGTCATTATCAACACAACTTATTATTTAATAATGATGTATTGTTGGACGGGTAAAAATTCAACTATTATCAAAATTAATTTTGTTCAAATACTGAAATATGACAATCGTCATGAACTTTTTTTCATAGCCTATCAAACTTGTTCGATATATTCATGGGTTTAAAATTGTTCTTGCACTCCTATCTCTTTTATTTTTAACCATCGATCCAGTTTCTTCGAGGTTGTTTATCCTTATTTAAATTGTGTTATCTGACGGAAGAGGCAGATTGCGCGGTATTTTGAAATGATGTCGAAAATCATGATGTATTTGAGTAATTTTTTGCTATTTTTATAGTACCCTTTAACCCACATTATTCACCTGTCCAAGGATACATCATTACTAAGTAATAGGTTATGATAATACCGAAGACTGTCGTCCGTATCACCAAAATACATGTTTTCATTTCCATCTCAAATCTTTCCATTTTACTGCCTAACCCTTTATGAAAAAAATATTATAAGATTAATACTTTAAACCTAGAAATTTATATCAAAACTATTTTAAATACTTGAATAGTAAATTTATTAATCATATTTAAAATTGTTAATAAATGGTTAAACTAATATTTAAGAGTAATTACTTATGTAAAAATACATTGTATTGCTATTGTTTTTTTTTCTATAAAGTTTTTGTTATATTTAATATTTATTTTTTTTCAAAACATAATTCACAAATATAATTTAAAACCAAAATTTAAGAAATATTTTATAATAAAAATATCAAATTATTATAATTGTGTTTTAAATATAAATGAATATTGTAATAGTCCAAATAAATCGTACTCGTACAAAGTTTCAAAATTTCAATGACCTTTAGTAAAGAAAACATTTTATATAAATATTTAAGTTAGTGATTAGCCACATTAATAAAAATGTGACTTATATATTGTACCTTTATATGTATATATATATATATATATAAATATATGCAACTTACATATACTAATAAACTTATATGTACCTTCTGGGCTGATTAACTGATTTAAATTGTTGAATATTTATATAACCTAAATATAAAATATGTATATAATTTATTTTATTTAATATCTAAAAATTCATCATTATAAATAAATAAATAATTTTTAAGAAATTAATTTCATTAGTTTTTATTTTATTTTAATAACAATATATATTATTAAAAAAAAATCTAGTATCTTTGTTTAATTTAAAAAAATGTAATATTAATTAAATTTATAATGATTCACTACTAATATTATTTCTTTGCATATATATAAATTGTATTTTAGTTTAGTATATCCAATAATTATTACAAACCAAATAGATCTCAAATGGATATTATTTTTTAAAAAAAAAAATTTTTTATGTTTAACATAACCAATAATATAAAATTGCAAAAAATTTAAATTTATACTTTTTGTTTCTTTACACAGATATAAACAACGATTCTGGGTCGCCTATCAAACATATGTAAACAATTATTATTATAAAAATTATTGAGACTATTTGAAAACAAACATGTACATTTTGTTTTGCCATTAATAAACTATATACCTATAAACTTTATATTTTAAAGAACTTTTGCTTTGAATATCATTTGATTTTCTTTTTCTTCAAATACAAGAATAAAATACGATAGTAATGGTTGTTTAAAATGACACATGTTATATTATATAGTGTGGATATAAATAACTTTTAATAAAATTAGCAAAATACAAATTGTAAATATTTTTTAATTGCAAAATTCTTAAAATTTAATAAAATGTATTTTCAAATATTATTTTTTGTATAGTTAATAGAATTGTTTTATCAATAGTTGAATTGATTTTATTCTTTTTTCTAATAGATTATAATATCTATGTGGTTCAATTTACACACACATATATATATATATATATTTAAAATATAAAATATTGTTAAGATAAAATATATGTATTTGCAGTTCAAGCTAGTATTTGGCTTTAAAATTAATAAATAATGTATACAAATTTAACAATATGTACATGTCTTTTTTTTACATTAATTTGTGTGATATCTTCCCATGTATTATAATATTACATGCACGAATACAGTTTTATATCTCATTGTAGTCATTTAAAATCTTATGCTAAATCCATTGAATTCTTTCCTTGCCAAATATTCAAAGTTCATTAAATCACATCGTTCAATTTTACTTCCAGGACTGCCTTCGTTAGACAACCATGCAATCCTGTAATACACAATAGTTATAAACTAATTTTATAAGTCTGTTTTTTTTTTTTTTTTTAGTTTAATCAATTTATTCAATAACAAACTATTTAATTTTGTTAATTTATAAAAAAATAATGAGGCTTAGACCCAACGCACACCAAAAGAGCCAAAATATTCTGAGCAGCTTTGAATATTTTGCTCCAAATAGTTTTGAGCAAATTCCATTCACGCTGACAAAATAAACATATTAATTTGGGATACAATTTTCTCAACTCAGTATTTTGTGTGGCAATTTTAATAAACGAAAAACATAAAATTTGATCAATAAATTTTTGATTTTTAATTTATTGACTTAATTGCGTGAAGATGAGTTGAAATTTAAAAATTTCACTTGTATAAGTTCAAAAACATTTAAAAAGGGTATGATTGACACAAAATTATACTAATGTATATTCAGTTAGTACATATATATTATTTGTATATTAGGCAATAATTTTTGTTTTAGTTCATATATTATTTCACTCCGATATATGATCTACCACAAATGTAACTACACATAAGTCAATAGAGTTACAAATCACCTATTACTGTATAATTATTGATGATAATAACACTGAGTACTTGATCTATTGGGGCAGTTAGGTCATGTACCCTGGATGCAAGTCATCTAAGAGCGCAAATTTGTAAATTTAATATTTTTTAATTAAAAAATATATCTATATATACAAAAAATTATAATAATTATTATCTTATAATATAATAATATATATAATATATTTAAAAATATAATTTTTTTTAAGGGGGGGGCTAAATAAATATTTTGCCTTGGTCGTCAAAATATATAGAATTGGCACTGATAACACTTATATCCGGGTTTTTTCATCTAACATGGTGAAATGGACATTTCTAACGGTTAAAGAAGTTTAATCATGTATACTATGAAAAAATATATAGTACTCAATAAAAAGTTGTTGATTATAATAAATTAAAATTGTTTTTGTATGTTTTTAATAGCTAATAGTTATCTAAAATTATATTTTTTGGGTAATGTATATAAGTTATTACATTTTAGAAGGGATAAAAATGGATGTAAAACTTATAATTTATTTATATAAGTTTCTAAAATTTAAAATACATAATTATATCAAATTTAAAGTTATAGAAGGTATTTTTATGTGGGATAGATCACATGTCATACTATTGCAATATGTTCAAAAGACGATTTAGATTTTTTTTTTTAATATGAATGAGAGGGTGTCAAATCAAATAATTTTCGTTAGTTTATATTCTACAGAATACAAATTTTATTAATTAATATAAACTATTGTAACTTACATAACTTCAACATTAGGTTTTGGTCCTTGCATTTTACCCATTATTGTGCCTCTTTTACTATTCTTGACCCATCCTACAATATTGAGTTCTGTACTTCGGTCTCTGCAATATTTGGTGAAGTATACACCTTAATTCAAGAAGAAATAACTAATGTAGTCATTAATTAGACAATAAGATGTTTTGTAGATATTTTTATTATTATATATATTTTCATTAGTGGGAATGAGTGTTGTACTATGTATTTATTATCGTTAAATTGTCTATCAAATGTGTTGGTCATTTTTCTAACGTCATCACAAGATTTACAGATACATTAATTTTTATACTTCAAAAAGAGCTTGAATTAAATTTAATCAAAATTTATCAGTTTTGACTTATTAAAACTCATTAGTAATAATAAAGTTTTTATTGACTTTATTTATGTTATATATTTTATTTAGTTATTTATGAATCATAATAATTAAATTATTGTTACATATTCTTCTTTAAGTTCAAAATTTAAATGATTTAAAATCAGTTGAAATGAAATGTTTTATTTCTTAATTTATCATAATTATCAACTTGTATAAATTAAATTTATTGTATGAAATGGGCATGGACTATTAAATTGTAAAGATATTGATGAATAATTATAATAATACCACAGATTATAAAAAAAACCATCTGTGATATTTATATTATTATGTTGTATTATTGTAATGGTATAGAATATTATTTAGATATAATATATCAACAATACTCTCATGACAAAATATTGCCAAAAAATGTAGAAGCCTTTATAATATAATATATGTTTTAATAAATTCTAACATAAGTTTTATAATAAATGTCAAATGGAATTTAGCCATTTAGGATCAACTTTGAAGTTATTGTACAGCGACCCCTTGACCACTTTTATTATTTAGTAAATACTTATTTAATAATAAATAATAACGAATATTATTACATTAAATTTTCTATGTAATTATTACTTAACATCACAAGACAATAGTCCAAAGTGTATATATGCAACTATGCAGAATACAATAATAACTAATGAGATTTGGCAAGTATTGAACACGCTTTATGCCAAAATCCAAATAATTATAAATAAATTATAACCCTAAATTATAATGCCTGAAAGTGAAAAAAAAAATCTAATTTAATTATTTTAAGGGGACACATATGGGATTTTCGACAGTTTTGTTTTATATACCCATAAATAGTTAATTTGGTTAATCTGAATTGAAATTATGTTGTTTTAAATAATATCAGTATTCAGTTTATACAATAACGAAAAGAGAATTGTAGATTCTGAGGGAAGCAAACATATGATCTTTTTTTATGTCTAAAAGCATAATTTCGGTCAAAAATAATGAGTACCACAAGTAGGGTATGCTTTCGGTAAAAAATTACATCTACTTGGTAATTAGTACGAGTATATAGTTCGAATTTTTCGAATTTCTCAAAAGTTTTTCTTTGGAAGAAAAAAAATAACCAAAAAATTGAAAAATTCACAGAAATCGTAATTTTGACAAACTATAATTATAACTTATATTTTATGATATCTTAGGCAATTTTGTAGACTTGATATTCTTTTTCA
Source organism: Eriosoma lanigerum (assembly GCA_013282895.1). Lineage (NCBI taxonomy): Eukaryota > Metazoa > Arthropoda > Insecta > Hemiptera > Aphididae > Eriosoma > Eriosoma lanigerum. Next base: position 18,247,935 of record CM023358.1, read on the forward strand.
ATATTGACATAGGTACTTTACATATGAGAAAAATGTTTAGAACTATTACATTGATTTTATGACTGAATATGATTATATTTATAGAACTTCTCTATAGATATTTTTTTCAAAAACATAGTTTTTTCTCAATAATGTTCAATATAATTTGCAATTTTGGATTTTCGTGGTTTGACAATTTAATAAGATTATAATCATATATTATTTGCTAATTATTAAAAATATCGTAAATCGATAGTACCAATTTTTTAAATTCTTTTGAAATTGGAAATTTAAGTGAAATGGAAGAAATATGATATTTGTATGTCTGAAAGAATTTTTTGGGTAGTAGTTAGTAGATGTATTCTAATTATCACAAATAAGGTATGATTTTGGTAGATAATTTTATTTACTTGGTATTTTCTCAAAAGTTATTTTTTGGGATAATGAAAACTAAACCAAAAAAATTATTAAAAAATGGCAAAATTCGAAGAATCTGTATATTTGTTGAACTTGAATTTCATTATTTTATGATAGGTAACTAATTGTTCTTTTGTATATTATTTGAAAAATAAAAAAATAAATATTATCACTACGAGTATATTGTATATCTGACTAAGTTTTACTCAGAATCGTTTTTTCAAATTCAATATTATTGTATTCAAATCTTAATTATAATAACATTCCAAAAGTACAACAACATTCCACCACTAACCTCTCTGAGGTTCGAAAGGACGAAGGAGTAACGCCCAGAATTGATTGCTTATATTTTAAATTTTAAAAATATTAAAATTATAAGAAATACTTAATAAAATTCTAAAATTTGCAAAGTGCAGAATACATAACATCTTTTTCATTTTTTTTTTCTTAACACGGGTTATTACTTTTAAATTAAAACGTTAATTATAACTTATAAACTAATCTGAGTAGGTGAAGCACTACGGAATGAAAATTATCTAGTCATTCTAAAGTCTAGTTTTTCTGAGTAGCCAGAATTCAGTATACTTATATAGTTATATATAAATATATTTCTATTAATGTTGAAAGTACAAAAATAATTTTAATTAAACATTGCAAGTACATATTTTGTAGATAAGTACCTAGATACATATTTATTGTTATCAAACATCAAAGAAGAAATTGAAATATTTAATTTTAGGAATCTTAAAATAATACAATATTAATTAGTACGCATTTAAATTCCTATTGGACTTAAATATCTAACATTTTAATAAAATATTAAATTTGGTTTTTAAATTGCATTATATTCTATTTTGGTAGGTAATTTATAGTCTAATTATAAATATTAAAATAAATAGAGATTTTTAAGTTACATTTTAAATATTTTCAAATTCAGAATGTTAAAAAATTCACGTAAGTAATTACTTCACGTATTTGTTTTAAATTGGGTTTGAATAAATTATTAAAATATTTGGATCAATGTAGGGAACTGTTAATTCATGTTTCAACAAAGATTTAATGTGCGTAGTTTCATTAATGGTGGATATTTTAAATATTTTAACGAGACAATTCGAACTTGCTATACATTGTTAATACATAAATTATGACACTCTTTTTGAAGTATGGGTATTGTATATATATATATATATATATATATATATATAACTATATAACAAGCGTGTGAACTATAAATAAAGTTAAAATATATTCACACTATACTACTATTTAATGATCAAATTACACGCGTTCTAAGATTAAACATTAATAAATTTGTACTTTTGTTTAAAATTTTTCGTAAAATTAATACGTGCTAATAAATAGTCATATAATTTGATTTTGGTAGGTTGGTAAGTATTTATGTGATTTTATTGCTCAATTGAATTTATAAATGTTGTAAAAAAATAAATAACAAGAATACAATTTCTATTGAAAATCATACAGATACTAACGTGTGTAATGTATAAATATAATTAAAAATTTTATATTTTAAGTACGGAAAAATCATCGTTTACCTTGTACTTTTCCGAACACTTCGAACTCGACCGAAACGTACGAATGACCTGCCTCTTGAAGTGCCATGGTGCATGCCAAAACACAGACTAAGTCTATCAAACCTCTTTTTTATATTTTCTGTTCTAACATTTCTATTTTTGATGAGTGTTCTATATTAAGCAACACACAGATGTTTACACTATGTCAATAATCAATTCACCTTGAGTTCTCTCAAAAATGTCTCAATAATATTTATCCCCCAATAATCGTCGTGTATCGTGTTTTAATGTTTAATCGGTAAAATATAAAAATAGTTAATATTTAAGCTAATATTGTACATAATATAGACAGTTATAATTATAATATACAAATGTATGTGGTTTCTGAATATTGTCATGCCATTATTTGTATCGCATTTCTTTCATGTTCCACTTGAGCCAATTATTAATTTTGTTTAATTAATAAGAGTAATATTTTCCTGTTCAATGGTGTGTGAAATGTAGAAATTAGGATTCACACTTGTCAAACTATTGATTTTATAAGAGGGAGTATACACCGTATGCACAAATCGATTTAAATTACAAAACAAAAGCCAAATTGTAGCTATTGTTTATTTCAGTACTGGTGAAAGAGGAACTTGTTAATAATTGACATAATGGGATATGATCCATGAAACTGCGTATCTATCTATCTATATAATGACGCTATCAGGGCTTGTCCTTACGATTTATGCTGCAATTGAAATAGATTAAAAGATTTACTATAAACACGCACACTGTTGGCATTCAATCAAAATATTAGACTGCGTAATCGTTAAAAATGTCTTAAACAATATCGAAATTATTTTATTTATCTTTGGTGCCAAAACATTGTCCGAAACTAATTAAAACATTAATTATTGTTTAATTGTTTATTATAATAAATTGTGTAAATAGATATAACAATAATTTAAATAAAATTTTTTGCAAATACTTTTATACTCTGATGCTACAATTTTTAATAACACCATAAAAATGTGAAATTATTATAGTCTTTACTAAGATTTATTATAAATTTATGTAAGATATAATAGGTAAAATTTGTTTTAATGTTAAAGTAACATGTATATAATAAATTTACATAAAACATTCGTTATGCAAACTACCTTAAAATCAAGATGTATGGAAACTATAATGTCTCTTGACGTTGACGTATTGTATGATGCCTTACATTACTGTGCAATGAACTTTGTTTCTGAATTTAATTATAGACTATCTAAATTCCCTAGTTGGTTTTTCAAAGCCTTAAGTCTCTTGTTTTTGCTAATAAACACGTCCAGGTTAAATATAAGGTGACACGTTGCTACAAAGATTATAACATGTTTTACAATTTCCGGGTTCGCTATAAATTTGAATATAAAAGTTGTTATAAATCATACTTAACTCATACTAAGAACTCACTAAAAATTATCCCACGTATATTTTGAGAGTTTGTGCGCAAGAATAACTCTAGTGATGGTATTCCTATACAGTTCATCTGGATGATAAATTTTGTAATGACACATAATCAATTGCTAATCTCCTAACGTTTTTTCTCTCGCTTTGCCAAAAAACTTTCTTGATATTCCTTTCTCTTATTTTACTCTACCGAGTAATTGCTCTCTTAGTTACGATGATCTTTAATCAGGTCTATCTGCATTCAAAATTATTAAATATACTGGGCCAGATGGTTTATCTAGAACGTTTCTATATACAATACGAGTATTAAGTCTGCCATTTGTTTTACTCTACGGTTAATATTTTGTCACTCACTCAATAATGGTGTTTATCTATCCATTCTAAAAATAAGTTCTGTAACACCCACATTTAAGTCAAGAAATAAATATTACGTAAAAAAGTATAGACCTATCTTGATTCATAACCTTATATCTAAATGCTAAACTCTTTGAAAAATTTACTCTCAAAAATATAATACATACTGTCAACTCAGTTTTAGTGGATGAATAATTAGCTTTAGGCCACGGTTTTCTGCTACTTCAAACTTGATTTTAATAATTACATTTCTAAAACAATTGAAAAATATTCTCAGGTCGACGTAATTTTTACTGAATTCTTAAAAACCTTTGATTGGGTTGATCTTAAAGTCCTTATGAAAGTTTTGGAGAATACATTCTATTATGATTTAAATCATAATTGTCTGACAAAATGCAATGGGTGAAAATTCATAACGAAACTTGCTTTAATTAGAATCACTTCAGGTGTTTTTCCGCCTTATTTATTATTTTCATTATTTGTAAATGGCTTAAAGACCGTTATCCCTGATTATTAATTCCTTATATTTGCGGATGATTTAAAAAATGTCCGTAAAATTGATTCTATAGAGGATTGTGTGACCTTGTAAGGGGAGCTGAATGCCATTATCTTATGGTTTAATTCCATTGGCTTGTATTTTAAGACGGACAAATGTAAATCAATGTCTTTTACCAGATTCCACTATCCTATTATTCATTCATATTCTATTAGTAGCGCACACATATTGATGTGGTCACAACCAAAAAAGACCCGGATATTCTGTCCGAATCTCAACTTTCACAATCACATTGAAGCTGTATGCTGTAAAAACCCTTGGTTTTGTAATTTGTACCATAAAGAGTTAAAAACTGTCATTCTCCCTCAAAGCAATATACTGTGCTCTTGTTCAGTCTATATTGTAATATGCATCTGTTCTTTAAGATCCGTTTACAGTCAATGACTCATTGATATTAGAGCGAGTATAAAGGCGTTTTTTATTATCAGCTACTTTCATCCAAAAAATTGAACATAATCCGCATGACTACATTTCTGTATTGGTTAATAAATTTAAATTAATACATATATTTATATATATAGACGCTCATAGTATATAGGTATTCACGGCGCTCGCGTAATTTTTTACAGGGAAAGATAATTTAATTAGTTAAAAATATTCATTTTTTGAAAACTGCTCTATAAAAAATATACTTAAAAAAAGTGTTTTCTACCAAAAGCATACCCTTACCGTTACCCTACTCGTGGTAATCGGACCATTTTTTTCATCGAAAAAATGTCTTCAGACTTTTAAAAACAAAAGAATCTAAGTATCAATGTGAAATATGTTTAAAAAAAATTATGACGACTGATTTTCAAAATTTTTCGTATGCAAATTCAGGAATAAGTCATAAAACACATATACAATTTTCAGTTAAAAATATTAAATTATTAATGCGTTGCAACTTACAATAAAATCATAAAAATTATTATAATATTAAAGTCTATCTCAAAATTCTAACTTTATAAGTTCACCAAAAAAATTATTAACCTAACCTAACACGGAAAAAAAAATTTACCAAACTTTTTTTGTAAACACTAAATAGTTTAAAGAAAATATGGTTATGTTCCTATACAATTTTCTAACCATTGAACTACACAAAATTGCAAATAATATTTAACATTTTTTAGAAAAAAATTACATTTGTGGATCAATTTCAGAGCTCTGTATTCAGATAGAAAATAAACCACTTTGTTCCAAAATTTTACTACGTATGTAGACTAGCTATGAGAATACTAAAAAAATGTCAAATTCCTATATTTAAAATTGCATTATTTATCATAAAATACCTATTTAAAATGGCTATATCACAATTTTCTAACAATTTGTTGGTTGTTTTTTTTATGCCAGAGAAATTCGAAAAATGAGCTAATTTAAGTACCAAATTCTACAAATAAAATATAACATTGATACTCAGGGCAGTATTTAAACTTTTCCCATACCTGGGCAACACGTTTTTTCCACTTCACTTCTCCTCAAATAACGAACTCATATATTTTTAGGTAAAACAGAAATAGTCAAACAGAAAAAAATATACCGTTATTTCTATTCAAATATAGTTAGAAATACCTACATAATGAAATCATGAAATGCACAAAAGATTTAAGAAATATAAAAAAAGAATTATATTTAAAACCATCAATTTTTTTGCAATTAAATGTCAACTAATGAAACTATAGTTGCCTTAGATCTATATAAAAAAAATATATTAGATGAAATTTGATGGTCTAGTAAAAATTTGCCGCCCTTTCAAAAATTGTCGCTAGGAGCAATACGGGACCCCTGCCCACAAAATACGGCCCTTTTGGTACTTGATAACCAGTACCATTGATACTAGTATTTATAATCAATGATACTATCTATAATCAATGCTAGTACTTATATCAGATACCTACGTTTTTCGTTTTTATATATTCTTTTAATTTATAAACATTTAATTATTTTCATTGTGTATAGTAGAGAGCTTTAGACATGGGGCAAAGGGGTCCCATTTAACCCAAGGCATCGATGTTTGTCATCACTGTCTGCCCTAGTTATTGCATCACTGAGCCAATGTGGTCAGGTTGTCCTGTGAATCTTACTAAAAATAACAAATATCATTATAAATTTACTAAATATTTGATACATGAATAATGTTGATAATAATAATTTACATTGAAATCACATTTGCTATAAAGATTATTATGATTTTATTGTGTAATATTATTGTTATATCTAGTAAATTATTAAATTAGGTATATATATATATTTAATAAGGTCTATAATTCCCCTGACATAAGTGTAGATATACTCGTATTATACGTGTATATTATAGTCAAATCAGTGGCGCCCAACCCATGTACCAGGTACAGTAACCGCTATACCTTTAAAGATAAATTGTTAGGGGTGGGTGTGGAACCAAGGTAGATTATTTAAGAACTTTATTAGTTGTTGCATTTTTTCCCTGAGTATTGGGGTGGGTGAGTGTTCAAATATATACTATGCTATACATATTATTACACTTCTTGGGCGCCAATGAGTCAAACAATTACGTTAAGAACCATATTATATGTATGTGTATGCAACTTAAAAAAAAAAATCGAATTTGTTTGCATCTCAAGATAATTTCGAGCGATTTATTACAACGTTGCTGCCCGATTTTCACTATACACCAAAGTTGCTATATTGTACTTTTGATTTCTTACAACGTGCAGTCATTAATCAATAATATTAAAAAAAACTTCAAATTCGTTATTATCTTTAGATACCTACTTACTAGTACTTCTGTTTTGAATAATTTTATCAATCCAATGATGCACAATCTTTTTTCTTTGTCACATGTCACATTAGTAATTTATTGATATCGCATGGTTCATAAAAATGTATAATAAATGTTATTAAAACAAAGATAATTTATTGTATATTTAATTTAAAATGTTTAATCATTTAAAAAATGAAATTGTGATAATTTTTATAAAAACTAATGCCAAATATTTTAATGTAAACATAAGCTGAATTAAACCTTTTTGTTAACAACGTAGGTATTTGTAGTACTTTTATTAATAATATTATACCTAGTCAAATAATTCATTTTAGATTCTGAGCGAAGCGAAAAATGTATTGGTTTTACAAATATGTTTTAAATAATTTTAAATTTTGGGGTTTATGATCTGAAAAATTAATAGAAACTTAACCTAGCTGTTAACCATATATTACGTCTTAACCTATTTCTAAAATATTTCATAGTTTTAAAATAACAATTTTCTTCTAAAGTTGGAATTTTTAGTAAAAATTAAAAATATGATATTGAAAATATCATAAAATATGCATATCTAGAAAAAATGTTTAAAAATTAAAAGGTCCATTTTTTACTTGTCTTTAAATTTTAATATTTCACATTGATATTTGATTTTTGTGATTTTAAAAATCTGATGATGATGACAGTTTTTCGGACAGTAATAATGGTTCGATTCCACAAATAAGGTATACTTTGGTAGAAAATTGCACATAATTTTAGTAGGTACTTTATTTAGCCATATTTCGAATTTTTTAAAAGTTTTTCTTTGGGATAAGAAAAACTGCAAAATTCACGGAAACTGTAATTTCGACGAACTAGTATTTAGTTATTTTATAAGTACTAATTTTTCTGTTGCATGTTATTTGATATATAAAGACAGTTTTTACAAAGAAATATTATCAATATAATATATATTGTATATCTAACCGAGTTTTACTCAGAATCATATGTTTGAATGCAATATCATTGCATTCAAATCTTAATTTTAATAAACCACCGATTTCTCCGAGGACCGAATGGACTAAGGAGGAACGCTCGGAATCGACTTTACAGTTTTTTTATTAATCTGTACAGATCTTTGGTTATATAATTTGAATGAAATTCCTTGTCATACTTTTTGAAATTTATATTTTAATAATATTTATTCCCTTTAAAACTTAAAAACTATATTTTTATAGTGTGATAAGTATTTTTTTAATTAATATTATTAAGTACCTACTTATAAATTATTTGTTGCAATGTTACTACTATATATTTATTTATCATAAATATTCATTTACCAATGACACAAAAACAATTTAATACAACGCAAATTTGTTTATACGTAGCCATTGTTCTTTAATTGTCTCTCCTAACAAGGCTGTGGGACCTTCCCGGAGAGTTAACTAACATAGTAAAATCTAAACGGACGTTGAGGAACAGACTAACTGGAAGTATAATTATTATTATGCAACATCCTATATAGGTATTTTATTTCCTATTTAAATTAAATTCGCACAGAGTAAAATAAAATGTGTAACATTATATTATTACATTGACCCGGATGTAAACAATTTAAACAAATTTTTATTTACCTAAGTTGGTATATTTTCAATAATAAATATAAAGTATGTATTATTATAATAGCTAGGCGAATCATTGTTTATAATATTTCTATACATATAATTTTAAAAGTTTATGGCAAATAATTATTTGTCAGTGGTTATTAATATTATAAATGGATAATAAGAAGTTGACTAATCCTAATAAACCTATTGTGTAAAGTATAGACGTTACCAGGGGGTGCACAATATGCCGCTGCTGGTATCCTTAAACTCTCAAGAAAAATAAATAAAAAATATTTACAAAGTTGAACTAAATTTAAACTTTTATCCTTCCTTTTTTTTAAAAAAAAATTGCATACTTTGAAATAAAAGTCTGGCTGTGGTATCAAGTATTTTTATTTCCTAAAAATCTAAATAGTATTAAAACAAATTGATTTTGATAGTTAATCGAAGTGATAAAGTGAAAACAGTATAATACCTGTTATTTATTATAATATAATAATACTTAAAAATATTGTTATTCCATAATTTATCTTAAAAAATGAATTTATAATTAGTTAGTTGGTATTGAAGGTATGTACTTTTCTTAATTTATTTACCTACATGCTAATATAAATAACATAGATTTTTTTGTACATTATCAAACCACATAAGAATCCTATATTAATTTGATACATTTTATAATTTTGACGTTTGATTAATTTATTAAAGTAATACAATTGAGAATTTAATTATTTCTAATATGTTTGAAGTAGGCATTGTATTACCGGATGGAGTCGACGAAGTATGTAAAAAAAAATTATATCTTAATTCATTTTGATTACCAACTTCGACTCGACTTTTCGTAGTCTTATCTAGATCGTTTAAATTATTTCCATTGTTTGATGACTCAACAATTGATGGTGGGAATAACAAAATAATTCTAATACCAACTTATACTGAAAATACTTTATAGAATAAATAATATAAATTTTGAAATATAAGTAATTTAACAAATTTATTTTTAATATTAGAGTCGTATTCTTGAATAGTATAAAATAAACAATATAATTATAACATTTTAATCTTTTAAGTATCCACAGTTTAAGACTTAACAAAAAAAAAAAAAACAAAAAAAACAGTTTATAATATTTTTAAATTATGAATTAATAATAGTATATTATACATTTAAAAATCATCTTAAAAACTATTACAAACTTTTACTATTTATTATTGATTTATATTGTAGATAAAGGGATAATATATTACAAATATAACCAATTATAAATTGGTATAATTATAATTATATAATATTATGTTATTTGGTTGTTTTTTTTTAAGAATATAAAATAAAATGTTAACGTTTAACAAGCAATTTGAAGTTTTTCAACATAATTACTATCTTTCGTATACTTAATTTTATTCAAATACATTTTTTACGTGTTTTTATTTGGTAGGTATATCGTATTATCGTATACTGTTAAGATGTTGGTATCGAAAACAACAATTTTATTTCTATTATTTGGATGTTCAGAATTAAATAACTCGATGTTATTTTTATCAACATGTACAATATTATAATTAAATAAACGAGTTTTTTTTACAAGCACATTGAAATATGGTATACATAATATGGTATAATTATATTATTATTATATATATATATATAACTCAGAACTAATAAACAAATAAATTCTATACAGTTAATTATAATATTATTATAAACTATTACCGTCTACTAGTATGCATTAATATTATATTATAATATAACATATAAATGAAACTGCACTATTCACAAAACTATCAAATGTTGATGATATAATAGGTAACATTAGCACTTAACACTTAACAGGTTGATTCACACGACAACTAAAATGAGTTTTGAGACTATTCACAATATGAAAAAATAAAAACGTAACACTGAACTAAATATAATAATTTGCAGTATTGGGTATATACATCAGTACATCGTTAACAATTAATAATATTATTACATCGAAATAAATACTACTATATTGTTGTACCTACTCGTAGCCCAGACGATTACAAATATATACCTATAATATAATTAGGAATGTTTCGAATACGATACCTTCTAAGATCCAAATGTTCAAACTTAAAAGTCGGTGAGTTGTGGTCATTATGTGCCAAACGATCATATAAGTATTGGTGTATTGCTGTTTTTCAAAGTTTCTCCGTTGTTTCGCTTGATACATTTACGCCACCATTTTCACTGGTAAGTAAAATTTTCTCGTTAGGATCCTCTATAATTTTTTCTTCCATATTCACTTTCATCTGCATCATTTCATTGCAATCTTCTTCAACGCGTCTTTGTTTTCGTCGTTTTCTCTTCTAAATATATAATAAATAATTATTAATTTAACAACAAATAAAATAATATTATTTTAATAATTTCAATGATGAGTAAAAAACAAAACTCTTTATTGTGATTCGTATTCTTTGTTTCAATAAGTTTTTATAAATTTCTTTACATATTTATTATATTACATGCATAGATATTTAGTTATAAAATGTAATATTGAGTTAATGAAATGTTTTTTTTTTAAGATATATTACTTATAAATAGTAGGTATGACGGTATGCGTATTTTCTATTTTCTATTTTTTATATATATTTTTAAAATGTAATAAGTGGGTTAGTAGGTAGATATTAAATAATGGTAAATAAATAAGTTATAACAGTGACGAAACCTTTGAGAGGGATAGGTAATAACCCCTCCTGAAATCATAATTTTATTTTTTCATTGCACATCAAAAATGTTAAAATAATATAATATGTACTCATATAAGTGATTTTTTTCAAACTAAAAATATAGATTTAAAATTAGCTCTAAAATTTTCTGTTACTCAAACTACTATAAAATCAGATGTTGATTTGAGAATGTTGATGCTGAGTTTCATGATATATTTTAAAAAGTTGAGAGTGCCTATTCTATTTTAAAATTAATATTTGTTTTCCAAGCACCACAAATCGATGTAATTTATTTACAAAATAATCCAAATAGAATTCTTGACAATTTTATCGAAGAACGAATAATTACACGATAGATTTTTTAACAAAGAGCTAAATTAAAAAGTTTTAATTGTTTATTACCAAAACTTAAATACAAATTTTTAAAGAAACATATGAGTGCTTCAAAGTTATTTACAGTTTTTATACTGATATATTGGTTAACAGTAGCTAGATATTTTATTATTATAACTTGGAAGTATGCTATATTACTACAGTTGCGGATTCAATTCATCAAAAATTACTATAACAGGGACATTTTTTTTATTACAATCCAGATTTTTACCGGGTAATTTTAAATTGGTTGCATACTATAATACTACTATCACCAAAGTATCTACTAGAAAGATATATTTTTTTTGTGATATCGCATGAAGATGTAACTTCGATGTAATAATATACAGGTCAAGAAAGACTAAATGATTGGACGACTCTCAATAAACACAGATAGGTAGTTATATAATAATATTTATTTATGGTAGTTGACGAAATAGCATAAAAAAAAATTAAATATAGATAATCTTTGAGTATTATGTTTGAAAATTAAAAAAAATATATATATAATATTATAATATATTCCTTTTATAAGCATAAATATTAGTATATCTTTGAGTTTATATAGCAGCATTGGATCCAGGGGAGAGAATTTTTCCCATTCAAATAAATAAAAATAAAATTTGTTTATGTATAGTATGGACATTCTGCATCGTCCATATAGTTAATATAAAATAATATATAATTTACCCCCCTCCCCATTATCTTGGATTGGATCCGTAACTAGTGTTCAATATATAATATAATATATTATGTGTTAATATTAAATTATGATCCTCCCACCCCAAAATTTTATTCTGGTTACGACATTGAGTTATAATAACGAATTAAATATTTTTATTCACATAGCAACTTGTATTCATTTTTAAATTAATCATTTATTTTACTTATATAAAGTATACATAATAATTAGTAATTAGAATTCAACATTTAAATATTTATAATTATAAAACTATATTTTAATTTCAAACTAAACAACTTTATTTTAAACTAAAAACTTAGTTTTTGTGTATTTAATTATAACACTCAATTATAGTTTTAATATTTTTTATAATAATTTGCCACTAAAAATTAGAGAAAATGTTAAAAAAATAGCTATTAGTATGATGTTTTACAGAATGAATATTTAAAAAGTTTTAAAGAGATACGAACTACAAATAACATAATTTAATAATATATAACAATTTTGTGTAATTACTGTGTTATTTTATAACATAAATATTGTACAATACCATTTGTAATAACTAATAAGTTATTATTTATTATTTTAATAACCTTTAACATACACGGGATAATCATACTCGCTATATAATATTAGTATTTATATTACACGTTAACTGTAGTGACTTAATATGTATTATTGTATAGTAATATCTCCCGTACATTATGTAATGCATTTATTTAGTAATTAATAATTAGTCATATTAGTTATTATTCAATACTCATTACTTTTACTATAGATAATAGATACTATAACTAAAGTAAACAAAGTGGGAATATCAATTTTAGGCGTTTCTCCTTCGTCCCTTCGGTCTTCGGAGAAATTAGTGGTTTATTATAATTAAGATTTGGATGCAATAGTATTTTTAGAAAAAAATTCAAAACTCTATACCTAGTCAGAAAATCAATCAATCGTTTCGAAATTTTTTTCTCCAATAAAGAACACTTATTTTGACACTCAAAAAAAGTTTCAAGTCCCTATAACCAAAACCTAATTAGTTATCATGAAATTAAAAAATTTAAAATAATAAAACCGTTATTTTGCCGATTTTCGGGAATGTTAACTATAAAAGCCTATAAAAAAAATTGTTTGTCACGATTTTCAAAATATTTTGTAAAAAGTAGTATATGATTAGACTTCAATAAAATTTTCAAAGCGACAAAAATTGCGGGAAATATTAAACATAATTAGAAAAAAGTTCAAAGTTTTATATTTGGCCAAATAATCAACCGATCCATTCTAAAATTGTACCACACTTGTATATTACCTATGTTAATATTAAAAAAATCTTCAAGTCCCTACGGTCAAAAGTCAATTAGTACCAATTAGATACAATTTGCTACCGAAAGCATACCCTACTTGTGGTAATCGGACCATTATTTCTACCCAAAAAAGTGTTTTCATACATCAAAAAAAAAAAAAACATCTTTGTAAAACCAATACATTCTTCGCTTCGTTCAGAATCTAAAATAGGTACAAAAAGTTTTGACACGAATTGAATTCAAATTTTAATATTATAGACGTTTTTACGTATATAACTGATTGTAGTCGGTATATAATTATAATTAACAATGACGTACATAAATTAATATATCGAAATGGAAAACCAATCATTCTTTGGTAAAAAATACCTTTAGAGTTTCTATGACAATTTAGGTAATACCTACATATATTAGGTATATTAAAAATAATTCTTGAAATTTTTTTTTAAGTCATCTATTATATATATATATATATATATAAATTTATACACTTGGATTTATATATATTTTCATAGTTTATAATAATACAGCTGATTGAAAATAATGTATTATACTTAGGTATATACTAAGTATATGTGATATGTTAACAATACGTATTTATACTTTTATTTACACAAATATAATATTTAATTATTGTAATTATATTTATTGATATAATCGATTTTGGGTTTAAAACAATATATACTACGATTTAGATGTATTTATCAAGTAAACATGTTAAGAAGATTAAACTATAATATAATTGTTTAATAAATGCTTACACAGGTTTTAATAATTAAATGTATACCAAGTAGTATTTTCTCAAGAACATTAAAATCCCTTTTTATATATATTTTTTTAAAACATGTTTTTTGAAAATTAATATTATAAAAATATAATATATAAATACAATTAAATAAATTTATTTTTAATCAATTTAATTATAATTAAAATTTAATAAAAAATAAAAAATAAAAATTTTCGTGCTTTTGTCTAAGCAATAACATTTTAAATAATTTAAAAACTAAATTTTACAAAATTTTTATTGTTAATTTATTATTTTTGTATCATATTTATAATTTAATTTTATATTAAAATTTAAAATTGTATAGTGCATTATTATTATTCTGCAAAATGGGTATATAATATAAAATTTCTAAATAAAATACTTAATAATAATTACAAGAATAATCTTTACCTGAACTAAAAGACGTACATAATAACATGGAAAATCGACACATTGAGTACCATCTTCTTCGGCGTCTATATAAACTCCTCGAACCAAAATTGAATTGGACGAATTCAATAAAACGAGAAATCCAAAACAAGCAATATGAGAAACCCAATAACTGGTGATTGGAGCATCTAAAATAATAAATTTAATTTATAAAAGATGTACAATATACAATAAATAAAATTAAAATTATAGGTAAATTATAAATTGTAAAAAAGTATAATTATGTAGGTATTAAAGATATTTTTTTTACTGATGATGAGTACCTAATACATTTAAATATGACATTTACATATTATTGGTGTTGAACGTAAGTATTGAAATTTTAAAAATTGTATATGTACGTAAAAACAACTCAAATATTATTTGGGAAAATTAAGTTTCACTGATTAATATATTTTAATTTTTGAAATTTTAATACTTGAATTTTTAAAAACTCACCTTAAAAAATCATTAGGACTTGAAAATATTTAGGAAATAGGGAACCTAAAAATTATTTACTTAATTAGCATTCTCTAGTAAAATGACGCTATAAAAGGGTTATATCTTTATTATGTTGTTAATGGGCAATTTAGTTGATATGAGTTGATTTAATGTGCATTATAGGGTACGATTTTATATGAATTTAAAATATCAAGATTAGATGTTAAATAAAATTTAAAGTTAATGAGAAATATTTCAAACTAATTTATTAATATATATAAATAAACCACCGGACTATTAGGAATATAATATAATTTTTATTTTTTCATAAATAATACCAGGTACTCTTATTTTTATAAAACAATAATTTAATAATAAAATACAATACCTATTACGATAAATCAAAAATAAAACCATAGTTAAAACAATACTTCAAGATCAAAAGAAAATTAAAATAATAGGTTAGGACATTAGGTAGGGGAGGTACCTAATAATAATTATTAATAATAGATACATCGATTTGAAAAATCAAATTAAATAATATGCGCATTAAAAACGCGTTTAAATGCTTTCAACTCCCAAATTAACTTAATGCGCATTAGTGACTGCATATAAACGTAATAAATATATAATATCTAGTGCTTAAATTAAAAAAAATAATAGAAGGGAACTGTGAGACTTAAAAACGTAGCATCCTTTGCAATGATTGAAATCATTCTATTCCATGAGCGCTTCGAAAAATTAGAAGGGGTACGTTAAAAAACTAATTTCTATAAATTATATTATTTGTATAGGGTGGAACTCGTGGAAGCTTTACTGTTTCGAAGTTTTAAAAATCTTATTCATGGATAAACACAAGTCACATTTCGGAAAAGTTAATTTAAATATATGACATTTCTCATATCATCCTATTATTACTATTTTAATATTTTAGAAATATTATGTAGGTAGCAATATATTATTAGAAACAAATAGAATAATTTTTAAATTATGTAATACAAGTTACAATTTGAATTTCAAGGATTTATCATAATGTAACATAAAAGTATTAGAGTATTCAATACTATTCAAATTTGTGTTAGGCTAAAACTTTTTTTTAATCAGTATATCTAGGACTGGCATTAAAGAAATAGTCAAAAATAGTATTTGTACATTAATAGGATTATAATTATTTATAAGCGAAAAATTATTTTAAAATATTTATACATAATATACGTATATGTTTAATTTAATTTAATTTCTAACCTGGTATAAAGTATTCATCTAGCATAATCCATACTCCTCTCCATACGTTTACTGCACCAAAAAACGAGAATAACAAGTATACGTCAACGGTTAATATTCGTTTCAGACCGCCAACTTTGTTAACCAATTTTTTTACAACAGGTTGCAACGCAAAAGCTGTTAGTACTACACTATACCCTATAACCTACAGATATATAATGAAATTAGTATAATACTAAAATGACATTTAAAATTTTCAGAAAATTATATATTTTTAAAAATGTATACATTTATTATAAATACTTATAAATAATAATTATACTTATAGATTAATTATATTATTATATTAAGTATATATATCTTTAATATTTCAGCATTAAAAAAATCCTGCGAGTTGAAAACCTCATTGAGGGTAGAGAGCTATAAAAATCCGGAACATATTTTCAGGGATATACGCCGTATATCGGCGGAATATATAATCCAAAAACTGTATTTTCCTAGAATCTAATGCATTACAGCGTATAGTACCGGTACGTATTTTTTTGACCGTATCTAATATCTAAAAACGGTATTTACCTAAAATATTCAGGAATTAATAATTTAAAAAATAATATTTCATAGTTTATTTTATAATTAATTATTATTTTATATTTTTCAGTTCAGCGTATTGCAAATGAAATTATAATGCGTTATACTGTTATAATATAATATACATATCACACTTGCAATTATTAATAATATTAATTTAACTAATACCTATAATAATATTAGGTTACATATCAATACATATATTATTATATTAAGTAGTAAGTTAGTACTATAATATACTAATGATGGGTTGCACCAAACTGGTCATTATCTATTGATAAATTATTTAAACTATTGTTAAACAACTTTTGATAACATGTGTTAAATTTACGAGTGTTGTTCAGTCGTTATTTACTACGGGTTATCGAATAAATCAGACGCATCTGATGAAGACCATTCTGATGAAATACTCATTATTTAACGTAATTTGAAAAGATTAAATTAATTTTAGAAAAGAACAAATAAATCTACACAATATAGTACAAGAATAAGTAGTAACTAGTAGAACGCACATTTCCATCATTACCACAATTATTACGCAAAACATTGATAAAGATATTTAACTATACATATATTTTTACACACCGATAAATGGCTCTATAATTTAATTTGTGATGAAGTACATTTTTAACCTTAAGTAAAATTTAAATCGTCTAAAAAATTAATTATATCCTATATGTTCCGGTATATACAGGCCAGGAAAATACGTTCTGGAATCATAAACTGCCCAGCAATATATACATTGACTATTTTCGTCGTTATATGTTCCATCTTCCATCGATTTATTTTCCAAAACTTTACGGCCTTGCGTTATTATATATGTTAGTTAAACATTTTAAATTTCGATGATTTACGAAAATCATCTCGAAATGTAAGTAGGTATATACAGATAATAGTAATATTTTAGTAATGTGTTTTTCGTTTAAATGGTGTTAATAATATACATTTTATACATCTATTAAAACAAATTGGAAAAGACCAATAAAAAAAAATGTTTTCAAAATCAATTATTGTATTATTTTCCTTATAAATTTAACATATTTTTTACGGACTTTCTTGAAACAATTTTTTTCTCATCTAAAACAGTTTGTCAGTATACTTAATTAATAATATTATAATAAATTGTATAAATTACCAACGACAAAATCGCAGTCGTGTTTAGATCATCTGGATACAGATATTGGTCCATCAGATTCCAAACGCCTCGCCAGACGATGACTACCAGTGAGCCTATAATGCAAACGCTAAAAAAACTGTCTAAAACATATAACCATGATCCGGTACCATCCTGTAAAATTATAGTAAAAATATTATTAATTTAATATTTTAATATTTCAATAAAAAATAATATTGTGTTATAAACCATATTTATTTATATAAAAAAAAAAATACGACGCCGCATTATGTAACAGAAATCTAATTTTTATTAAATCACTCATTTTTTTTTTATAATTTTTAACATTCAATACAATCGAATATATTATTTGATATAAATATCACTTAATTTCTGAACAAACTATCCCTTTATGTTATTTACTAGTAGATTCGTGTAATTTTGTTGTTTAAATATATTTGATCATAAAAATCATAACAAATATTTATAAGAAAATTCTAATTTAATATGCAAAATATAAACTTTAAATTTTAACACTTCTCAATTATTTTATGAATTGTATATTTTGTAAAAGGAATTTAATGCAAATACTAGTTACGAATATTTTTATAAGTTCAACAATTTCTGTAATTTAAAATAGTGGAAAATAAAAACATATTATAACTTATAAGTACTATAAGAAAAATAAATGCTTAAAAACGAAGTTTGATAAAAAAAGTTTAATATTAACCTTAATAATACTTATCGAGCTCAACGATATTTTAATAAGATCATCATTAGGATTTTTGAACGTGACAATGACACGTTGTGGAATCGGTTTCAAACCTGCTCAAGATAAACGATTTCGCTTTCCGCAAACGGATGATAAATGATGGGATCCATATTCTCATAATACATATCTAACTGACACACAATAAAGACTTTTAATAGACGAGGGATTTGTATAAACTCTTATGAATGTCATACATTAGTATATTACGAACTCAACGACCTTTAAAATATTTCGAAGCAATTTTTAATTTTTTTTATATATTTATAAAAATTATCTATTATTTATTATAGTCTAATCATTTTGTGGTATAATATTTCAAATTAGTGTTACTTACTATATTCAGTATTAATTAATCCATACTATTATTATCATGTAGGGATTAAAACATTTCAAATAATTAATATTTGCTATAACATCTTCATTTGAATGAATACATATATGAATAAATATACATATTAAAATTTATTTCATAATATTATTATGTAACACGTATAATCTTTTTAAAAGTGCTAAGCCAACCTATTATATTATGTTATTTTTATAAAATATTTATATGATTAACAATCGTATACTAATATCAAACGAAAAATTTTATTATACAATCATAAAATATATTTTTGGAATACAATTTCTATGGAATAAGAAATATTTATGGGATATTGTTAAACATCGAATAATTTTAATATAATATAGTTTGTATCATATTAAAATAGATTTAATATATTAAAATAAATGATTTTTAAAAATTTTTTATCATAAATAAAAATTTATCTTGGATTATATATAATTCAAAATATAGTTTGATACCTAGTATATAAAATCTTTACATTTTCAGTTCACATATTGTGTTTGAAATCTAATATTATGTACTAATTTAGTGTTTATATAAACAGTTATTTCACATTTATATTTAACACCATAAATATATTAAAATTAGTGTTAGTATTTACATAGAATTTTAAAATAAAACTATTCTAATATAATATTTAGTACTATGGAAACATAAAAATTATTATAATTTGTTTTTATTTTTTACACGTGTTTTTCGAATATATGAATGTATATTTGTGTATACTTCTCACATAATATTATAGTATACAACTGTACCTTACAGGTACGATGATTATTGTATATTATTCGAGGTATTTAATTATTATACCATCATGTAGTTCAATGACTAAATTGTAATGTGTTAGGTAATTATTTTATTGGTCTGATAAAAAAATCGAATAGCGTAAATAGTCAATCATATATAATTTACACGAATAACAGAACAGCACTAAAGTAGGAAAACGTTCGGATGTCGCCGGAAAATGATTAACGCGTGTAGTTTTATTCGGGTTTACGCGATATTAAATTATTATTATCAGTAACGAACAACAATTTATGGAGCAAATCTCACTCGAACTCCGATGCGGAACAGCGTGGGCACCTCGAAGTAACCGTCGTAGTTGTCGGTGAGTATAGCTATGGGTGGAGCGACGATGTTACGCAACGTCTTCATGAAGGCTAAGCTACATATGCCCAGAACCACGGTTACGGCGACTACCGGCGGACGGGTGCCTGTCATCATGTCCATGGCGTTCCAGATCCCGCGCCACGAGTTCACGCACGAGTATGCGAACGCGGCCGTGTAGCATCGGGACACGACGTAGTACATGACCGTGTGCTTCCTGGGCTTCAGGTAGCTCTTGAGCCGGTGTTGGACCAGCGTGAATACGAACAGACCTAAGAACCCGATGGCTACGGACGCGGCGGTGCTCCACGCCTTGTGCTCGGGCAGTATGTACATGTCCATTAACTTCCACGTGATCCGCCAGTAGGTAACCACTACAGGCGTAATGACGGCAGTGGACAACGCAGCATCGACGGCCACCAGCGCAGCGGGTCCGTTGCTCAGCTCGCGTCGCATCGACGCCACTGACGACGTCATTGCGGTGGCAGCACGGCGACGCGATGCAGTCGACTCTCGAGGCGGTCGCGGTCGCGTGCGTCGCTCAGGGTTCAACAGGAACAACAGCGGCAGCAGCCAGTCCGCCGGTCAGTTGTCGTACATGTCATATTGTTCGCAAAGTGCAGACGATACGCGCGATGCGTCGTATATTATTATATTTTTATTTTATCGTGCACGCGGTTACGACAGCGGTCAGAGGACACGGGACAACGCGCGCGCGCTGTTAACTGACGCCGGCAACATGGTTAGCACGCACTACTATACTGCCGCGGGCGGATGGAACAATTTTTGCTACTTGTGGTTGGCTTTATCTCTACCGACCGATAAAATAAAAATGTATAACTCATAATATTAGACGATAGCTCATTGTGTGCTGCCCTCCCCACCGACGAGACGAGTGCAAAATGCCTTTGTCTGGACATTTCGTTTTGTGTCGCCGCCACCGACGACGGCAACAGTTCGTCTAGGTAATAATAATAATAATAATAATAATGTTTGACAATTTGTATTTTAGAAGTGTATCGTATCTACATATTATTTATAAATTATAATTTATTTTATATTATATACCAATATGGCTATAATTGTAGATAAATTGAAAGTTCACATTTACATTTTTAATAATACAGTAAAAGGGGATGAAATATTTTCATAATTCATATAATACGTTTAAACGTAATATTTGCAAAACATTTTAGTATAATTTGTATACAAATACATATTTTATCATTAAAGAATATTATTATATCGATAATTTGAAAAATGAAATATTAGTTTTGTATCAATTATAATTAGTTAGGTTAGTCCTTTCGATATAGTTTTGATTTATGATTTGTTTTCCTATTTGTACACAATTCAAAACAAAATACTTACTTGAAAATTTAGGTGAAAGATCAATTTATCATATCTAATTAAAAAAATAATTAATCCCTTTTTCAACAGAAATTGTTTCCATTACAACAAAAAAACATTATATAATTTATTATAAAAAAAAAATATAATGTTCAACTAGGATTTCTCTAATTTTCAAGAAATTTTCGACAAGAAGAACTGGCATCTATAAGTGCAGGGTTCTCCCTGCTGCATGAGGAAGACTACGCTACCAATAAATGTATACTCTAGATCAGGGTTTCTCAACCTTGGGGTCTCAAACCCTTTGGTAGGGGTAGCATTGGTCAGAAATAATAATAAAAAAAAATAGTTACTTGCTTCGTTAATGGTTAATGATATAATATATTTTGTAACTGATAAAACAGATAATTAGGTTTTAATTAGTATTTATCATAAGGGAGTCATGAGGTGATTGACTTTATTTTTTACCTTTTTTTGGGATTGCGACACTAAAAAGATTGAGAAACAATACTCTAGAGTTTAGACACTCAGCTGGCCATCCGCCCTTCTAAGAAATGTCAATTAAGTCGAAAAATGTATTTTTATTTACAGGTAAATACTTGCACTATTTAATAGAATTATTATATTCGAAATATATCATATTATAGTAATTTATATACTATTTTTCTTTATTGACTGTGTAAACTACATAGATTAATTTTATATTTAAATTTGTAATTACCGTAATACAAATAATAAACACGATAATCACCTTTATAGTGATGTAAATGGTGTTTGAGGTATTCTTGGTTAAATTAACTATTACAATAATAAAATAATTTTTAAATTAGGTATAGTTAAATAATTGATTTTAACCACTAAATAAAATGGGTGGATCTTAGTACGCCCCAGCATAAAATTTGCAACGGAAGGAAATAGCTTTATTCGTTTACTAGATTGACGAGTCAAGTTACATTTCAAAATACATTAACAGGTATAGAAATAACTTAATCCGTTAATAATAAAAATGTGTGTTGTGAAATAATAAAGAATTCGAAAAAAATAAATAAAATAAATGTGTATAATTGATTGGTCAAGAACTGGTTGAAAAGTGCAAATAGAGAATTTCAGTATAATTAACATTTCAAATGAAGAAAGATGTGGGTCAGGAAATTGTTATATTATTCTCTTATACTTCGATCACAATACAAATTGCCAACAATCAAATTAAAAATATATTATAAAACGTTGTTCTTGTATTCAAAACATTAAACATATATAAAATATATTTTATACAATATGTGTAAATACGAATAATAATAATTATTGCAACAGATCATAATAAATGTATATATCACCTTATCACTGATCAGTTCCTACTATACTATATTAGTCTATAATATAGTCACTATTCCTGATAATTTTTAAAATAGATTTGATAATAATAGCTACTTTTAGATATAACAAAAAATAACCATCAGCTAATATGCAGATAATTATAAATTATAATACATGTTATTCATATATTATTAATAATAATTAAGTTTATTAGAAATAAGTATATACAAATAGGTATATGTTGCTATATTATGTTTATGTTATCTCTTATTTTCTTCGCAAAAAACACTATAGTATTACGTAAGAGTATGTTATTTCGTCAAGACCAAACAGTTTAAACGATTTAAATCTATTTCAACTAATAATGAATTGGTAACTGTCGGCGAAAACTTGATAATAACCTATGGTTAATATAATATTATCTGTAACATAAGTCATCGATTCATCATAACGTATTATCAAAAATTATTATTAAATTATGTAATATTATTAAATATAATAATACTATATTTTCCGTCGCTATGCAAATTAGTTAATTTTTTTTAACTTTAAGTTATTTGGGGATTTTCAAAATTCAATATTATATAGTGTAATGTAATAAACTAATAAACAACATTTTGAACTCTAATCTATTTTATAACTCCGACAAACAATTTATAATGTTGCATAGACTATTTTTTAATTAGATTTGTATTTAACAGACAATAAAGAATATACACATAGTTTAATTAACAGATTATTGTAATTATTTAATACAGTAGGTAGTGGTTCTCAAATTGTGCATTACGAAGTGCTGGATGTTACAATAATCGTAGATCAAAAAAGTATGAAATTAAAAATAAAATATAATTTACATTAAATCTAATTAAATTGTTTAAGTTAAAATGTAAACACGACAAGTTAAAACCCCAAATCCACAATAAAAAAAAAATTGTATTTGGTACATAGTTTGGCAATAATCGCTACTTACCGTTGAAAAATGTAATATTGTAGGTTTTGAATATAGAAATAATATTAATTATTTAAAAAAAAAATTTAATAAAGAAGTAGAAACTCGGAAAGATATACATAATTTATTTGATCTTAAGTATAATAATATAAGTAGCAAAACATTATTATGTTGTAAATAAAAACATTATTTTATTACATTTTGTTATTTTACGTTAAATATGTTTTATTATATTTTCATAATTTAATATTTAAATTTATTCTTGTTTGAACGATTAATTTATATGATTGCACAAGTTACACGTTAATTATATATTAACGTATATGATAAACTATGGAACTTTATATTATTTACATCATTATAATAATTGTTCAATTGTTCATATTATATTACTATATTATAACCTTAATAATTTATAGTTAAATTGTATTGTTTTAAAAAAATGCATTATTTTTCTTATGGATTACGGTATTTACTCAACTAAAATGTATAACAGATCATTAATAAAAGAATTAAGCAACGAATATAAAAAACAAGACATTTTTGTAAACTACCAATATTGAATATTTTATTGTAAGTACACTACATTATCTCAGAAATTATTCTAATCAGCAATAATATGTGTTAATATAAATCTGGATTTATAGAACTAGGATTATAATATGAATCACAAAGGTTGTATATAAAATATCATATACTTTAACGTGATTAAATTAAAATCATATGTTCAAGTGTATTTACTATTATTGTAATTGTTAGTTATTAAAATACGGAACAACCAAAACTTGAAAACATTATAAATTAAAATAGTAAAAATATACCTATACGTGCAGTATAACATTAATACATTTCTACTTATCTTTTTGTAAATACAACTTACGGATTTATTAACAATTTGTTTTTTTATGTTTATAATCATATTTTCATATGAAGAAAAAAGTAAGGTAATAAATAATAATATCAATAAAGTTAAAATACATTAACAGGTATAGAAATACCCCTATCTGTAAATAATAAAAATGTGTGTTTTTAATAAATAAAGAATACGAGAAAAAATAAATTCAAATGCTGACGGTTGTTTATACAAAATTAAAAATGAATAGGTATTATAGGTACTTTTTCAAATGAAATAATTTTTAAATATTAAATTGTTATGCATACAATAATAAATTTCATTTTTAATAAATAAAATAGAAAAAAATTCGTTAAAACATTAATATTAACTTATTTTAGATTCTAATCATAGCAAGGAATGTACTATTTAGTCTTTAATTATGTGGATTTTTTTTTTCTAGTAATGTATTTATGTAGACACTTTCTTGAGTACAATAATCATTTCGAATGGAGAAGGTGTAATGTAGGTATTTTACACATGTTATATTATAACGTTTTGAAATGTTTATTATTATATTTAATACAATCATAAATATTTTTAAAAAATATGTAAATTAAACTTTTAACTATACTAACTATAGGTAAATTGATTTATTAGTTGTTTTTTTTTATATGTTTGAAGACACGTTTTTGGGTAGAAATAATGTCCGATTACTACAAATAGGTAGAAAATTGAGTCTAGTTAGTACTTTAATTTGCTTATTTTTCGATTTTCTTAAAAGTTTTTCTTTGAAAGAAGAAAAACTACCAAAAAATGGCGGAAAATGGACAAAATTACGGTTTCTGTTATTTAAAAAATTATTATTTCGTGATAACTAATTGAATTTTGATCGTAGGGACTTGAAATTTTTCTTGGGTATTCACATAGGTATTCTACATTAGAGAAAACAATTTGGAAATAATTGGTTAATTTTCTGACTAAGTATTGAGATAGAACATATCTAATTAAATTATTGCTTCATTCTGTAAAATATAAAGTGTTAGTTTGGTTATTGTTATTGTTTAAGTAAATTTTCCTATAAAACTTATTTGAATACCTGCTTAAAATAATATATACCTAGGTAATATAATCAAATCTGTATTTAGACTGCACATAGAAACCTACTATTAAAGGTATTATAATTAGTTTTAATTTACTATGGTATAATATATATATGTTAAATTATAAAATTTAATTGAAATTTAAATATTTCAATTTATTAATCTATTTTAACATTAAAATATATACCTAATATATATTATATGGTAACAATTAAATAAATTAGTAGTTTATGAAACTCAATAAATTATAATGTACTGGTATTATTAGTTATTAGTTATTACCAATAATTAATAACAAAAAATAACTAAAAAAAATTAATATAAATAAATAAATATTATAAACTAAGTTGATTGATTTATATTATAATATTCTTTGATTATTTTAATTGTATAGATTTAATAAATATCTAAAGGTCGTAGAATTAGTGTGTTGATGTTGATTGAGAATAAATGTAACATTTATAATATGTTGTATTTGTTAAACACCACTCTAAATATTTGTTCTTGAAGTTTTTACATTTGTTTAACGATAAGAAATTTATAACAGTTATTTATTTAACCTGTATTTAAAGATATTGTTTATTCTAAACGCAGTGATATCTATATAATAATATGTATATAAATTGTTATGTTTTAAACAACAATGAAAATATACAGTTTTCTAAATGCACAATACAAGTACATTGATAAAATGTATTAAAATATAATACTTATAACTTATAAGTTGATATGTTTTGTATTTTTGTTTCTTAAAAATTAAAAATGTTCAACATACAAATCTAAATGTGTCTTTAATTTTAAATATTTTTACATATATCGGATTTCTTTTATAAGGTTCTTATTTTAAACGTGAATAAAGAGAAAAATCAATTTAACGTTAACTATAATTAGGTAAATAAAGAGTAATTATAAAATAATAATTAGTATTACAAAAACGTTGGGGAACGATATTTAACAATTTTATAATATTATGATTTTGAGATCATACTTAATATTTACTTTTGCAAAATATATTTCAAATACTGTAAAACTAAACAACATTCAGTAAGTACCTAACCAATACACACTAGTATTTTTATTCACAATATAAATATTTATTGTCATTTTTATTGACTTTATATGTAATGTTATACTTAATAGAATAAATAAATACTAAAATATATCTGTATTTTGTTTATGATTTTAAGACCACTTAGTATTGATTGGGTTCAGACAGGCCTTAGTCTGAATTATCTCCATTCGAAAGTTAAAAATCATATTATCTTCTATTTAAATATAAATAAAGTTAAAATTAATGTAAATCTTACTTCTGGCCAAAACATTCTTTCAAATTGAAATATTTCTTCGGGTCTGGGATCGAATTCAAAACCACAAGTAGGAGGTCCCATGATCGTGGCCAACATTCTAACCGAGCATAAAATTCCAATGGCGATTGCAAGAACAATGATAGGTGGCACAGCTATATGTATCTGGTTTAATGTAACTTCAAGTAACCATTCTTGGTATACATACATAATCATACTAACCACAAATCTCGCATAAATATATGCTCTGGAAACTACCCAAAATGCAACTTTTGAATGGTTTTTTCTTTTGAAGTACTTCACCAAGGGATCGCTCATTACTGATAATAACTAATTAAAAAGAATTATCTTATTTATTTATTTGATACATTGATACATACAATATAATAAATAATGAAAACTATAAATAATTATATTTATTTAATTAAAAAGTTAATCGCTAAAATATTAGTTTCTCTAAAATGAAAATAATCATACTTAATTGAAAATTATTTAAAATTTACATATCATTGTTCAGTTACCATTGTTTTATCAACATCGAAAAACAATAGTTATAAGTGTGTAAGTTTTTAAAAAAAATAATTGTACCTATTAGTGTAGTTGCATTATTTGCACATCCTGAAAAATCTATCAATAGACGTGTGATTTTTTATTAAAACTTAACTTACAAAATCTTATACGAAAGTTTGATAAAATGCACCCACCCACATGAAATTTGGGTCATGCATTTTCTTAAGAAAAATATATCTGTTTATTAAATACTCAATGTAGACGTGTATCCAGAATTTAAATTCGGGAAGAGGAGACTGATAAAAATGTATACACATCATCATACATAAAAATAAAATAATCATATTTAACGTATCATAAATTAACAATAATTTATTACAAAAAATATATACCTATTACTAAAGGTCTATACAAAATAATAAGTTTTAAACGCTAGATCGTCCTATATTATATCAAGCTTGTTTAACGATAAAAAAATTATGATCATTTTTTTAATTTATGACGGGGGGGGGGGGGCTGGAGCCCATTCAGCAGCCCCTGACCCAATTAATTTAAAAAAGAAACATTGTGCTACTCATTTTTATCAGTTATTACACTAATATTTACTCTAGGATACCGAAATAAGGACGAATTTCAATGGTTTTAGAAATGTATAATATACAACCTATTTAGCATTTAATAAGTCTTACGAACTATTTTTCATAAACTGAAGGTTACTGTGAAAGTCACGTCATTCTTTCGTTGTGGTCATAACTCAGGACCAGCTCAAGCGAAGTTTTCAAGCACTTAGGGATTTTTGTTTTCTAGTTATTGTAAAATATATTGTCCATGTGTAAGTATTGGCCTACGACCTACCAGACCCGATACCCACCGTAAGTATACAAATGAAATCTATATATAACATGTTTTATACGAACCAATTGTACGCCAATGGCCGCGCATGTGGCCAGCCACGGATTGACATCTTTGTGGAACAGGACGAATAACTCGTAAGAAGCACGCCATATTCCAATCACGAAGGTGGACGCTACGAACACGTGCAGGAACACGTCGAGTACAGTGAGAGCGCGGTACGTCCACGCTGGGTCCACACTTCGGGACGATAGCCGGCACGTTTGTTGCAGCTCCGACCGCCGCTGCTGCTGCTGCGGTTGCCGTTGCGGATCCACGTGCTCGTCGGTCGGCATAAAACTACAATGCTCGCGAACGTCAGACGAGCTATGACGAAGACGTCGTGCTTCGGGGCCGTCGCGTCCACCGCGAGCATTTTGTTATAATCTTATCGGTAGCTGCCAGTTATTTATACGCGTGTACGCGCGTCGCTGTCGCCGCCGTCGTCCGTGCCGCAAACGTATATCGCGCAAACACTCCCACCATCCACCATCCGCGCACAACCTACAACGCCACACGCGGTTCACGATGCACGCGAATGTTTTAATTGCATAAATAATGTAATTTTTTTTTCTTTCTATTATTGTATTGTTTGTATTTCCAAAAGTTGTAATCTATCGGGAAACCATGACCGAACGGACTTTAGCGCGAATTACATTATTTTACTGCACACTATCGTCATTCTCCATTCATCATCACCGTTGCGTTTACAATACACGTAATGAATATATGCAAGTATTGTTACATTTATTCATCCACAAGAACGCGATATCGCGATGGAACCACCGCCGCGTGTACGACACGTGTATGTGTGTCACAACCGATCGCAACATACCATCATCGTTTACCTCGGTGGCCGGCACTCGCCACTCGGTACAGGGTTCGCTTCGCATCGAGCGTTAGCATTTCCTATGATTAACAACGTGCGGGAATGAGGACGTGCAATATGGTTCGGCTCTCGTGCAATAAGTAAATGTTATCGAATACAACAGACTACTAATCTATTAGGTAGCACTTTGATCGTCACACCTATACATACAAGGCGTGGCTAATGTAAATCGTAATCACTGTAATGTCGTTGTTGTTTTGTATAAGAAAAATACCGTAAATAGTTTTGATGATTACATGTAAATTATAATTTGTAGGTAGTTTAAAAACCAATTTCGCCCTACTACGTGCCATTTTAATTTGTAACGCGATACCGCGCAATCGCGTGTGTTGTAAGAGAGAAAAATTATGTACCGAAACGTTTTGAAATAATAACATAAAATTAATAGGTTATAATAATTTGTATTACTATTTCGATTGATAATAATTAAATACTGTAATGCTGAATGAATATTTGGAAATTTTGGTCAAGAACTGTAAATGTAAATTGGTTAGGTTACTTGAGAAAATAATGTATATTTAATAGCTGTAATTAAAAAAAAGTGGGAACGCTAATTTAGGATATTTCTCCTTCATCCCATCGGTCCTCGGAGAAATTAGTAGTTTATTAGAATTATTAAGATTTAAATGCAATTATATTGCATTAGAAAACACAATTCTGAGCAAATCTCAATATATTAATATATATTATACTGATAATCCAATCCAATATTTTACCACGAGTGTAAATTAAACATGTATATATTCAAAAAAAATTTCAAATTCCTACGACCAAAATTCAAGGAGTTATCAATTCATGATAAAAATTGTCAATCACGATATTTAAAATATTTTATTAATAGATTAAATAGTATATGATTAGATTTCTACAAAAATTTCAAACCGTTAAATAGAAAATTACAAGTAATATTAAACATTTTTAGAAAAAATTCAAAGTTCTATATTTAGCCAAAAAATTAACCAATCGGTTCCAAAATTTTACTAAATGTAAATATTACCTATGTGAGTACTCAAAAAAAATGTTCAAGTCCTTACGAACTAATTTTTGATCGAGTATTTAAATTGTAATACCTGAAATATATAAATACGTACTCATCTATATTACAAAAATATCGGAGAAACTTGAAAAACGTACCTATCATCTATGAAATTTAAAAATATTGTGATCATTCTGTTTAATTTAATTCATTAAAAAAATTAAAATAAGGTATATTTATCAAGAAAATTTTAAATTTAGAAACAATTAATAATGTAACTGACGCGTTAAAATACTTTTAGAAAACTTAATATGGACATGAATTTCAAATAAAACTATAAAACTCTCGGAATTCATAATGCATTTACATTTTCACAATTACAGTATTTTAATGTTACCTAAACAACAACAACGATAAGAACAATGTATTACGTCTAAAGAAATCGGATGAATAAAAAAATTTTAATTTCTTAATTCAGGATCGATTTGTTTAATATACTTCATTTACTTTTGTATTTTATATGATTATAATAAATCGCTTTGTTTTTGTTATATTTTGTTGTTTTTAAACCGATTATTTATTTACTTTATATTGTTAGAAAAATTTTAAAAAACCCTAAAAATTTTCCGTTGGACAGGGAATCAATTCAGAATGGCGATACAGTATGGCGATTCTCCTAATCTAACCTAACCTAGCTAGGCGACTGCTCTACAACTTACCGAACTCAAATGTTCCTATCATTAATCCGAACACTCCTAAACTAGTTGCAATCATTTAGCTATCTGACTTTTACGATCGTTCCTGATGGGATCCATATTTCGTCGGGAAAACACACAAAGACCAACGTCACTAGCCAACCAGCCTTTTCACACAATAATAACTGGTTATTAATTTATTCGATAAAAAAAATTGTAGGAAATATTAATTTTTTTTGGAAAAAAATTCAAAGCTCTATATTTTACCAAAAAATCAACCGATCAGTTCCAAAATTGTATTTTATTTTATTGAATGTAAATATTACCTATGTGAGCACTCAAACAAATTTTCAAGTCCCTATGATCAAAACTCAATTAATTATCACGAAATAAAAAATAAAAAACTACGAAAATCGTAATTTTGCAGATTTTTTGCCATTTTTTGGTAGTTTTTCTTCTCCTAGGGAAAAACATTGAAGAAATTCGAAAAATGAGCTTCATAAAGTACCAAGATGATACGATTTTCTACCGAAAGCATACCCTACTTGTAGTAATTGGACAATTATTTCTACCCAAAAAAATATTTTCATAGATAAAAAAAAATACAGGTTACCAGGTTACATAGTATTTATATATTTTATTAAAATATATTTAGAGAATATACATTTTATTCTCTCATTGAAATTGAAAAATAATGTACCCAAAATTGTAATTTTTGAAATTTATATAATGTATATGCATGAAATTGGATATTATTAATTATCATTTCCATATGTTCATATTATATAACTAATACAGAGGCGTAATTAAGTATACTTCATGGGGTGGTAATTATATTTTATTATTTACGAATCTAAAATGTTTATTTAAACTTGGAATTTCGATAAAACATCATATAAATACACCATATAGGAGATATTGAGTCATTTTATCCCCCATATCTTCACGTAATTACGCCCCTAAACTGATAATAAGGGTTTACACCATGAAAATGGTATAAATAATAATAATCCTGGCTTAACTATGCTACTCTTTTAATTTTTAATATCAAATTAAATTATAAATAATGTTAAAATTAGCTTACTTTTCATATTTAGGTATGTTTAAATTTTTATAAAACAAATCGTATACACTTTTTACATTTTTCTATAAAATTTATTTTCATACATAAGAAACATTGTTTTATTTAGTATACTTAACACTTTAAAGATTGATTCTGCCATGCAAAATTACTTTTGAATTTATGAAAACGTTCTTTTACTACATATGCCGCCATTTTTGGTTGTCGTTCTCTTGTGAATAATCCTTTTACACATAAACCTGGTCTTATATATTCTAAAAATAAAAATATAAATTTACGAATGTTATAAAATTAAGTCATTTTAATATTTTAATAAACCTAATAACTCTATTAGTTTTAAAAATAAATGAACCTACTTTTTCTTAATGTAATAATGTATGCATACTTTTTTACGGGTATAAAAACATAATAACATAATAACATAATTTAACATATACTTAGTTCCAAAGTTTTACGCAGATAACTTTTGATAGACAATGTACAATAATTAAATATACTCAATAATATACATAAGGTGGAGGGAAAACGCTACAAATTACGTAAATATGTTGACATTTTGACACACCAATACTTTTAAAAATTGTAGTCATAAAATGAAATTTCAACCTACTACTTTATTTATTCATTTTGTATAGTTTACATCAATTTTAAATAGGTACTATATTGGTATATACTAAATTTATATCTATAAGTTAAATATTTGTTTGTTTGTAATCCTTTTTTAAAAGTATTTTTTTTTACCTTGAGGTGTTTTAAAATCAGCAAAATTCCATATCATCTCTCCTAGAAATGGTATTCCATTAGCTATTAATGAGTCAAATGTTTTAAAATGTTCTTGAAGCATAAGTACATGATAATCTTCACTCCACATAGTTTCGGGCAACTACATTATATTATAAACAATAAATCAATTATGACATTTTTTTTTTTCTAATAAATATTTTAAAAAATTGAATATTTATAAAAAAAACATTTCTAAAATAAACGAAGTTATACAATTTTTTAATTAATCAATTTAATCATTCTTAAACCTTGAATTTTTATGAACGATTTAAAGAAACAAAAATAATTAACAATTTCAAAATTAATACAAATACTTAGTCGAATAACTATAGTCTAATAACTATTAGCTCCAAAACGAATATTTTTGAAAATTTGCAATTGAGGGGAAAAAAGGGAGCTAATTCATCGCAGATTCCCAGTTAACAATTCTTTTGAACTATATATAATATAAATATGTATATATTAAAGGTACATTTAAGTAAAAAATAACTTATTTATAGTTTACTCAAAACAAAATAAAATAATCAATTGTTCAGAATTTAAATTACTTATAAAGTAAAGTTAGAATTTTGAATAGGTACTTAAATTGTATTAATCATATTTTACATTTATATCCATACCGAGTGAAATCCAGTAAGTGCTCCAGCACCATATTCAGTTAAAAGTATAGGTTTATTAAATTTTTTAGCAAATGCTTCCAATTCGTTATACATTTGATATTGAATAATCTCTAAATGGCCTGAATCACTATACCAGCTACTGTATCGGTTTAACGTTATGATATCCATGTTACTGATCTATTTTTTTTTAAAAATATAATGATTTGACAAACAAACAAAATATCATTTTTAAATTTATAATAACACTGAATAAAAGAAATCTATTATATTTATGTAAATTATGTGTAAAAGTTTATTTAAAATAAAATTTTTACCGCTTTAGCATTTTGAATTTGTTGACTGTTAACAAAAGTAATTGGCCGTGATGGATCCATACGTCGTACATGTTGATAAAGTTCCCTTAAATTTGATTATAATAATAAAAACTACACAATTATTAAGACAATAAATACTTATTAAATATTAAAATTATATTAATAAATAATAGTTATTTTACTTTAGTTCTTTGCTTATTTTATTTAATGAAAATATTTTACAAAAAGTTTTATTTAACATGATTAACGTTTCGAAATAATTTAAATAAAATGTAATTTTCGCAATTTTTTTGTTATTTTTAAATGATTTTTTGATTTGTATATTTTAATCATAGCCAAATATTTTTTCAAATACAACACCAGCAGTGCCAGTATATTTTTAAATTTTAATATTTCTAATAATTAGATAATAAATATTTTTATAATTGATATTATAATAATAAAAAAAGTTTTTTTTTAAATATTTAGTACAATAGGTAATAGATTTACTATAGTATTTTATTAAATAAATTAAACGTTACTAACTCAAAATACGGTATAGATGAATTTAAATTGTTCTGCGGTTCGTTAGCCAATGACCACATAATGACACTTGGATGATTTTTATCACGATTTACGTTTTCTGTCATTACACGTTTATGAAACTCCAATAAATTCGATCCAAATATGCTTTAACATATTTTAATAGTATTACTTATTATAGGTAAACCTATAATTTAATTAATCATTTGTATAAATATATAAATTGTAAATGGGAATACCTTAAACTACATGCGGCGGCTTCCACAATTACTAAAATGCCTTCAGAATCAGCTTGTTGTAATGTTTCTTCTGCATATGGATAGTGTGATGTACGAAAAGAATTAGCCCCTAGCCATTTAATTAAATAATAATCTCTGGTACTTGTGGCATCATCATATCCCCTTCCACGTATCTATATCATTTTTATATTAATTCAATTTAATTCCAATAAAATATCTAAAATGATTATTAGAAGAAGAAATTTTTACGTAAATTATCCAAGCTGTAATAAATTACTAATTATTATTTCTAAACTCTGTATATTCTTTAAGTCTCATATTCTTACAATTTAATTAGTTTACATTCGCCACGTACATTTTTCAATATAAATAAACTTATAATTATAATTACCTATATTGCTATATCATATTTGTGTATTCACCACCACAAAATACATAAGGGTATGTTGTACGTGTCTTTGTGACATTAAATTCTCTTTCTCTGCAAAGAAATGTTTTATATTCATGTCTTTCCTCCTTCGAATATCATTCACGCGATAACCAACTAATACTTAACTCTAAATCCTCCGTAAAAAATTCTATTATGTCATTTATTAAAAAAATCTGGCTTCCTCATCTTATTTTAGTAAAATTGCCTTACTCTAATAGTATATAACGAAATAAATAAAACTTAATAAACTAAATAACTAACTATAGAATCTTCGTGTTTTCCAAATCCTCTTAAATAAATTGGTTCGTCATTCAGCAGCAATTCTTTTGATGTCCATTGAAGAGTTCTGATACCAATTTTCATACGATAATAATCAGAAATATTTTCATGAGTGGTTTTCACCTAAAAAAAAAAAATTTATAAGGATAATATATATATATTATACATAAAATAATTATTTAATTGATTTAATTGATTAACAATACCTGAAGAGTATACAAATATGCAATGTGTTTTTTTCCTGACATAACTGGCCACCAAGGGATTACATTTGGTATTAATAGTTGTCCAGAACACGTATATGATTCAGATACTGTAGTTTTATAATCATCCAAAAGTTGTATATAACATTCAGAAGAATTTATCCCACAAATGTCTACTTTATAATCAACGACACCTTTAAAAGTTAATTAATTACATATATAAAATATAATATAATTCTTTCTAAATTGAATAGTAAATATAATATAATGAAATGTGAGTATAAAATATTGAAACTTAATAGTAATAAATAATATGTTATTTTAAAAATTAAATATTAATATAATTTAGTGTAAACAAATAAAACATGTAAATATAGGTACTTCACCTTCTGATTTATTTCCAAAACTAGTCCATACTGTAACGTCGCAAACATGAACTTTTGGTGTTGTATACAAATGAATTGCTCTGTTTATACCAGAATAATCAAAATAATCGAAATTATGGGAATATATTTTATAACCTTTTGGGTACCTGTGAATAAAATCGATATATATATAAACTGAATAATCTAAATTTATAGTAGGTAATCAAAAATTATAATTTGTAAGTTTATTTTTTCCATTAAATGTTTTTACTTAAAAGCGTTGTTTGGGAAAGTTGTAAACCCTTGTGGTATAGTGTCCGGTCTCAATGTGTTATTTACAGCAATGACTATCAGATTGGATTCTCCATATTTAAGAAGATTAGTAGCATCACCAATAAATGGTAAATGACCGCCTTCATGATCTACGCATAACTGACCGTTTAACCACTGAAAACATAAACTATTATATATATATATTATAGAAACTATATTATACAGAGTGTATACTATGAACATTTTAAATATGATATTTGTAAATTATATTATTAAATTGTCATATTATCGTTGAATGTCCCTGTATATATCAAGTTATTTAAGATTTAACCATTCTTTTTTATTCATTGTAGATTATAGAAGATTAACTATTATTAGTATATACGTATATAATATATATTATCCAATGTAATCCTACATAAATTTAAACAAGTTAACAGTGGTCTTAAGTAGTAAAGACGATGGGAAACAGAGTCTCCTTTTGTTAACGTAATAGCGACATTTTGCGTCCTTTTTAACTTGTTTTGGTTTTTATTTCTAAAATCCATAAGTAGAAATAATATAAGTGATAATAATAAATTAATAAGTATACAATATTTTAAATATCCGTAGTACTATTATCCAATGATATTGTTATAATTATTGATTTTATGTATGCGGTCATAAATTTAAAAAGTAAAAATTATAAATGTATAATATATTTGATATGTCAATACATTTTTAATAAATATTAATGATTCATAAATACAATTTTCAAATTAACAATTATATTTAAAATATTGAAATATCTAAAATACAAATTATTTAATATTTTATTCTATAGATATAAACAAATATTATTAGGAAGTAAATATACCTATTAAAACTTATCTATATAATTATTACTTATTATTATAATTATTATTGAATAATAAATATAATTTAATATGATACAATTCCAGAGTATTTTTCAACATTTTACAACTAACGACTAATAGGTACTAAAATTTATTTAGTACCTATATAAGTATATACCAGTTACAATATGTTAATTTAAATTTTGAAAAACAATACTGCAATAAGCCAATATTATAATTTATAACTTACGATTTAAATATTTTAATAGGTACTTATATATAAAACTTTTAAATTATCATACTAAATACTAATACTAGTAATACTTACCAAAGTTATTTTATTTATCAATATAGTAACAGTTAATGATTATAAAAAAAGAACTTTAAATTAGGAACCTTATTTAATTACCTTTAAATATTAAATTAAATTAACCTTTAATTTTTTTGTTAGATTTTGAAATAATATAATATACGTACTACAATCGACTTGAAATGTATACTGCTAAACCGTAAAAATACGTTTAATTGATCATCATTCCATCTCCTTGGTACATAAAACTCATACTGATACCAAGACCATCCAACGTAATCTCTAATAGTTGAATTTGTAGTCACATCATTGTAACTAGATGGTACAGGCATTTTCCAATAATCACCTAACTAAAATATAATTTATTATTTTACTTATTATTTGTTATGAAATTTATAAAACATGTAGTAGACTACCGTTTAGATTGGCTAATTATCTATGGGCGAGACTAAACTTAGCGGTTACGTCGGTGAATATGAACAAGAATTCGCGAACCAGAGTAGATCACTTTATATTTTAGTATGTAATTTAGTCTTTTTGTTTCTCCCAAATACGACAGGTGTCAGTATAGGTCGTAGAATTAGTATAATCACATGAAGGACTGTATTAATAGTGGGTTTGAATTAGTTCATGATGAGTAATGACCCATTTAAACTATCGTGATTATATACATTATAAATTATATAATTATACAACTTTTTCAGAACATTTTTTCACCATTACATAATTACATACATAATGTATTATAATTTATACTAATAAATTCAAATTTTGTACCACAAAGTTTGTCCAAGAAAAATCGATTTTCTTAGAATAACGTTACCCCAACACCCACATTTTCATTAAGAAAACTTTTTGGCAATTTGTTTCGCAAATTGTACTATAATTTGTACCGTCAAGTACACCTAATTTCTGATTTGTACCACGTAATTTCTGCAAGTAGGAAAGCTGATTTTCTTAGGCATTTTCAGAATAATGTCACCCCAGCATCCGCATTTTACTCAAGCAACTTTTTAGCATTTTCATTTCACCATTTTAACCACTATAATTTGTAATCGTTAAGTTTATAAATTCAAACACTTTTTAAATTATAATTTGTATGTATTGTTTCTACAAAGATTTTTTTTTTTATGTATGAAAACATTTTTTTTGTTAGAAATAATTGTCTGATTATCATAAGTAGGATATGCTTTCGGTAGCAAATCGTATCATTTTGGTACTTTATTAAGCTCATTTTTCGAATATCTCCAAAATATTTTCCTAGGAGAAGAAAAACTACGAAAAATGGGTAAAATTACAATATTCGTAATTTTTTATTTTTTATTTCGTAATAACTCATTAAGGTTTGATTGTAGAAACTTGAAAATATTTAGATACATATTATTAGGTTATACATTGATTGCCTATATGAAAAAACGCAAATTCTAAAAATGATCTATTAACTTTTATTTTGAACATTTACAGCCCCGGCAGTGTCTTCACTCCCTCCATTTTTCATGACAACCTTCTTTATAACTTGGTCTAATGAGTACAATGCCTCCTACATAAAAATGCTTATTTACAGGTTAGATTAGTAACCTAACAGCAAACCAAAAATTGACGAAAAATAGGCAAAATTACGATTTCCGTAATTTTTTATTTCGTGATAACTAATTGAGTTTTGATCGTCGAGACATTTTTTGAGTACTAACATGGTAATATACAAGTGTGGTAAAATTTTGGAAAAAAAATAGTTGATTATTTTGCTAAATATAGAGCTATGAACTTTTTTACAAAAAAAAATAATATTACCTACAAATTTGGGTTTATTGATTTGAAAATTTTACAGAAGCCTAATAATATAGTATAAACTAATATACTACTTAATCATTTTAAAAAATATTTTGAAAATCGTGACTGACAATTTTTTTTATAGGCTTTTTATTATTTTTTTTCTGATATATGAAAACATTTTTTCTGGTAGAAATAACGGTATAATAATTCGTAATACGAAATTTCATCTAGTTGGTATTTTATTAAGCTCATTTTTCGAATTTTTCCAAAGTTTTTCCCTAGAAGAAAAAATTCTGAGATTTTCTCAAATCGTATTTTCTAATGCAATATCATTGCATTCAAATCTTAATAATTATAATAAAGGACTAATTTCTCCGAGGACTGAAAGGATGATGGAGGAACATCCACAGTAGTAAGTAAATTATACAAAAATAGCTGTAACTGACAGATTTTTTTTCGTTTTTGAACAGACGACTCGGCAGGGGCGTATTTAGACTTACTTCTAGAATGTGGGGGAAACTCAATTTTTTTCTTTAATTCAGGCTCAAAATTTACTAGTAAGATTTTTGGTAATATTTAAATCATGTGAATCCATAATATTTGTGGGTTTTTTTTATCTCTAATTTTGGATCCACTTAGAATCTACTTTTGTGTAGTTCTTTTTTAACACATATTTGTATTTTAAAAGTTACAGCTTGTGTTTTATTTGATTTTTCACTAAATATAGACCTGACCAAAATCCCAATTCACAGCCATTCGTATCGTACGCCGAACACTTAAATTTATCATGAAACCTCGTTTCGGTGGTTTGACACGTTTAAACATAAACGATTTAATTAAAAACAAACGTACGAATATGTACGAATTACGACATGCATGGCCGTGAAATAGATATTATATACTGCAGTTATATGCATTAACGCCATTAACTACAATTTATGATATAATAACTATCTCAAATCATGTTATTATATGATATTGTAAGATATCTTTAATCATGGTCTGCAGTCACTGATGTAGATAATATCTACCACGATTATACTTTATACACTCATATACCACAGAATAGATGAAATAAGAACTGTACTCATTGATAACATAACATGGGTAGTATAGGAAATTAAGTAATAAATGGACCAGTGGCTATTTTCTCAATGAACCTTCGAGTGAACGCCTTCAATTATTATATTTAATCGATTCTTTAAATACGGATTCAGGGGGGGCGATTGCTCCGTCATCCCCTAAAATACGCCTCTGCGACTCGGTGGCAGGAGGGGACTGTTTCGGATTATTTCCTCCAGGCAGTCAAAGCTCACAAATATCGTTCTTATACATATAGTACTATACATAGGTAATAGTATAAATATCTGTGTAACTACGAGATAAATAATAATTTCTCGAAAAATATTAATAAGGATAACTGATAATAATAATATATTAATAATTTTGTACTCAACGTTATAATAGATTGAATAATTAAAAATAATGACGTCACTACGTCAGAAGTATGATTTTTCTTATAAATGAAATAAATCAATATTTTTATGAAATTATAATTGATGATGTGTAGATGTCACATCAAAATGTTCATAAAAATAGAAGTACTTTAAACTGACTATATAACGGTAACTTAAAAATTAAAGTAATTTTTAATTTTTTTACTAGACGTTTAAAAATACAAAATAAAAGAAACAATTTTAATATAGCACATATCCTACAAATAATACATTTTTATAATTTTTACAAAACTTTTAATTTTTCGCATAGATATTGCAATCAGTGAATAGATTTGGGACACTCTGTAGCTACCTATAAAGTCTAAATCTAATATTTTCTATTTTGTGAAAATGTATGGTACAAATAACAAATTTAACGATTTACAACATAGTAGAAAAAGCGGGAAGGTCAGTTCCAGACATTTCTCCTTCATCTCTTCGGACTCGGAGAAATGAGTAGTTTATTATAATTAAGATTTTATTGCATTCGAAAATACGATTCTGAGTTATCCCAAAATATTTAAAATTAAATTCACGGCAACCGCAATTTTACGGTTACTGCCATTTTTTGGTAATTTCATATCCCAAGGGAACACTTTTCAGAAATTCGAAAAATGATCTGTTTATCTGGTTAAAAATGACCAATTTTATAAAATTTACTAGCGAAAGTATATCCTACTTGTTGTAATCGGATCATTATTTCTTACCGAATAAGTGTTTCCAAACTTTTAAACACACAAAGTACAAAATTTTAAAATTTGAAGGCGTTTAAAAATAAATTGACATTATCAAAACTTTTTGATAATGCGTTCCAAAATATTATCACGGGTATAAACTACTTATGTAAATACTCAAAAAAAATTTCAAAATTGCATTAGATATCATAAAATATATAAAACCATGTAAATTCGTCAAAATCAAAGTTTCCATGAATTTCGCATTTTTTCAACCATATTTTTAGTAGTTAATATTATTCTTGACTTGAAAGATGAATAGAAAGAAGTACAAAGAGTGGTTATACATATATACTATACAGAAAGTTGAAAACAATAATTGAAATAAAAAATTAAAACCCGTTAATAATATGGAAAAAAACTGAAATTATTACCGTTGCTGTAGATATAATACGATAGAACACAACATGATTCTCATATTCGAGTAATACTTGAACTTTCTTTACGTTATTAAAAATAATTTTGAAATAATTTAGGGGCAAAAAAAAATTATAAGAATAATGTACATAAATCGATCGATTTTTCTTTCATGAAACTCAAACGACTGAAACTGACGGGTAAACGTATAGGTTTGGAAATGATGAATATTAAATATTACTCTGAAAATATTACCTATACAATTATTAGTCTAAAAGTACCATCTGTGTCAAAATGATGATCAGTGATATTTCGTATATCATCGTATGCAACTCTATACCTATCTTACAGCGAAAAAACGATAAAATTGGCAACTAAAAAACATACAGCAACATTATACTAATTAATATATTAAAATTGTTAATTTTTATATACTTATTAATATTAAGATTATTAACATATAAATAAAAATACATTTAATATTGTTAATATAAAAAAAGCGGGAACGTAAATTTAGGATGTTTCTAAAAATAATAAAATTAGTAGTTTATTATAATTATTGAGATTTGAATGCAATGATAATGCATTAAAAAATACAATTCTGAGCAAATCCTAATATATTACAATATATTATACTGATAATACATTCCAAAATTTTACTACGAGTGTAAATTACAAATGTAAATATTCAAAATAAATTTCAAATCCCTACGATTAAAACTCTTAATAAAAGTTATCAAGAAATAAAAAAAATTTAAATAACGGAAACTGTATAATTTTGCCGATTTTCCGCCTCTAAAGGAAAATGTTTTAGGAAATACAAAATATGAGCTAAACAAAGCACAAACTAGATGAAATTTGGTACGGAAAGGGTATCCTATTTGTAATAATCGTAT
Source organism: Eriosoma lanigerum (assembly GCA_013282895.1). Lineage (NCBI taxonomy): Eukaryota > Metazoa > Arthropoda > Insecta > Hemiptera > Aphididae > Eriosoma > Eriosoma lanigerum. The sequence continues at coordinate 18,290,672 of CM023358.1, forward strand.
CATTATTTCTACCCAAAAAAATGTTTTTATATATCAAAAAAATAAATAAATAAAAAGCATATAAAAAAAAAATTGCTAGTTACGATTTTCAAAATGTTTTATAAAAAAATTAAGTTGTATATTATTAGGCTTCTATAAAATTTTCAAACCGATCAACCCAAAAATGTAGGTGATATTAAACTTTTTTAAAAAAAAGTTTAAAACTCTATATTTAGCCAAAAATCAATTAATTCGCTTCAAAATTATATCACATTTGTATATTACCAATTTTAGTACTCAAAAAAATTTTCAAGTCCCAACGATTAAAACTCAATTAGTTATCACGAAATAAAAATTAAAAAATTACGAAAATCATAATTTTGCTCATTTTTTGCCTTTTTTTGGTAGTTTTTCTTCTCTTTAAAACTTTTCAGAAATTCGAAAAATGCGCTTTATAAAGTACCAACATGATACAATTTTCTACAGAAAGCATATCCTATTTGTGATAATCAGGCCATTGTTTCTACCCGAAAAAATGTTTTCATACATAAAAAAAAAAACATCTTTGTAAAAACAATACATTCCTCGCTCCGCTCAGAATTTAATATATATACCTATATTTAAATGTAAATTACGTAATATTTGTATTATTTATTATAAGTTGCCAAATTGGCAAACCATTACATTGATAAAAAAAATTATAAATTTATAATTTCTCTATGTAACTATGTAACTATTACTCTATGTTTTTAAGTATATTGAACATTTAGCTGAAACAGCTGAATTAAATAAATAAAGATATATTATAATTTTGGATTATAAATTGTATTTTGTAGATTTCCAATATAGAAGAGAATAAGAGATTTATTTTTCTTTAAATACATGTTAATATATAAGTAGTCTCCTATATTATTTATGTTTTACTCACAGTTTCAAACTTCGTTGTATACCATTTCTGATTAAATCCAATCATTTGATCAAATGATGGAGATATTTTGAAGTTCCACAGTCCATGTATAGTACGTAGTTCACGACTTTCGCTTTCCACCGGATACAATATGTTGGCTACAGCTGCAGTACAAGAGTAGATAGACATAACCATTAGGAGTAATATCTGCATCATAGCTGATGGTCTGTCCATGATTGTATTCCAAACTTCTTTATTCAAAGTATTTAAAAGATTTTTCAAATGAAAATCTAAATACGTTTTTATATATAGTAATATTATGAAACGATAATCGATACCCGGCTCTGAAACCGGTTTAAGGGACAAACTATAAAAAATATGTGTACTCGTAGGTAGGTATAGGTAGGTACTATATAAAATTAAATTATAATATGGTTACTGAATAAAAATCACTTAATTAACATGACATTAAAATTATATCATAAAAAAATCATGCATTCATATACGTATAAATTAAAGTCAGTAATTTTATTTACATAGTTAGAACTTCGAATATTGCTCTGCTCTTAGCGGAGCAGAGTTCAAGGTTTTTCATATTTTTAGTTTTTTCTTTATTTCAGACTAATAAATTGATACCTACGCAATATTAACATACACTCTGTGATAAAGTATGTTGTTATTTTAATTCAAATCATTACCCAAAAGTAAATATGCTTATTATTGAATAAATACATTGGTTTGTTAGTATAGGCATGAACACAACTAGAGCTTATTATGAGCTTAGGGGGCTTAGCTATATCTAACCAATTTTTAATCCTCCTTAATATAGTTTGCTATTTTTAGCTTTTATATGTGTGATTAATAAAAATTATATGTATAATGTATATATATTAGGCTAAAAGGCTTCTCACTAAAAAGTACATAAGTTACGTCTATGAATAATGAATATACACATAGGTATAAACTAGAAAAAAAATTATAAAATATAATTTTAAAACAAATTATTAATTTAAAATTAATTTGTAAAAATAAATTATAATTCATTGATAAATGTATAATTTAATTTTATTAAGTTTTTTCAGTTTAATACCTACACGCAAAATACATGATAATAATCTGTGCTTGGAAGGAACGCGCTTCTTTGATTTCGTTAAATTTTCTGGAACTTATCGGAAATGTAGATCCTTACTCGTGCGAAGGAACATATTGGAATTATGTTAATTTTTTTAGAGGAACATTAATGATATATAAAAAGATTTTATAATTATTCCTTAAAAATTTAGACAATAGGTATAAATGTATAATAATAATAAGCTATAAAATTACATTCATGTACGATAATACTACGACAATTATACAATATTGACTACAATATAATAAATATCAAATCGTCGCGTCGATCTTATCTGAGTTATATCGTTAGCGGATTTAGAACCGTTCGATAGGAAGGCCTTACGACTATGTATTATTTACTATATTTTTCTATTTTTATTATAACAGCCGTAATATACAAGATGTAATACAACTAGTGCGGTTTCTTCATAACTTTGGTTACGTTAAAACAAAATAAAATCTATATTGAAATATGAATTACCTATGTATAAATATAACTATTAGCCATTGGCATATATACGGGGGTGCTTAGCACTCCTCAATTTTTAATTAAAATATCGTTAATATGAAATATATTATACTACATAGTATTATAGTATATACCTTTTGGCTTTTAATGCTTTTATATTATTTTTGAGTTTATGAAATAATTATCAGTTATTATTTCTGTATTATTGACTATTACAATGTGATATTGTGATTATAAACTTATACTTTATATAATATATGCTTTAAATTTACTATTGATAATATATAGAAATATGAAAGAAATTAATTGTAACTTAAAAGTTATAATTATAGTAATGACAAAAACAATACACAGAATACAGATAGATAAACATTAATAAATAATTACCTATACAATATAGGTACCAAGAAATAGTGACTGTGACCTAACCTTATCAGTCTTGTTTGATTGTTTTTTTTTTTTTTTTACGAAATAATAAAAAAAATATGGAGTGGTCAAAAAACTAATTTTAAAGTTCATTGTGTTATACGAACAAAGCCCATGTATTTGGAGGCCTAAGTATCCACAACACAAAAATCGAAATTCTGTGCATGACTCGTGGGACTATATTTCGAATAAACTCAACGAAAAATATGCAATAAATGAATTAAAAAAGAAAAAGATTCATTGATGGCCACATTTAGAAAACTCGCCAACAAAATATAATCGAGCAAAAAAACTGGTTCAGGCATAGACATCTTCAAACCTGATTGGTTTGCATATGAAATTATGGCTGTTTCCGCACGGCGTATGCCAACCTCATACAACAAAAAACTCAGAGGTAAAATTTAAACAATTTAAATAAATAAAAATTTACATTTATATATAAATAATATTTATTGAAAGTTATATTAAGTATCAAAAATTAAATTAACAAAACTATTTAACATACCTTCTCATTAATCATATAATGATAAAATTACTTAAAACCATAAAATTTCAAAAATTGTTTTACCATGAGACAGCACCAGCCGTAAAAAAGTATTCCGCAAATAAATCTCGGACTACTTTCGCGTCTCACCCTGACCTACGAGGCACTTACGAATTGGTAGTAATGAGACTTCATTATTGTGATCTTGACGCCATGATCCTGGAATAATATCACCTTCTTTTTCATTATCAAATATTCCCAGCAGGCAATATTTAGAAGATGAAATTTTACTCTTTTTCAAAAAATTATATAATAGCGCACATGCCATAGTAATATTTGTCACTTTTTCTGCGTCAAGTAAAATTGGATTCTTAAATACTCTAAAAACAGAGGACATAATATCAAAAACATTTTACACCACCCATCATGCCCTAGATAATACCGCGTAAAATTGCAGTTGCCGTGAATTTAATTTTAAATATTTTGGGATAACTCAGAATCGTATTTTCTAATGCAATAAAATCTTAATTATAATAAACTACTAATTTCTCCGAGTCCGAAGGGATGAAGGAGGAATGTCTGGAACTGACCTTCCCGCTTTTTCTACTATGTTGTAAATCGTTAAATTTGTTATTTGTACCATACATTTTCACAAAATAGAAAATATTAGATTTAGACTTTATAGGTAGCTACAGAGTGTCCCAAATCTATTCACTGATTGCAATATCTACGCGAAAAATTAAAAGTTTTGAAAAGTGCCCATCTTTAATTTTTAACGCATTCATCAACTTTGTCAAATATTTATAATTTTTTTTATTTCTAATATTATAAAAATTTATTACAAAAAAATTTATTTAAATAATTAAAAAAAATTATAATTTCAATTATTTATAATTAATGATTTATTTAAAGGAAATACAAAATGAAACATTAACCACTGAAAACTATGGGAGTGATAATAGTTTTAATAACGAAGAAGAATGTTGTGTAACCAACCAATAATCAATTACACCAGCCGAAACTTTTAAGACTCCAACGGTATATTTTTCTTCGGGTATGTCAATAAAGAAGAAAGCTAAAAAAATTATGGAAATGGAAAAGCGATTAAACGTCGCGTACAACCGTTTAAAAAAGCGTCAGATACTCCTTGTTTTGTGAGTTACTCGATAAAAAATTGAATGAACTCGATGAACAAACCAAGACTTTGCTATTTTTGAAATAGACAAGTTTGTTAATGAACTTAAGCAACGGAAATATTCGTCACAAAATCAGAAGATCCAATTCACAGTACCAGTTAACACCATTTATAATGAATCATCTCGGTTTTCAACACCTGCTTTCAACCTCAATCAACAACACGTACATACATCACACCATCACCACAATCTCAACATTCAAATGTTTACACATCGCCATGTACAATTTCTGCAGCATCATCCGACGATGCGAATTTATCACTAGCATCAGATTTTCAGCAAGCTCATAATTATATACCACAGTTGTCACCAGCAAGTTCATCAAATTCACAATCTTTACCATCCTTTACTATCTTTCAAGGTCAAAGTTCTTCAACCAATGAAAATCAGAAAGGATTTGAACACTTAAATACTTTTAAGTGTTATAATCGTATAAACAAGATCATTTTTATTATTATTATATTTTATATAACAGTTTGTTTCATGTTTTTAGTTTTTAACGAGAAGTTAATTTATTTTTTTATTTGTTAGATTCAATTTTTGTTTTTTAAAATTTATTGTACATAATTATTCACCAAAAAGATATAATTTGTTTCTTAATTTTTTTACATGAAGAATTTACCTATTATTTTATTTCCTGTTTTATGTATTCAAATATTAAGTATATTGCTGTTGCTCAAATCATTTTAATACAATACGCTAATATATTTCAAATTAATGGTTATTAATTCATAGTAATTTAATATAAATGTTTTCATTATTTATGTTTCATTTCATACCTTTATTTCATTTTTTAGTTCTTGAATTAAAGCCTTGCAAACATCGTTTACACATCTAGAAACGGTTTGTGGTGAAAATTTGAATAAGTATGACAAACTCTTAAAGCTGTCTCTACTAATTTAAAATCTAAGTGTCACAGCTAACCTTTCTTTTATTGGAATACATTCTATCATATTCGTATTCATCTTTGAAATATATAGGCCAATTTTATTTAAAATATATTCAAAGTCTACAGAACTCATTCTACAAAAATTTTCAAATTTTTGTGATGGATTAACTGTCAAATCTTGCAACATGTTCGTTGCGTTGTACCTAAAAAACAACATTCGTAATAATTAATAAAAACTATTTATATAAAAATATTGTTATACTATGTGCTAAACATTTATAGACAATCTACCCATACTCCCAGTATTAATTACTGATACGATTATAAATTTAAATGCCTACCTACTAGATATTTGTCTAAATAACGAAAGGATTAAATAATAAATGCGACACTTACTTTTTTCGACTTTTATAAAAAGTATCCATCCAGTATCGTCTTCTTTTTGGCAGATTTGGTTCATCTTCAATTTCACACACGTAATTTTTTCAGATATTCACTGCACACAATAATATAGTATGCCGCTACATTTACAATTTCTTCATTATCCATTTTTAATGAATTTGTAAATGAAATTGTCAATTAGAAAAATTAAACACAGAACCGCGATTTCGATGAGAGACACGCTCGGAACGGTTCGGCAATTAATGTCGAGTTTAAAGTCGCGTCGAGCAACACGCAATGGGATCGTTGTGGCTCGTGTAGATGGTAGCGCATGTAGGATCGGATCGTTCAGGCTTCAAAAAAAGTAAATATTCACGAGCCATAAACGCCAATGGGAACGCGTTGGATCGGTTTGACGAGCCGACAATTAGCGCGGCTCGTCGCCTTTGACTCGGGTACCAAAAACCGACAATCGACGGATAGACACGGGCCGCGCCACGAGTACGCGAACCGCACCACGCCATACCCATCCCACGGCGCGTTTGTTGTACCGAGCTATACCGAGTCACGCGTCGAGCCGGATCCCGGCTTAAAGCCATATTACGTGTGGATATTACCGTATAAAAATTGTCAGTCATGATTTTCAAAATATTTTGTAAATAGATTAAATAGTATATGAGTAGGTTTCTATAAAAATTTCATACCGTTATAGCAAAAATTGCAGATAATTTGAACATATATGGAAAAAATTCAAAGCTCTATATTTAGCTAAAAAATCAACCAATCCGTTCCAAAACTATACCACACTTGTATATTTCTAATTTTAGTACTCAAAAAAATGTTTAAATCTCAACAATCAAAGCTCAATTAATTATCGCGAAATGAAAAATAAAAAAATTACGAAAATCGTAATTTTGCCGATTTTTTGGTAGTTTTTTTTCTCCTAAGGGAAAACTTTTGAGAAATTCGAAAAATGAACTTGATAAAGTACCAATATGATGCAATTTGCTACAGAAAGTATTCCCTATTTGTGGCAATCGGACCATTATTTCTATTCGAAAAAATGTTGTCATACATAAAAAAAACTTTGTAAAAACAATACGTTCCTCGCTCCGCTTAGAAACTAATAACGAAAAACGAAAAATTATAATTCTAGCACCCTCTAAATTCACACCCAATGTGCGTCTATGCTATTAGTCTATATGTCTATAACTGAAGTATTGTCTATTTTAGACATACTCATATGTACAATGTTTCAAGTTTAAATAATAAAAGTATTATTATGAAAACTAAATATTATCTAATAATTTTTTATTTCATCAATTGTAATTTGTATGTTAAAATTAACTTATATTTAATAAAAAAATTAAACATTTATAAAACAATGCAATTTTTAAAATTACTGAGGAACAAAAAAAGTTCCTCATTAGGATTGAAGAAAAAAACTAGTTCCTTTTTATATTAAATATATACTATATAGTATATAGTATATATTTTCGTATTCTTTGAGTTTAAACTTTCAAATTCGCTGCATCAGTATGTGTCAAGTGACGACAAAAGAGTAATAGATCGAATCAAAAATGTATCGAAAATATAGTGCTAATTATTTTTAAGATGTACTTAACTTTTGTAAGTATTTTGCTATAGAATAGACTATTCTATAATCAATGGTTGTACCTATATTATGTAGACAGAAATGGCAATAGCCATTAGCTAATAGGTGAAATAATATTAAACCTATCAATATATACAATATTATAAGTTATTACCAGTACATTACAGAGTGCACGTGTCTTATTTAATTCTCGGAATCCAATATTGTTATAAAATAATTAATAAAGTTTGTTGGCTTCTAAAATTACACCTCAAAAATTTTACACCCGGGGACAAATCCCCGTCGGACCCCCCTAGTTCTTATTCTTCTTCTTCTTCTTTGTAATCAACCATTAAGATCATACACTCAAACACAAATCTTGCCACTTCCCCCTATCCATCGCTATTTCATGCCAAATGGCATTTGGTCCAGCATTTGTACATCCTTCCTGTCTTCGTCCTCCCGTCTTAGTCGTGATCGCCCCAAAGGTCATTTTCCTTGCGGAGTCCCACATTGAACCATCCGAATTAGAGTACCTTCTTTTCTCCATACGTGTTCAGCCCATTGGTGTCTCCTTCTTTTTGTTTCTCCAATTATATATCAGGCATTTGGTATAACTGTTTAAGTTTTTAGTTTTTTCGAATTCTCCATTCCACCGTGATTTCATCTATACACGGTCCGAAGATTCGTCTTAATATTTTTCTCTCAAAAATCAGCAGTCTGTTTTGCTCTGATTTCCGTAATGTCCACACCTCACATCCATACATTACCACTGGATGAATGAGAGTGTGATACAGCTGTAACCTGAGGTTCTTCAATATCGTTCTCGCCTAACCTAACAACTTTTTTAGACCGTAGTAACTTTTATTACCGGATTGGAGTCTCGCTTTTATTTCAGTAAGTTCATCGTTATTTTTGTGTCAATATCGATCCCATATATTTGAACTCTTGCACTCTCTGAAACTTGTACTGACCAACTTCTAAAAATGGGTTAACATAATCCGCGTCCTCTCTTCTCCGCACACTCAGTTTTATAAACATTTATTTCTCATCTTACGGCCTTATGGCCGTATCTAATAGTTTTACCGCTTGCTCAATGAGATTTTCCTTACTTTCCACTAGTAAGTAGTAATACTATGTGTCTATGTCGTCTGCATAGGCTAATACTCCAATTATGCAACCACCTAACCCAATCGCATTCCGTTATCTTCAATATAGCTCTCCTTGATGACCTTTTCTAACGCTATATTAAATAGTATGGGTGACAAAGCATCCCCTTGTCTCAACACAGTCGTTACTGGTATCCCTTATGATACAATATTGCCAACTTTGATCTTGATTTCCGTGTGTAGGATGTCTGCACCAGATTAATTAATTTCTGGAGCAAGTTGAACTGCCTTAATATATTTTAGAGAGATTCTCTATGTAAACAATCATAGGCCCTACTTTTCTATACCGAACCAAATTGTTTGATATAAAATATTGGTAGTATATAAATAATTATTTTGATATTTTAGTAATTTTAAACATTATAACTGAGAAATGTACAATACATGTAAAGCAGTATATGTTTTTTTTTCAACAATATAATATTATGCAAGTATAGCAAGCGTGGAAACAAATCTATATTACTGTTTCAGGGTAGAAATACCATTTCCCATGTTATCTACTACTCTATACTCCATTCTAAAAGTAGCATACACCACTTTCACGCATGTATGATTGACAATTGTGAACGTCCGGATCCCAAATTTCCCCAGCCATCGATCACTATCTACGGATCGGCAATACCAAAGCTGATTTTATGAGCGTGTCCAAAAATTCCCTAAATATATACTTTGATTTAAAATTAAAGACAAATGTTATTGTATTGTTGTCATCGCGGTGTATATGTGTGTGTCGTGTTAATATCAAGTTTAATAGTCAGTGCCTTAGTGGGAGATATGCGCCATCGAACAAAAATTGGTTCGTTGCTCTCTTTTGGATTGGACTATACCTCCATTTTTTTTGGTTTAGCATGTTATCTTGACAGTAATATTTAGTATTTACCATATTATATTTTTTTTATTTTATTTATTGAACATTAAAAGTTTAAATATTTGTTGCTTACATAGAATTACAATACAATTCATTTGTAGTAGTCTTATTAAGTAGTCTTTATATCAAACAAAACGTTTCAAATTTGATTTGATAAGTTCATGGAACCCCATAATTCTTCATAATATGCTGGTGTTTAATATGATATTGATACATTCAACAAATTAATTTGTAACTCCATTTTGTTCAGGAGGAGCAAAATAAAATTCAAAGTTAATTTCTTTTTCTTTTTTTTTTTTTTTATAAATATTATTTTATTATCTCTTTAGGATAAATGGAAGAACAATCATTTTCGTGGTTGATATAGAAAAAAATCCTTTAGTTAAAAGTGTTAAAAGTCATAACTCAAAAACGAAAAAATTGAATTAATACCTTTTTAGCTGGTTGTATCGATATATGATCCAAATATTTTAATTTTGTATCTATTATTAAGAATATTCTACTAAGTATCTACTTAAGTTTTCTATTAGCACTTGATATGGGTCTATAAAATAGTCAGTGTGGTTAATGATTAGGCATAATTGGGCAAGCATAAATATAACTTCACTGATAACTGCGGGATAATTTATCTCACTTATAATTAATTTATATTGTTGGAATTAAAATATCTTTATCACTTTTTAACTTTTATGAATTTTTAAATAATATTATCTTTTTACAACATAATTCAAAAATCCAAGCCAATGTATACAATTTCCAAAATTACAATATTACTTTATATGTATAATTAGGTCTTCCATCAAATAATATCCTTTTTGTAGATATAACAAGTTGAATGGCTATCTATTTTGATCATAGATAAGTAGTCATGTGTATTGCATGATTACCTATATTAAACTGCATTTCAAATGAGATTGCCTTCCTTATTAGCCCTACACATACACATTTTGTTTGACAATACAATTAGATTCAATATTTAACTGAATCAATGAAAAATTCTATTTAATACTAATATACTTGATTACATATAATCAATGCTAATATGTAACACTGTAAGTCTGTAACAGTTAAAATTAAATAAATAATTGAACTAATATTCATGTTAAAATAATTTATTTTATTACATACATGAATAATGGTCTGCACCAATATAATATGTTTGGTACTTAGATGAATGATGGAATGTTTATTACATAAAAATAAAATAAAAATATTGTACCATATATAAAGGCAAACACATAAACTCTAATTTAATATAAACCAATACAATAATGTTTAAAAAACACCTATTTATAGCGTATTTTAAATTGCATAAAATTGTTTTAAAACATAACAATTAACCTTCAAAGGCCATATTTTTTTGTAAATTTAAAAATTAATTTGATATAACTCACATCAAATATGAAATTTATTATTTTCTAAATTTAAAATGAGGATGCTTGGAAATATTACATGGTAACTGAAAATTATGATTTAGTAATGTATACATTATAAACCTTAATTTAATTTTACATTAATTACTATAAGTGTATGAAGTACAATTAAATTTTAATATTGAAATAAGAAAATAAATTACTTTATATCCTTATAGTTTCTAATTTATGTATATTTAGCATATTAAGATGTTTTAAATATTATTTCAATTAAAACAATAAATCTTCATCTCCTTCATCCAACATGTTACCATATTCTGCATCTTTCATGTCTTTCTTATGTTGTTCTTTCTTTTTATTAGCAATCTTCTTTTTATCTTGAATTTTTTTTAATCTAAATAATAAAATATATAAATAATATCTTACTTGAAGAAAAACTCTTTATTATAGAAAAAACTGTACTTATATTACTATATACCTATAAAATTCTTCTCGTTCTAATTCATCAAGCTCAGAAATTATATAAGCAAGTGTTTTTTCAATTCTGGGTATAATTACTGAAAAATTAATTATTACTTATAAGATAAAAATTTATACACATAAATATAAATACATACCATGTTCAATAGCATTTACTCTTCTATTTGTTATTTTAATAACATCATCTAATGTGACAAAAGATGTTTGCAATGACGCCAATTCAACCAATAATTTAATCGCTGTTTGATAATTTTTTTTAAGTTTTGCCAATTGTTGACCTCCTCGAGCTAAACCTGCTAATTCATAGGTATCTGTACCATCTTGGTAACTTTCAAAAACCGGCAATGTTACACCTATGAAAATAAAATAACTAGTTTAGTCTTACAAATAAAATATTTTAGCATTTTACTATTAAATTACCAGCAACATTATCCTTTTTAGTACGGATTTTTATTTGAGCTTTAGTTACATTTTGCAAAACGACTTGATTAAAATCACCAGTTGTAAATTTTGCTTCAGCTAAGGAAAACGCTGCTTCTTTCATTACCTCACCCATCAATGTTTTTGTCTGCAAATAAGAGATAAAGAAGTTAATTAATATTAATAATGTTATAATTTTAAAATAATTATAATAATTATAAACAATGATGTTAATTGTACTTGAATAATTTTACTGAGAATCAAACGAAATCTCATTTGTAAGGCATCGGCTTTTTTTTTTAACAAACTATGTCCTTTTTGTGCTCCCATAAGACGTCCTTTCATCATTGTTTGAGCACTAATTATTAAAATTAAACAAAATAAATATATTACATTATCTGTACCTATCAGTACAAATCTTTGTAAAGTGTAATAATTAATATATTATATTTTTATATATCAACAATTAATATTTTTAGACTTTTATCATGAATATGTTATAAAAGTTTTAATAAATTTGTACCTATTGTTAAAAAATACTAAATTTTTTTCTTGGACAGACAACGCCCAAATTAAAATTTTATCAGTATATTTTTACTTACCCACGAGATGGAAATATTGGCAATTTGTCTTTTCCTGACATGATTATTAAATGTAGTAAAAATTATTAATTGTTAAAATGTTAAAACTATTATAAATTTAGCAATTAAATAACATGACGAGCTTGTAAAACAATAAATCTTTAAAACTAAGAAAGAGCTCAAATCTACTAGTATACAGTACTAGCATAAACGACAAGCGTAATATAATGTGTAAAACTGAAAACTATAGGTAGGGTTGAACAGTCTGTATTATACATGGCAGAAAACAGCTGATATGATAACAAAATATAGAAGTGTATATTGGATTATATCATCAAAGAGGGGAACACAGTACTTCCAAAAAAATAATAAAAAAGAATCTTATCTTTGGAAGAAAGACGTAGACCAATAACGAAAATGTGAATATCGAAAAAATGCTTAAAAAGAAATGTTGGATTTTATAATATAAAACCCAGATTAGCTAAGCTATAACTTTACACAACAAATTGATGGATATTTTTGATTTGTGGTGCGAAGTGAAAGCACCGAGGAGCATAGCATAGAATAGACAAGAATATATAAGGTTAGGTTGGCGACGAGTGCCAGCCATAGACCTATAAAATATAAACTAATGGACAGCGCTTACATGGAGAAACTAATGGACGAGGTTTGACTAAGAAAGAAAGAACTACACACTTGGAACGTTAATGTCCCCAACGATAGTGGCGCCGAAACAAGCCAGTTCAATTTAATTTATTCGATACCCACCTCCCCTAATTTTACCTATGAAGTAATAATTAGATATAATAATGCTAATTATCTCTATTAGTATCAAGTTTATAAGCATTTTCGTTCATCTTCAAAGAGGTTATTTCACCGGGAACCCTCCCACCCAAATATTTAATGAAATTCATTTGAACTAGCTGAAGGATATAATCGGCGCCATTGCCCATCGACCAAACAACAAATTATGTTACAAAAATATAAAACAATTATTAGACTAGACAGACTAGAGAGCCTATATAATCATTATATTATAGTCTCTTTACCACAAACTAAAGAAAAAATATATAATATATTAATATATTTATATATGAAAATATGTCCTGTGATAATACCACAGAATAAATGAAAATTATTCATTTATTCTATGTACTTTCCTGTGGTTTTGAATTTTTGAAAAAGTGGGAAGGTCGATTGTGGAAATTAGTGGTTTATTATACTTAAGATTTGAATGCAATGATATGAAAAGGGTAAAATATTCTAGAAAAAATTTTATTCAAAATGTACCTACTATTATACTTTTCCGTTAGAATTTACTATATAAATATTTTTTTATTATTTTATTCCTATTTACCATTAATGATAATACACTTGAATACATAATTTTAGGAAATCGTTTTGTCGATGATTTAAATTTTTGGTGTTCAAGTCAAAAAAGTGGGAAGGTCGATTGTGGACGATCCTCCTTCGTCCCTTCGGTCCTCGGAGAAATTAGTGGTTAATTATACTTAAGATTTGAATGCAATGATATTGCATTCAAAAATACGATTCTGAGCGAAACTCAATATATTATAATATACTATACTGTTAATACCATTCCAAAATTTTACCACGTATGTAAATTAAGAATGTAAATATTATAAATAAATTTCAAGTTTCTAGGATTTAAACTTAATTAGTTGTTAAAAAATAAAATAATATAACCGTAATTTTGCCGACTTTCAAGAACTTTTATTTTAAAAGCTTATAAAAAAATTATCAGTCATGATTATCAAAATATTTTGTTTAAAGATTAAGTAATATATGTCTAGACTTCGATAAAATTTTCAAACCAATAAACCAAAAATTGCAGGAAATATTAAACATTTTTGGAAAAAAAGCCAAAACTTATACTTAGTCAGAAAATCAACCAATCGTTTCCAATTTTTACTTGTAATGAAGTACACCTAAGTAAATATTCACAAAAATTTTTTTAAAAAAATCTCTGTAAAACCAATACATTCCTCACTTCGCTTAGAATCTAAAATTCCCCGTTAAATGGACATTGACTTCAATATACGGGTATTTAAAAATAAAAGTAATATTTAATATCATGGAATATAATAAATTTATATTAGTTTACTCCATAATTGAGTTACACATTAGCTCTGTCTCTTTCTATCAACAGTGTCACAGGTTTTCTCTCTCTAAGCGCGGTCCATTAGTTTATAAGTTTATAGGTCTATGGTAATATGGTCTATGCATTATATTGATAATTAAGTAGATTTTTAAGGAATAAAATAGATTTTTAATTAGTTAGAATTATAGTGAAATATATTTAGCCATGGTTAGAATTATATGAAACCATCATAGACATTACATAAACCTTACACTAAGTATTTAGTATATGGTCTATGAGATATTAAACATAAATGTTAAATTCTATGGCTACGATAATAATAATTTGTTATCAGTTCTGTGATCCCTGTATTTTGATGTTAGGTTTTTAGCAAGGTGAAATGTCTATAACTACTATGTCTACTATCTACAACCGTGCTTAATACACTTTAGTTTTTACTGTTTTTAGTATGGTAGTTTGATAATATTCAAAATTTCAAACATGGTCTTGAGCTTGATCAAACCAAAGAATAGAACGAACAAATTTATATTTTACCAAGAAAAATGTGTAATTTTGAACTACAAAATAAGTAAATAATAATAATAAATAATAAATGGTAGAACCTTGTAAAATATGACTATTAGATTATTATATTCTATGGATATTTTTTAATTAACTTTAGATGTTAAATGTAATATGTCTTGTCACTGAATAACATTATTGTTATTCTGTTTTCTTATTTCTATTTCAATATTATAATATGATATTTGAGTAAATATGGCATTGAGTATTAGAGTGTCTTTTATAATAATAACCTAGACCATAGTACCTATTTCAGTGTCCATGTACTCACATTCATAATATTATTTAATATTAATTTTGGTACCTATTTTATTAAACCACATAATGAAGTTTCGTGGTAAAATCATCGATTCAAACTGTATGAAACAATTTTACTGTAAGTATATAAGTAGATATATTAATTATTTATTTACTATATTTTGTATATGTATTATAAATTATTTTATTAATATTTCATATGTTTTTAAATGTTTTGATATACAGGTATTGTGATTATTTTATCCAAACTTTGTAAAAGTGTAGTATTGAGACTGAGTTCTAATAAATTATACTTGATTGCTTTAAATGAATCAAATAATAATCAAATCAGTGTTTGGTCTGTGTTAGACCAACAGTCATTTTTTAAAGATTATGATATGATTGGCGAAACAATTTCTAATGAAATATTTTTCAGTTTACCAATTGGTATGTAGTTAAGTCATAATCATTGATTAATATTTAACCATGTAAAATAAATTAATAAATAATTAAAATTATTGTTTTAATTTATTTCCTAGTAAATAGTATTGGCAATTAATTTTAAAATGTTATATTATAAAATAATATATTTTAATGATATTTAACTATACACTAAAAGATAAAAAATATGTGTATCTATTTCACCTGCTTTCAAAATCTATTGAGGAATAGTTCTTACAATATATCCTTATTCTAGATGTCTCATCAGGTTTAGTCCCCATCAATAACTTTTAATCTACTACATATTTTTAAAATCTAATTTTTTTAATCTATTTATGTATAAACAAGTCACATTTTTCATTATTATGATTTCTTTTTAAAAAGTACTTAAAATAAAAATAAAAGAAATGGGTACAATTTTTATATTCATATTATTTAAAATTTTGAAATTTTAATTAATATGAAAACAATTTATTTTTTATTTTTAATATTCATAAATGTGATCTGTTTGCACATTAATAGATTGCAAAAATATGTAATAGATTAAAAGTTATTAACAGGAATAAACCTGGAAGACATCCGGTATCTATATGCAATATAAAATTAAAACATTAATTAATTTAAGTGTTAAAATTATTTATTTTATTACAACATAGATAAATATCTTTAAGTCTTGAAGTAATATTTACCTTAACAGTCATAAATTATATTGTTTTATAATTTTTTTTTTCTAGATATGCTAGCATCTTCATTGAGTTCAGCAAAACAAACAAATTTAAAAACCCTAAAGATGAAATTGACAGACAAATTATCACCATGTTTAACTATTGAATTGGAACTGGTTACAAAATTTACATTTAATAATTATTTTATAATAGATGTTGGTTATAATTAAAGCCCAGATTTTTTTTGCAAAAACTATTATAGAATATGCACATAAAATTTCAATAATATGCAAAATATATGTATGCAATTTGTATAATATACATTATATATTTACGAATGAAAAATTGTACAATGTTGTTATACAAAATGTTAATTATTTGTATTAATTTATTATAGTACAGTTGAAAATACATTTATAACTAATTATAAATTTAGTATTGAATAAAATAATTGGAAATGTAAATAAATATGGATTATAAATTTAACACAATTATTAGTTACACTTCAAACAAAAGTTATAGTCATTTATTCTTACACCAACAAACATTAATTTTAGGAGTATCTACATGATGTAACAAATTGTGTTATAAATTCTACGATTGTCACATATAACTGCCTTGTACTTTGCATATTGTCATATCAATTTAAAAAATAAATAAAATTCTTATTAATTATTTTATACGAATAGAGAAAACCGTAGACAAACTATACTATCAAACAGTTTCAAACTATAATCAAAATACTCTAGATATGCTTAATC
Organism: Eriosoma lanigerum; assembly: GCA_013282895.1. Lineage (NCBI taxonomy): Eukaryota > Metazoa > Arthropoda > Insecta > Hemiptera > Aphididae > Eriosoma > Eriosoma lanigerum. The sequence goes on from CM023358.1 coordinate 18,307,788, forward strand.
TTGTTTTCAAGAAATTAAATTATTGTAAATTGCATAGATTAAATTTGTAGATAAATGTAATATAAAGAATATTGAGAATAATGTAATAATGGGATGGAACAACCAAACAACATTGATTAGAAGTTAAAAAAAAAATATTTTAAATTTTGAACCATATTAAAATAATTATATTTAATATTAAACTTTATAGTCTGGAAATATATAACTTAGAATTATTTTTATTTGAATGTACAAAACAAGTTTTATATATAAAATATACAATATATTTTAACATATTTAAACAAAATTATTTAAGTCAAGTACAGAATGTGCTTTTTCATAAAAAATTTGGGCTCTATAGTCATATTTTTTAACAGTAGTTTTATACTTTGTGGTTATGTTAGTAACTCTAATCAAATAATGTGAATTTTATTGATTTACCAAAATTTAATTAATTTTTTTAATGATATTTTGCTATATTCACTGTCCCGATAACTTATTATTTATATTTTAGGAGTCTCAAGTATCCAGTAAACAGTTGTGTGTTCATGATATTCCAGTTACTGTTATACTACCAAAAGACTGGTCAGAATATAATGAGCCAAGTATACCGGCTCATAATGTAATTATATATACTTCTGATTTAAATATAGTTTAATTATTAGTTAAATAAGTAGGATACACTGTTCCAGAACATCCTATTAAAATAGTTCATATGTATAATCAAAATCTATTTGTACTATTTAAAATTATTTCTGTTTATTTTTCGTAGATTAGTGTTGTTATGCCATCAATAAAAGTAGTACGGCATATTGTCGACAAAATGAAACATATTGGTCCTAGGTTAATGGTATCATTGGATTCTTCTGGGAAAATGGTTTTAGGAGTATCAAATTTATCAGCAACAGTTGATACACATTTTGTTGGCCTAGAAGTAATTAGTCTGCAAACTACATCAGGTTAGTTTTATTATACAATATATATTTTCCATAATATACAATATTATTTTAAATTAACTTTAAATAAAGTAAAATTACATATTTTAAATTTAAATACTAATTTTAATGTTTAAATTTTATTTCAATATAATGCTATAAGTTTAGTTATAATTAATTATGTACTAAAAATTGATTTTCAGATGAAATAAAGAAGTACTCTACAACAGTTGATATTAAAAAAATTTCACAATTTTTAAATTGTGAAACACTTAACCTATCAAAAATATTATGTCATGTAGTAGATGGACTGTCGTTACATTGTTCAATTGAAGAAGATGAATATGTGTTACATTATTTTCTTAGTGGAATTGATGATTAACATAATCATTAAACATGTGTTTACTATTAATATTATTTGATTTTTTTGTAATTATAAATTTAAAAATAAATGCATAATTCAGAAATCCAGATTTTATATTTAATATTTTCAATAAATGATTTAAAATTATAAATAATGTAATATTATCAAATATATAACTATAATATTATATATAACTATAGTTTTATAGTTTAGTACAATAATTTTATTAAATAATAGGTTTGTAAATTTTTTATAATACCTATAATTTTCTAATTTGTATTTTTCAAATAATATTTTACACCAATATTTTCATTACGCAAGAATACCAAAAGTAATATATATAGTATATACCAAATATTTTGTAAGATTAATGCTACATAAAAATTATTCTCATTATTGAAAAAAAAAAATTTATTAACAATATAAATTGGAATATTTTCAGTATAATTAATTTAAATTAAATATTATAATTAGAGCATTAAAATATAAATAAAAATACTAGAAATAAACTAACTGACCACAATTATAAGAAAAACAATAATAAATAAAATATTACAAAACGTTCAAGTCCTTATTGATTTTTACATAGTTTTTACCCAACACTGGTAACTGTGTTACCCAATTTGGATATGGTGGTTGCAATACACCTGATAACATCATATCTTTAACGCCATTTATAATGTGGTTACTTTTAAGCTCTACTTTAGTTATACTCGTATCACCATTCAAATCAGTATTGTTAAACACTGACATGTCACTTTCAACATTAATAGTAAACTGGTTGATCACTGGAATTTTAGTTCCAAACAATTGGTTAACATATTCTTGCACTTCTTTTTCCTTATAATTGTTGGTCAATTTCTGAATATTCTCAGAAATATGGTTTTCCTTTTTGGTCTTGTCTTCTAGCATGTCTACCATAGACTGTATATGTTTACCAGATAATGCATAGGGCTTAAACTTATTTGCCCCAACTGATTTTATTACAGTCTTCAACAATCTATTGTCAACATTCTGAGGTCGGTGAAAAACATGAAATACTTTTCCTGGAGCTATAGTGAAAAAATATGGGCTGTTCAATTTAAGGCGAGTTTGTTTCCTTTTGATTTCGTTTATATTTATTAATACCCAAAATAATTGGTTATATTTCATAACATATGTAGTAGCTTTAATATTTAGTTTGTCTAATATAGTTTGAATATTATTCCTGATTATTTCTTTATCCAGCAAATGTTTGTTTACTTTATCAATAGACACTGTCCACCATTGGGTGTTCTGATGGTATATAGCATCAACTAATAATACACGATGGTATGTTTCTTCGATTGACTCGCTATCTTTTAAAAATTGATGCACTACAGACACGACATTTGCAATAGTTAAACGTAAACGGCATTCTGCCATCAGATTGGTGATATCTTCCCATTCCAGATTTAGATGTAAGATTTTTAAAAGCTGTTTAATTTCATTCATGTTGAATCTCTTCATTTTCATAGTAATTTTGCTAAGCATCAAATTTTCGATTGTTGCCATTTTCTTCCAGATATTGATTGGCTGAAATAAAAAATAAAAATGCATTTAGCTATTGATTAATACTGTAACATATTTCAAGTTTAATTAATCACAACTTTTTATTTAAGTAAAACTCAAATATTTATTAGTATTTGATCTTTTAAATCATATTACAATCTACAAACTACAAATTTCATACCATAATAAATATATATATATTTCCTAATAATTTTGAAATCATAACAAATTGGAAGGTTTATAAGAGAGAAGTAAAAATTTGTATTATTTCGTTTCTTTTATATTAAATCTCAAATTTTGTTTAGTCTGAACATTCACCTGAATAATGTTTTAAATATGTTTTTAATTATTTATTATTAAATTCATTCAATCATAATCTGTTATTTGACATCCACAATTTATTTAATAATATTAACATAGTAAAATATGTAAGATTTACAAAAAATGTTATTCTTCATAAATTAATACTATGTTGTACAATTAAAATATATAAATATAATCAATATGAATGTTTTAATTATTAATTTTACAAATGTATTATTATATTCATTGTTTTCAACTATATAAACATAATTAATTTAATCAATATGTTTAATATAATACATTATAATATTTGATGTGATTTAAATTTATTATTTTTTGTATAACATAAGATAAGACAAATATATAAAGAAGAGTACCAACAACATAGGCATGCGCATACATAGGTATGGTGCCATACTTGCAAGTTGAAATATTTCACAAAATAATCTTGTAACAATTTTTTAATAATTAAACAGTAATTGTAATAATATCATAAAAATGTGTCATATTATATTTCAATAAAAAATAAAACGTTTTCTATAATTGTAATATCGCCATATAATAATCATATCCAGTACCTACACTACAGAGTATACCTACAAAAAAAAATTGTGTTGTACTTGTACAAAAGTTCTTCGCACCTCTATGATCAATAATAATTATTTTGAGTTCAAGAATAATAGAAAATTTATGAACAATAAATATATGGGTAAAACATAGCTAAAAAGCACAAAACAGTGTTACTATTCAGTGTACACATACACATAAGGCTTAGAGTTGGCGAATATTAGATGTAATTTATAAAGAAATATAATATACAGAAAGAAACTGTAGAGCAGTTTAAGTGAATAAAGTTATGGGATAAAAGTTAATTTTACCATGGATGGTGGAGAACTCTAATCTAGCACACACATTGGCAATAAAAGACCTTCAAAGAACCAAATATATGAAATAATTAATTTAATGTCATCACATATTATCAAGCACAAAATGAAATACAATTTCTTAAAATAAATAATTTGATCCTAAAACACTCCAATCATATAAATATCTTAAGATTTATTATGCATTAAAATTACAAAATAATGATGCAAAAAATCAATGTGAATTTTTAAATATAACATACATAATTTAAAAATGTATAACATGTACCTCTATGCTTAATATAACCTAAATGTAAAACAAAAATTACATTTTATTATTTGAAGACTTTGTAAAACATACAACACAGCTCAATCATATTATGCCATATAGAAAAGAAAAAACTAAAAATAAATTACTTAAAAAATACTATTGTTTCATAAAATTAATAATTGTATTTACAATATATCATTATATTAATATAATATAAAGCAGACATAAATAAGTGTATAAATTATAAAATAATAATTATTTACAATTAACTTGACTTTTCATGAATTTTTCAGACACATGACCCAATGTTGGATGATAATTTAACTCTTCAGGAGTAAATATTTTAACTACTGCAACTTTTCCAATTTTATCTTTCTTTTTACTCCATACCATATTTTCTAACCATGCATACAATTTCTGAACAACTGATGCTAAACCAGGAACATATTTTGCTGTAGTCAATTTCAGCCTTTTTGTAGTAATATTGTGAATTGGACCAAACGCCAATGCTACTACAGTACAAGCTAAACATATGACATTATAAGGCATACTGAAATCGGGAGTTGGTAATGTAATAATGATATTTTCAGTTTTTAAACATATTAAATAATCTAATCCAGATGAATTAAGATTATCTATTATTAGCGATTTATCATAAGTCAGTGAAGTAGCATTTCTTGGAATTGTAGCTTTTACAATAGCTGAGCCAATGTAGAAACCATGATTAGCATCTGGTGGATACTCTTGCCATTTTAAAAATACATAGTCAAATTGTACAGATATTTCTGTTATCGAACGTGGTGCTAGCTTTAAAACTATTTCTAAATAATAAATACGTTCTCTTCCTTTCCCAGGTTTATAGATCAGAGCTTTTGGTGTGATATGAACACCATTGTTTGTCACTTTCAACGTATGATAGTAAATTGGTAAAAACCATGGAATGTTTTCAATGACTGTAGCAGTTATGACTGATGTATGTTCATTGTATATACGTGTAACTAGTCCTCCATATTCTTGTCCAAACCCAGTGATAAACCTGTCCGTGTATAATAATGGTCGCAATTCTGAAATGACAGTTTTTGGTTTGGTCACTAAAGCAGACAAATGAAATATACCATTTAAATTATAAACTGCAATATTATCCTTTAGATAATAATCCGGGTCCTGTGATAATGTGTAGGAAACACTACTATTTGATGATGTATCTACGTAAAGCTTACTGTAATCTACCAAAGGACATGTTTTAAACAGTCCAGTACCAAACATTTTACGAAGAGACCAATCATAGTTGTTATTTATGCTTATAAAAACTGAATCATATACTAGAGAAACAGTTTGACGTAATTCGTATTTACACTTTCCTGCTTCACATAATGGCCTAAAATGAATTCCCAAAGAATGGTAATTCGCTTTGTGTACACGGCCAGAAAGTAACAAACTCGATAAACCTCGAGTAGAATCACAAGGTAAAAGTTTTTTCCATGGTGTTAAATTTTCAGTACAAACATTTTCTCGTGGCAGATTCGAATATCGATAGGTCCTGTCACTGGAAGATTTAAAACTGTTAGCACTGTTAATAAAATTTAAAGATGTGCACAGTAAGCCAGACAACGCGTTTGTCAGACCATACCAGTGTCTGTCTACATCCTTGGTGTCATTGTGGAAACGAGCTGATATCTCAGCACCAGATGGGGCGTCGACAACCGGATAACCCCAAGACTTATATCTCCACAATCCAGACGTGAGGTCGACATTAAGTTCAGCAACATGAAATCTATCAATTATATCACCCAACGAGTGTGGAAAAAGACTGGAATGTCTAAATGAGTTATCTTCGCGGATGGTGGTGAATTGAAAAAATGAATACACATAGCCAGTGGCCAATGGTTTAATAAACAATTCTTCGTTGTAAGACTCCGAACATACACGTCTGGTGAATACAAATGAAAGCCAGAAAAGGCTTTTTAAGTTCATATTATGTATAAAATACTTAACAGTTATGCTATAATTTTAATTAAAACTTGAAATTAACATTGGTTCCGTATAGAATAATTATAATCATCGTACGTTAGTACGAAGATACATAACCGACCAAAACCCTATCGTATCATACTGTTAGAATGTTTGTTTGACTGTTGTCAATTATTTGAATTTTATGGTTGACGTTGGTAAACAATGGTAGTGGAAAATTGATATAAAATAAATTGAATATTACCGATTTATTAAGACGTTCCTCAGCTAATGGCTAACTGGCATTATGACATTATATAGACCATGAACACAAACAGTAACTATACCAGTTAGTCTTATTCTATGAACTATACTCTTCCACCAGCATACAATTTAAAATTCCATAACTACTTTTTTTTGGTTTTTACGGTAATTAAATGAATAAATTTTTAAACTGTGTAGGTATAATATACAGAAGATGAGAATATAAAAAGTTGGTAACACTGAAAAACCTAGTAAACACTAGTAATCTCACTGAGATTTCTTTTTCCATTAAAATTTATAATGTATCATTCTTCCTATAGAGAACATGGATGAATTACATACAAAGATACACAGATATATAATATAAACTAGTCTACATCCGTGCAAAGATATCTTTATATGTCTACGATAAATTATTATTAGGTGGTTATAAACATGACAAAATAGATAGGTATCATCACAGCCATAAGCTTATAAGTTATAGTATCTTAATTCGTGATAACAATGGACTTGGGTGAACAAGTGATAACAGTTCTAGCAGACTGACATCACAGATTGCGTATCACAAAACCGTGATCATACCTAGTTATTTATAAAAAATAGTGATGATTCAATATTTAGATATAAAGATATAATGCAATAGCAATACATCATGTATCAACTGTAATTTATGATATGTTCATGCTTCATGCCTTCGCTATTCGTGGTGATAAACTGATAATCCATTATTTGTAAATCAAAATAAATATAATAACCAAACTTTACTTGTTATACTTGACGACAATTTTTTTTTTTGTTTTCTACTTCAATTTAAATATAATATTAGTAAAAACATTTTTTTTTATTTGTGTTGTAAATAATCTTTCTAGTCCCGAGATAAATTTGGTAAGGTGCCTTGGATATAATATAGTATTATAATTTATTAATACGACATATATATACGTATTTTTTTCATAAAAAAAAACATAATGTCTAAAATATTTCTAAAAATTAAAAATATGCATTTATTAAGTAAAATCTTGGATTCTAACAAGGTTAAAAAATAATTATGAATTGTACATGTATTAGAGAGCTGTTTATTTTTAAACAAAAATACTTAAAATTCTAGACAAGTAGGTATAAAATTGTCTAATATTATAGTAAATAATGTATTTTATGTAGTTATATTAATTCATATAGAATTTATACTAATTTCGTTTATGATATAACAGATGGAAATAAAATATTTTAGTTTTATAATTTAAAGAATAATTAATGCTATAAAAAATATTGGTATAACAATTTAAATATTACATTGTTACTTTCAAAATATTTGAAAACATTAAGTATACAAATTCATTATAATTAATTTAGTTGATTAATTCTTTAATTATTTTTTATAATTATCACTGGTTAATAAGTGCTTCCTTACATTCAATCTGTGTATATCTCACTTAAAATCAATTTTTCTACCATTTACATAATTTAAATTTATTTTTAGAAATGAATAAGTTTTTAGTAGTTAGAAGACTTAAATTGGATAATGAATCAGTTGAAACAAACACATCAAGTAGTCAAATTCAAGTTGAAAAAAAAGTTGAAAAATTATTTGAATTGTTCAGTTCTAAGGCGGAATGTGATCCAGAATTTCCAATTTTATACAAACAACATCACATTAATTACATTAAAAATCATATGTTTTTACTACCAGAAAATTACGAATGTCTAGATTCTAGCCGACCCTGGTTATGCTACTGGTTATGCCAATCACTTGCACTTTTAAATTGTGAATTGTCAGTTGTGGAGAAGTCTAATGTTGTTTCTTTCCTATCAAAGTATATAATTAAATCTTAAAGATGACTATAATGAAAAATTTCAACAATTTAAATAATTGGAATTAAAAAATATTTTAAATATTATAGGTGTCAACATGAAACTGGTGGTTTTTGTGGTGGTCCAAATCAAATGCCACATCTAGCTCCTACATATGCTGCTGTTTGTGCTTTATGTTTGATTAGCACTGAAGAAGCATATGCAATAATCAACCGAGAAAATTTGTACAAATTTTTAATGTCTTTACGTTTGTCTAATGGTTCATTTAGAATGCACAAATATGGTGAATCAGATGTTCGAGCTGTGTACTGTGCAGCAGTTGTAGCTCGTATAACCAACATATATACAGATGTTTTGTTTGATGCAAGTGCTCAATGGGTAATAAGATGCCAAACTTATGAAGGAGGATTCGGTGGTGTACCGGGAGTAGAAGCTCATGGTGGATATACATTTTGTGGATTTTCAGCTCTACTGCTACTTCAATCTGTTCAAATGTGTGATACCAAGTCCCTCTTACGGTGGGTAGTTAATAAACAGATGTCATTTGAAGGAGGTTTCCAAGGACGAACTAATAAGCTTGTGGATGGTTGCTATTCATTTTGGCAGGCAGCTATTTTTCCAGTAATATCAGAACTATTAGAATCTGAAGAGCAACGTCCAATGTGGTCAATGTATGATTATTGTGCTCTTCAAGAATATGTGCTTATATGTTGTCAAAATAGGTATAGTGGAGGTCTTATTGACAAACCAGGGAAACCACCTGATGTATATCACACTTGCTATGTTCTTAGTGGTCTCTCCATAGCACAACATGCTGTCAAAAATAGTACTTGTGTTATTGGAAAACCAGAAAATATATTAAATAAAAATAATCCAATTTATAATATTGAAGTATCATGTCTAGAAAAAGCTCTTCAATATTTTAGTATTACAGAACCAATAAGTTATTAAATATGACTATATTATAGTTAAAAAATGCATATTATATTTTTAGAACCATTTGTTTTATGAAAATCAAATTAAGACTTTTAATACACATTTATAATTTTTGTTTAATGTTTATATTAATTTGTAATCAAATTTAAACAAATAAATATATTCATAAATCAATATACAAACATACTTTTATTGATTTTAAGAATGATTGTACCTAATAACTATTAATTATAATAGGTTATTTATTATTATTATTAATGTAATATGATCTGATATTAGGGCTTCCGTTCAATTTAGTGTGTATGTATATTTTTTCTTTTTATAATGTACATTTAATTTAGATTAATTGATTATTTTAATTTTAAAGCTATAATGTTAAATATTGTTATTAAATTGTATTTAATTATATATTTTTTAAAAAATAATTTTTTTTTTACCTATACATTTTAATATATATATATATATATATAACTAGAAAAAAAAATATTTAAAATTTAAAAAAATACAGTAGATGTTATAATTATGAAACATCTAACATTTTAATTAATCCTAATTTTTTGTAACAAATGAAAGATACACATTGTTAATTTAATTTTAATTTTATAATATGGTATAGGTACTGTATATTAGTACATATTAGTATGAGTACTACTTCAGATACCAATATAACAAAATAAGTAATAGGTAATAGCCCAGATGTGTAATATATAATATATCTGTATTCTGTTATTAATTATTAAATTTTAACTTATTCTGTGTATCTTAATTCACAATACATACTATCACATGTATCATATGTCTTAGATCAATGGTTATTCTTTTTATTTTAGTCCATAAATCTAACTATATATATTTATAGGCATTAAGCATTAGGCACTAAAAACTTAATTAATTTCATTAACTCGATGTAAAAATGTAAAATAATATTTAAAATCTTTAACAATCATATAATTTAATCTATTTTGTGACAATAAATAATTTTATTATCTATAAGAGAGTAAAATATTTTTCTATTCTGTGTTAAAAAGCATTAATAAAAAATAAATGTTGTTTTATATATGGTAAAAAGATTATGTTCTTTTCATTCTATATATCTCTTATATGCCCATAGATTATAATTAGAGTCTGGATTTGTATGCAATTGCATATTTTTTTTTGAGAGTATGCTGCTTGGGAGGTATAAAAAATGTCAATGATTTGTTTAACAATGAATGCATAGGAAAAAGTTTATAGTGCATATAAATGCAAATGTTAAGGACAATGACATATTTGAAGAATTTAGCATATTTTATAGACTTTTTCTTAAAAAAAGTTATTTTTTTAAATAAATGTTAAAATACGTTTTTATACAAAATATGGTTGATTGATAAATCTATATTGAAAATGCCAACAACCCGTTGACAATATTTACCACCAATTATAATTTATATATAAATTTAGCCATGATTACTATAGTTACCAGAAAGGTTGGGATCCCTATGACACTAGTACCACAAATTCTATGGCATAGATGAAATATTTATTTTTGTAAATTTATTAATATGCGGGTACCATTTGTTTGTACACCAAGTTACTCAATGAATGGTATCTCTTATCAATATTAAGGTTATATTGGTGGCAACGATATCTGATTTTTCTGTATTTAGTTTTCTCCAATTCCATTTCTAGAACTTCAATGATAGTAATAACACAGATTATTTGAATATGGTAATAATCCATACTTCCATAAAATTAAATTTAGTATCTTAAGAACCCATATTACACTAGATTCTAAAAATTATTAAATATTTACAAATAACTGCTTATATAGATTTTAAAGCAAAGTCAAGTTTGTAGTCTAATGGTTTGATTAGTTATATTATTTTTTAATTCGTTAAACAAATAACAATATTGTAGTACAATTTTAATGAAAATTAATTTATATATATATATTTAAATTTTTATTATAATGAAGCGTTTCAGTAATTGTCTGTTGTCTAAAGAAAACATTGGTACTTTATGTGAGTTTTTTTATCAGATTCGCTTTTCTAAACTAAATATGCATAAATTATATATACAAATATTTTTTTAACCACATAAGTTAATTCAATATGTTGTACTTTTAGCCAGAAGATTAGTATCTACCATTAAAGATATTGAACCTAGAAGTGAAATTATAGCTTATCAGAATAGCATGTTCGATAACGAACATAAACGGCAAAAAGAAGCAGTCGGGCGTATTGAAAAAATTGTAATCAAATACAAAGGAGTGCCTGAAAATGTTACATTATCCATGAATAAAGGAATTTCAACTCCCTATCACTGTGCTAAACGTATGAAAAATTATATTATTATAATAATTTTTTTTTTTTTTTACCTTATTCACTTGTTTATTTAAATTTAGACATATCGGAGATGTTGGTTAAAAGGAGTGGATTAGCCTTAATTAATGATACACATTTGTGGGATATGCACAGACCACTTGAAACAGACTGTGAAATAAACTTTATGCATGCACAATATCTTCCAGATCCATATCATTTCAACAGAGCATATTGGCGTAGTTGTTCTCTAATATTAGGAGCTGTAATTTCTAAGGCTTTTAAAGACTCTATTCAACCATTATTACATAGTTTTCCTTCCCCTAATGGTAAGATTTGAACAAATATGATAGTAACTAATGAAGGCAAAATTATAATTAAATAATGTTTTTCACAAACAATTTTTGCAACTGTATATTACAGTTTAAAGGGATAAACACAATTTAAAAAATTATTTTGATTATTTAGTTGTTACTTTATTCAGGTTATTCTCCGAATCTCTTAAAAGTTTTTATTTGGGGAAAAAAAATGGCATAATCATGGAAACTTTAATTTTGACAAACTTAATTTTTAATATTTTACAATAACTAATGTGACTTTTATTAAAGAGACTTCATATTATTCTACATATGACAATAAATTTTGTAACTGTTATATAGATTTTGTTCCTAACTATAGTACTATAAATATTTGTATGTATGAAGATACTTTTTCAGGTAGAAATAATGGTCTGATTACCATAAGTAGGATATGCTTTCATAGAAAATTTTTCTTATTTGGTACTTTATTTATGTTATTTTTTTTTATTATCAATATTATTTTAATGAAACAGGAAAAACCATTAATAACAACAATTTTACAAAATCTACATTTTTGATAAACTTGATTTAATTTTATGATAACATTATTTATCTATAGTACTTTATTTGATAAATATAAAATTTTAAGTATAGTATTTAACTCTGACTGAGATTTATGCAGGATCATTTTTTTTTTGAATACAATAGTTGCATTAAAATATTAATTATAATATAATGCAATAACATTTTACCACTAATTTCTCTAAAGACCTAAGGGAAAATGCTCAGTTATTTTAAAGTGTAAACATAGAACTATTTTTCTTCATATTTAGAATTAACATTCTTGGTATGTGTCTTTAAGATTTATTAATCTTTTTCTTGGTAGTACATATTGATTTTCTCTCCAGTTCATCAAGTTGGCCTTAAATCTACTAATTTACCTATATACTTAGTGTTTAAAAGTCTATATATTTTTTAGATTCATATTCATTTAAATTATAATAAATTGATTTTACTTAAACCCTGTTTTGTTTGAATATTAGTTAAAAGTGGAAGCTTTGTTTATGATGTGGAGTTATCAAATTTACCAGAATGGACTCCAACAGAAAATGAACTTAGAATTCTGTCTGCCAATATGATTAAAATGGCACAAAAATCTTATCAATTTGACAGGCTTGCTGTTTCTGAAGAACTTGCATTAAATATATTTCAGGACAACAAATTTAAAAAAGAACAAGTACCTAATATTGTACAGCAATCAATTGGTAATAATTTGATTAAATTTTTAATTAAGTAGTAAATATACATTATATGTTAAACATAAAAACAGATTTTAAATATAATATAATTAATGACACAAATCTTTACTGTAATGATAATATTTCAATATAATTTACTTTACTGTATATTTTGTTTGTTTTTTTAAGATAAAAAAGTGATTTTATATAGAATTGGTGATCATATTGATATAAGCAGAGGACCTATGATTGGAAATACAGACTTATTAGGGCGTTGCACTATAACTGCAGTAAGTAATTTACTTTTTAAACATCCAAAGCCAATTAAATTGAAATTGACTGATCATATATAATTTAAAATTAGGTACATCGTTTAGATACAAGAGAAGGTAATTTGTATAGATTTCAAGGTGTTTCTTTACCTAAAGGCATTATGGTAAGTACAATTGGTTTTTAGTGGCTATAATATTTGTTAATATTATTTATTAGTATAGTAGTACTTGTTTTTATTCATGAATATAAGTTGTTTAATTTAACCTTTTAACGTAATGACTGGATATTAGAATATATATAAGTTTTTCAATAATAGCTTTTATTAGTTTAAAATAAAAATTAAGGATCTTTAACTTTTTTTAATTTAACGAATATCATCAAACTTATCATGTTCCGATGATTGATTGAAATGCTAAGTATAGTTTTCATAAAATATATTATAATTTTAAAATTAATAATTATTATAAGTTTAAAAATTTTCTATTAGCCCTTTAAATTTCATTAATATAATTAACAATAATTTTTTTTATTTTTTATTACAGTTAAACCATTTTGCTTATTCCTTGTTGGAACAAAGAGCTAAAAAATTAGTATGTTTTTTTATTAAAATTATTTCTTTATTGTATTTACATTTATTATATTAATTGTTTATATTTGTTTTCAGAATGCGGCTAGGTTACCAGATCAATCTCAAAATGATACTTATATTCCACAATTTGCTTCAGAAGAGACTATAACTTAACTGTTAATAATAAATAGCATAATTTGATTATATATTGTTTATAATAAATATTTAATATACATATAGGTATATTCATATATTTTTCTGAGCGAAACAAGTTTGATATTACAACGTCTCTTTTTAATGTCTGTACATCTTCATTTTGGGTTTATCGGTTTGAAAATATTATAGAAGCCTAATAATATACTACTTAATCTTTTTACAAAATATTTTGAAAATGACAATTTTTTTTATAGGCCTTTTATTATTTTTTTTCTGATCTATTTTTTCGGATAGAAATAATAATAATAATCACAATTAGGGTTCCCTATCTTACAAAATTTCATCTAGTTGGTACTTTTTTAAGTTCATTTTTCGAATTTTCCAAGAGTTTTTCCTTGAGGAGCAAAAAATTGGTAAAATTACGGTTTCCGTTATTTTAAAGTTTTTTAGTTTTTTATTATTTATTGATTTTTGATCGTAGGATTTTAAAAAAAAATTTGAGTACTAATATAGGTAATATTTACGTTTAGTAGAATTTTGTAATGGTTTGGTTTTTTTTTTTTTTTTTTTGACTAAATTTAAATGTTAAATATTTCCTACAATTTTCGGTTTAACGGTTTAAATATTTTATCAAAATCTAATCATATACTACCATTACTACTTAATTTTTTTACAAAATATTTTGAAAATTGTGACTGACAATTATTACCATGAAACGATAACTCCTTGAATATTGATCGTAGGGATTTGAAATTTATTTTACATGTTTCCATACGTAATTTACACTGAATGAATTATCAGTATAATATATATTAGTATATTGAGATTTGCTTAGAATCGTATTTTCTAATGCAATACAATTGCATTCAAAACTTAATAATTATAATAATCCACTAATTTCTTCAATTGGCCTTCCCATTTTTTTTTTTTTACTTTTATTAGTTTTCTATAAACCACATGAAAATAAAAATTCCAACTTTTTTTAAATTTTAGAAAGTCTGAAGATAACTAAATAAAAGAGTATATTTTTATAAAAATATTCATGTGTCAACTCCATTTTCTTTAAAATGGCGATTTTTGTGAATTGTTGTTTACAAATAATGCCCAGTGCACACGACGTATGTTTTGCTGCTGGATTGCTAGATTGTTATTGTGCGGGTTTTTGAATTGGTTTATGTAATGGGTCCGTGCTATGTTGTCATCACATGTAGCGTGTTACTAGGCACTTGAGCGCTATTAGATGCTCAAAGCGTCCAAAATGAACGCACCCTCTATCACAAAATCCAGCATGCATTCATGAAACGAAGCCCACAGTGACATCATTTTCAATCACGAAATCTAGCACGGTTGCCATCACAGCACCATGCAAGGAAACCAGCAGCAAAACAAGCGTCATGTGCGATGAGCTTAAGAGATTTATCCTTTGAAGATGAAGGTAGACTTTTAGAAAGTTATTTTAATATCTCTTTAGTTTATGCAATTTAACAAATATGTGTACATAATTAATACGGTTATTAGACGTATCTATTAACCGTGCATAATTAATACCATTGATTATAGAATAGACTATTTTATTAATACTTATACATAAAATGTATCATAATTAATCAATGGTAAGACCAAAGAGGTGGACTGCTGCCGAGCGTCGCCATATTTATTCATTTGCATAGAAGAAACAATATTTATATTATTTTTCAAGAAAATGTTTTATCGCAGAATGTACATTTAACACAATCAATTATAGGTATATAATAAAAAATTTTAAATGCTTTTACTTCTAATTATTTAACTGTTATTTATTAACTAAAGTGATAAAAATCATTATCAGTAAAATACTAGCGTAATCATGTATAGATCCTAGATCACAGTTAATATATATATTGTTATAATAGATATATCTATTAACCGTGGACCTATGTAGATACCAAAAATCATGTTTCTGTGAAGCTCTCGTATTAATACGATATAGATTATGCGGTACTAAACTATCACATCCGATCACCAACTGATGTTAATATTCTGAATGATATTGTTTGGACATTTCTGAATTGAATGACTTGTAACTATGTATATGTGGCTACACTGTTCAAAATTCCAAAGACCATACGTATTTTATATCAACTTTCTTAACCAATAATATTTATGCTGATGTTTTTCTTAATTATGTGTAATGTGTACTCGTAGGAGCCTCTAAGTGTGTTTTACTTTTCACGTTCGTTACGTTAAGTTCTCACTTCGTGAGGGTTTGTTATTTTTTTTCATTCTGAAGTAAAATGGTAAGTTTAATTTTGTTTTCATTATTTAATATCATATTTACCTTTCTATATATTTCATTCTAAATGTGTACCAAAGCTTCCATGTTTGTAATTTATTTAAATAGGTAGTCTTATATTCTCGATAAACCATGTGTCTGAAATGTGTTATTGTTGAATTTCATTTGTTTATCGACTAATACATCTGTGTGAATTAACATTTTAATATATATGTCTATTAATTTTTAGTAAATAATCACGTATAAAAACTTATTCTAACTATATTTATTTAGACTACCAGTAAGAAGAAGACCAGGAAGTTGCGTGGACACGTTAGTCATGGGCATGGTCGTGTCGGTATGTATTTTTAATAACTAATGACTTAAACGATTATTAAAGCAAAGAACATTTTCTCAGTCTCAATATTTTGCACCATTTGATCAATAAAATTACGGTTTAGTGTTTTGTTATATTATGTGTGCTAAATAAAAATGATAGTTTTTTTTCTTTGTTAATGATTAATTATATAATTTCATTAAAGAAAATCAATCTACAAATAAAATCTAATCAATCTATAAATAAAAAAACAGATCAACCAATATGATGATACATGATTTAGCGACAGGCGGTCTGAAGTACAACTATTATGTGGCAATTTATGAACTTCTGATTGGTCTTTTTATTCATAAATTTGTATTATAAACTTGTAATATTTCTTATCTTTATTAAGTTATAATATTAATATTTTTATTTGCAATAATTTTTAGGTAAACACAGGAAACATCCTGGAGGTCGAGGAAATGCTGGTGGTATGCATCACCATAGAATAAACTTTGATAAATACCATCCTGGTTATTTTGGAAAGGTAATAAAATAATCACTTAAATGTTTTTTGACATTGAACTGATTGAATTATGTATAACTTATTTAACTGTGTGAAATATGAATATAATAAATTAATAATATATATTATATATGCATTATCAATTATAAGTTGAAATATAATATAATTATTATAAGCAATGTAAATAGATATACTGCGTTCCATCTAAGAGCGCACCGCCTTGGCACATCCAAATGATTGACGGAGCGACGTTCGAACCCCTCAGCTGTGTCTAATCGCACTGTAATTGGTCGGCCGCAGTTGCCACCACTGAATTACCAAACAATTTAATTAATTAATTTGTCTGTGGTGGGGAAATGTGCGAATTTGGACACATTATCGTCCGCCGCCCGGTGCACTCTTAGATGGAACGCAGTATAGTTAGCGACATGATTATTTTGTCTCAATGATTTTTTATCACATTTATAGATGTGTTTTTTGAATTTACTGAAATTACTTTATAATGTTTTATAAATTATAATTTTTTTTTAAAAAAAAACAAGAAGCATTGAATATAATATATATTTTATTAATATAAATGCTTCAAATATATATAATGCAATAGGTATAGGTTGAGCCGCCATGACTGTTAGGTAGGGTGAGCAGTGCAGATCAGTATAATTGATACTTTTGTATGTTCTAAATAACTTCATTTCATAATGATTGTATTATTGTTCTCTGAAGTATCTATTATATTAATTAAATCGTATACACAAAAGCTATACATTTCAATAGATAAATGAATATTATTTACACTATTATAATATAATGACATAAGAAATATAACATATATTATATTATCTCTAGATACAACAACACTAATTTGTTGAATTGTATTTTGTAGTTGGGTATGCGTAATTACCATTTGAGGAGAAATTCAAAATGGTGCCCAGCTATTAATCTTGAACAACTGTACACACTGATCCCTGAAGAAACTAGACAAAAATATGAAAATGACAAAGAAAAAGCAGTTGTCATCAATGTTGTTGAAAAGGTGAATATGTTTATCAATTTTGTATATGATTCACCTTAAAATAGTCTAAACATATAATATTTTGAAACATAACTCGAATTAATTTTTTTATTAAACTTAATTTGTTATATTAAGTATATTATAATTGATCTCAAGTGATGAAAAATTAATTGTTTAGCGACAGGCGGTCTGAAGTACAAATTTTATGTTGCTAATAATTTATCTGATGGGTTTTAATATATTACGTAGTTTTCTAATTATAAGCGTACATCAATTAATAAAACAAAATTAAATTTCAGGGTTATTACAAAGTATTAGGAAAGGGTAATCTTCCTAATCAACCAGTTATAGTAAAGGCTAAATTCTTCTCCAAAGTTGCTGAGCAGAAGATTAAGAAAGTTGGTGGTGCCTGTGTACTTCAAGCTTAACTTCATTTTTTTACATATAAATGTCAACAATTATATTGAAGTATCATATAATAAAAACAAAAAATGCTGAGAATAGTTTTTCTTTATATTCATTTGAACCACTTATGTGACATCAAGTATTATGTACCATGTTAGTTTGACTAATAAAAAAATAATTCCTGAAATGAAATTTACAATGATTTGTATAAAAGGACTGCAAGCAGTTGTAAATTACTGAGTAATAAAGATGTTGAGGTTTAAATATTAATAAAACTGCTTTAAAACTATGATTTTTTTTGTAAAATGACTGAATTATTTATGATTCGTACGAAACAGTTACTATTTTATTTGCTGTGAATTAAAAATTTTGATTTACCTAAGATATTTATAATAGAAGTAGAGAATAATACTATACTGCAATAGTTTGGAGAATTTCTGGTGGGCCAAATGTGTTGAAATTTTTGGTTGATAACTTATTACTAATTAATGAGAATTATATAAATAAAGGTATTATTTATTTTTAACCATAGTTGAACAGGCCCAGATTGGCCTAGCAAATTACCAAGAAAATCTCAGTGGGCCAGTATAAAACACATGGTAATTGTGTTAGAAAATAAGATAATGATACGCCCCAATTGTTTCATTCATAACCCATATAAAGCGACACTCCGTACAAAAGTTTATAGAAATGTCTTCTTTGTTCCTCTGTAAATTTTTCTCAATGCCAAAATTTTCTTTTTCTTGATAAAAGATGTCTTTGCTTGTCCTATTAAACTACCGAAATATTTAAAACTAGAAATTTGGACTGATGGCTTCTTAAAGAAATATTTGTATTGAATGTTAGTTCATGAGCACAAACCAAAATATTTATTTTGCTTGAGTTTATACACATTTTATAGTAATTTGCATCTCAACCAGGGCTAGGTCATGTTCTGTATCTTAATAGTACAATGTCATCTGCAAACTGGATCATTCAAATCAATACACCACCCACTTTGGTTCCAATCTTAACTCTGTTAAGTTTTTCTTTAACTTCATTTATACTTCTTTCTATGTAGCAGTTGAATAGTAATGATGAAAGTGGGCACCCTTGTCTCATACCTCTACGAATTTTCGCACTATTTGTCTCATTATTTAATGTAATTTTTGTAGAGGTTATGTATTCTGTCTTTAAAAGCAAAATCCAATTCCTTTATTATTGAAAACATAATTTGCTAATCTATAAATGATAAGAAAGTTATTTTATTTCACTAATTCCCTTTTGTTTCTTGAATCCGTACTGATCATTTCCAAGATATTGGTTGGCTTTATTATATATCCGTCGGTATATAATTTTTATGAGTATCTTTGAAACGTAGGGGAATAAGCTCAAAGTTCTAAAATCTGTTCATGAGTCAGCTTTTTTGTTTTTCAGTAATGTTACAATTCTGCTGTTACAAAAGTCTCCAGTTTCAAATATATCTTTCATAAGATGAAACATAGTATCTTTTATGCTTTCACTTGCGTTTTTTAGTAGTTCCCCAAGGATTTCATCAATTTTAGGGGCTTTATTATACATCATATCTCTAAGACTGGCATTAAATTCACTTCTTAGTATCAGTACACCATAAGAACATATATCAGTTTCTTGATCGATTTCTTGCAATTCATCTTTTTGATATAGTTCTTCAAGGTACTCATGCCATCAGTTCACCACCTCTGTTGTGTCTAAAAGCAATTTACCATTCTTGTTTTTAATACTATTATTTCGAGTCTTATTTATTTTAACGAAACTTTTAATAGATACATATGCTTAATCTAGTCTGTTTATTCAAAAATATCGTTTATTACAGTATATTGTTGTTGTAGCCATTCTTCTTTTGCTTTTTTTGATTCTTTGTTTATACGGTTTCTTAAGTTTCAATATTTTAGTTGCCCTCTATGTCAGTCTGGTATTTGTATTTTCGTCTTCCTCAAACAAGTCTATGATATTTGTGGTGATCCAGCTTTTATTAGGTTTTTTTTTTTTCATATTTAAAGAGATTTTAGTGGCGTTTATTACAGTGCTTTTTATGCTCTCCCATATTTTATATACTGGCTCTTATCATTCATCTTTATTGTTATATATTATATCCATGTTCTTCAAGTCCTCTACTACCTCTTAGTTTTCCAAATCTTTGAAATTATAAGTTTTTTCTTCAACATCTTCGTCATCAGCTCTTGACGTAGGCATATATAACTTGTATTATGAATAGATTATCATTTGGATCTGCTTCCAATTGGATCATCATAATTCTTTTACTGCATACGATATAATTTCTAAATCCCTTGAAGCTTTCAAAATGTGGTTTGGAGATAAATGGAAAAAATTAATTGGGCTGAAAGAGTAACAAATGAAGATGTACTGACCCAAGCAGGAAAAACAAGATCCATATTGAATGTAATAAAGCAATGACGATGGAATATGATGCGACACGTTTTACGATATGGTGAAGAGTTGCATCACACTGTAATAGATGGTGTAGTGGAAAGACGAAGACCAAGAAACTCGTACATATGTCAAATGAAAAAAGACGCAGGAATTAACACATACGCTGGATTAAAGAGGCTTACTGATGATCATGATAAATCGAAGACGAAGTTAATTGTTATAAACCGGATGAAAAAATAAAAAAACCCCAATTATATTGTATTTCATAATAAAATTTACTAGAAATACTATAAACAATTTAGCTATATATACGTTTAAAAGATAAAACTATAAAATATGGGCCGGTAAAATATTGATATCTCGGTGGGCCAAATTTTCCCTATCCGGCCCTGTGGTCGACTACTACCACAGTGAAATATGTATATTTTATATTATACATAATATAGTTACAGCTTACAGCGGTAATACGTAAATAATAACTAATATAACTGATTTTCTGCTTTTTACTGTGGGTTCGAAATGCATATTTTATAACAGATGATTCCAATCGTAGTTGTTTTCATGCTATCAAGTAATAAGCGTACATTAAAAAACAGATTGCATATATTTCCCATAAAGTATTTTCACGTTTAAAATTATCATATAGATAATATAAATTTTAATAATGTTCTTATTTTTTTATTTCATTATGGATGTTTTAGTATTCATTGAATATTTTTAAATTAAGCAATTCAGAATTTGTAAATAATTATTCCATATTAAATTATTAATCAAACAAGTTTTAAAAATTGAATAACCTATCTTTCTTGCAATTATATACGATAAATCATATCGTATGGATGGTTATTTGGTCATTTAATGGTCATTTTAAACACATGATTTAATTTTGAAGAATGTATTGGTTTTACAAAGATTTTTTTTTTTTTTATATATATATATATGAAAACACTTTCGGGTAGAAATAATGGTCCGATTACCACAAGTAGGGTATGCTTTCGGTAGCAAATTGTGTCTAGTTGGTACTTTATTTATTTCATTTTTCGAATTTCTCAAAAGTTTTTCCTTAGGAGAGGAAAAACTACCAAAAAATGGTGTAAAATCGGCAAAGTAACAGTTTCTGTTATTTAAATTTTTTAATTCCATAATAACCAATTGAGTTTTCATCTTAGGGACTTGAAAATTTTTTTGAGTATTAACATAGTTAGTATATAAGTGAGGTAAAATTTTGGAATGAATTATTAATATAATGTATTGTAATATATTGAGTTTCGCTCAGAATCGTATTTTCTAATGCAATATTATTGCATTTAAATCTTAATTATAATAAACCACTAATCTCCGAGGACCGAAAGGATGAAGGACGAACGCCTACAATCGACATCCACACTTATTTTTACTTTTTTAATCTGTATGGGTTCGATCGGTTTCAATTTACAATTGAAAAATACAATTTCACAATTTTCTTCATGGTGTGCAGCAATGCAAAGTTTTTTTCTAGATGAAGCAATTATAAATATCAACACTTGTCCTACCATTCTAAAAACAAATTTTTGGAATTTGTTAAAAAAAAGATATTAACTTATTGAGAACTGTTATTTTCCTCATTAATTCAAGAGATTAACTACTTAAATGATATTAAATACTAATTACAAATAAAAAATATAACGATTTTTCAGTCATAGTTTTGCGACCAAACCACCCATCCGCCCCTTTTTAGCATGAAGAAGCTGCTTCATGGGAACCCTCTTGGCACCTCCAAATAATTTAAATGTTTATATCCTATTGTGTAACATAAAATGTATTTAATATATTATTTGTTACTCATTGTTAGTATTAATATCAACTTAAATTTAGTGTAATAATTATTGTATTAATAATTTATCAATATAAACAATATTATATCAAATAAAAAAAAAACACTAGGACTGACTTAACAGTAAATTCCCAGGTTAAAATTTTTAACCCATCCGCTACTGATTACTATATAAGGTATACTTGCATATATTTGTTATTGATAAACACAATTTAATTCCTGGTCAATCTAAATTTATTTGTATAAATGTTTTAAGCATTTATTTTAAGAAAACATAACTTGCATGGGGAATATAGCAAAATCACAGCAACACAGAACTTAATTTGTGATGTTTAGGTTGAACTCAAATATATATTGGCAACTTTAAGAGTATATTTTGGAGGGAATGTCATATCTGTTTTGTAAAATATCAAGAGTTTTATATTTTAACTTTTTATTTAATATTTTATAAAATGTGTGACGTTTCCTCCAAAAGTTTAAAATAATATGCTCTTTTAATTTACTAATAAATGTTTATGCTATATGTATAATTAACACGATTTGAGTTCTGCGTTGCTAAGATTGTACTATATTCTTCATTGAACAGAAAATGTGGATATGACATATAACTTGAACAGAGTATAATATTATAAATATACCATCTATGATTTGGTTCCCACATGTTGACAATGTAACAATGATCCCTTTAGAACCTAACATATCCATATATACCACCAAGGTTTAAAATTATTATTGTCTAGACCATGAGTCAGCAATACATCTATCATTGTCCAATGCCTCTGCCTACTGGATATCAAATATAATGCTGTTTACTTAGTAGCTTGTTTTTTAGAATAAGGTATTCAAATATTTTATTCTAAGTTCTGCTATTTTTGTAATATTATTTGTGATAATCGAACACCTTCCAGTGTAATCTCATAAATAGTTTGAGGAAAACATCAAATTGTAAAAACTAAAATATTATATACCCAAACTTATATTGAAATTTTTTAATCTAAATATATCTAATACTTATTTACAAAATATGAAATCAAAGAAACAATATACTGTACAAGATAAACGTTTGCTTAAATATATTACATATTAATAAATAAAATAGAAATGAAAATTAACTGTTAATTGTATTTGTGCTATCATCTGATGAGTTTGAATTATGATTATGCATATGTTTTTTCGATTTTTTTGATTTATGTTTGTGTTTGGATCGTTTGCTACTATGATCTCCTTTGTGATCTTTTGAAGAACTAGAATGGTTTGAATGAGTTTTTTTTGAACGTCTGTTTCTTCGTTCTTTATCACGAGACGAGTATTGACTATTAATTAATATAAAATGTATAATATTATGTTGGAATTTAAAATATTAAAAATTAAATAGAATATTTGCTACTCACTGATCTGGTGATTTTTCTTTGATTTCTTCGTAATGTTTTATTCGTTTATAATTATTATCTTTTTCTTTCTCATAAGCTTCAATTCTTTTACGTTTATCTTCTCTGGATAATGTTTCTAAAAATTTTTTAACACTTGTATTTCATAAAAGTTAAATAAAAAATTATATATAATAAAATACTCTACATGTATATAAATTTTATAAAATAAATGCTAAAAAATGAGTTTTCTTTAAAATATTCAACCATACTAAAATATTGAAATAGCTAGATCACACATGGGATTGAAATTAAAGAACTAATAATATGTAAGATATTTTATGTTTGTATTCTGAGTGAGTACTTGATTTCATTATTTAAACAATTTAAGTTCAACTAATAAGTAGTGATAAACAACAGTGCAAAAATTTGATACAATGTATTATTTTCATACAATTTTTAGAATTTATGGTATTATCATAATATAAAAAAATTAATAATTAATAAAAAAACATTTAATTTTAGATTAAAAATCTATTTTTGATATGAAATTTTAATTTTATCAATATTTGAAATTACAGTTTTTGTCACTTTTAATAGGCAAGAATAGCATAGTATTTATATTTTCAAAATAAAATCCTGTATTCATTACCAATTATTTTAGACTATATTGACATAACTGTTAATTACTTAGAATATACTACAAATTATTTATAATACTAGTTGACACTGAATAAAATCATTGAGACACATTTCATATTTGCATACACTTAATTATGTATATAATATATATAATATATACCTAAGTACTCAAGTGACAACATTTTTATACTAAATTAATTTTATATTTTTGAAATATGAATAAATAAAATAAAATATAGTTTGATTTATATAAAAACATACCATACGCTGCCTTTTAACTTAAACAAATAAAATATTTTTTTGCTTAGTTCTATTTCCTCTATTAAAATTTGATAAAAACAAAATTAATTACCTTGAAGTCTAGATTGCAAAGGTATTTTGCTATTTTTTCCATTAACATTCTTATTTGGAAGTCCATCATTAGATATATCATCATCACTAAAAAAATTATTTTTTAAATTGGTATTTTAATGTTTTTGCAAATATGATAGAATAGAGTGAAGTTAGTTGATGTGAGTGGGCAAGAGATAAGAGATTAAGATCTACTAGAGTGGACAACCCCACTTTGTTGGAGTATAAAAAAAAATAGAAAAAGAGTATTTTAACATTTAAAAATAAAAAAGAATAATACCTAGAACCTATAGATATAACTTCTTGTACTTTGGAAGATGATAATTGAACATCATTATTTCGCAAACCATTTTTTTCATTTGACAGCAGTTTCTGATCAATTCTAGATGTTACAACAGAATTTTGTACTGATGAAACTGCAAAGAATATAATGTATTGGTTTAGTAAATACCCAAATGTAATAAATACAATAATATTACTTAATTTATTAGTTTCTATTTTTATTCCATGAGTATTGTTATCTGAAATTTTACTTGATGAAGGGACTATTTTCATGGAAGCCAAGAATTGAGCAGCTTTTCTTTTTCTCTCGGCTTGAATTTTTTCCTTTTCTTTTTTTGTACGTTCTTTCTCTAGCATAGAAAGTTTTTCTTTTGCTGCCATGGCCAACTTGTCCTTCAATCTCTCTTCAGCTATAATAATTATTATTTCTTCAATACAATATTCTAAGCTATTTAAAATTTAAAGTATTTACGTTATTGAACACAAAATAAAATAATTGTTTATTATATAATCTGTGTATACTTTAGCATTAATTGTTTTTAAAAAATCATATGACTTATTATAAAAAATAAGTATATTAATGTTAAATAAATTTAAGCACTTACCCAACTTTGCTGTATTTTGTAATGGATTTTTTTTAACAGCCACAGTAGATTTATTTACTTTTGTGTGATTTAATTCTGTTCTATCACCACGTCCATTTTTATGTTCATCATCACTCATTTCATTTGAACTATCATCTAGGGCACTTCGTTTTATTTCCACTGCTTCTAACTCCTTTTGTTTTTTAAGTGAAAAACATACAGGTACTATAAAT
This sequence comes from Eriosoma lanigerum, assembly GCA_013282895.1. NCBI lineage: Eukaryota > Metazoa > Arthropoda > Insecta > Hemiptera > Aphididae > Eriosoma > Eriosoma lanigerum. The sequence continues at coordinate 18,334,026 of CM023358.1, forward strand.
TAACATAAAAGTAAATCAAAAAAAATACTGAATATTATTTATTTCTGTTTAACAACTTGATATTTTTATAATTACATTTTGAATTTGTTTTAGAATCTATAATAGACTTTGATGGAGCTGTTTGTTCTAATCGTTTAATTGTAGCATAAAGTTTAAGCTTTTGAGTATAATATGCATTGAAAGAATCATCAGGCTCTAAAAATTTTAGTCTTGGATCCTCTAAATATAAAACATTATAATTTGGTTTTGTTAAAATATAATACTATTTTATTATACTTACGTCTTTTTCTGGCTGTTTCTTCAAATTGTTTGCCATTTTTTGTCACATAAGAAGCCATTTTATCAATAATGATTTGTAAATCACTAGGAGGTATATCAATGCCAACTGTAACATTTTGTTGAACTGTGTTTGCAATTTCTAACTCTGTTTTGTTATTAGAAATACTAGCCTAAAAATATAAAAATGAATAATAATATATTTACTTGAATAATAAATTTAATTTTGATAAATGTAAGAAGACCCTCATTAATTAATATTTAAAGATGCATGTTATAAAAAAGACAATATACAAAATAACTAAAGCTTTAATGATATGTATAATGATCATAAAGTATACAGGTTATGGAATAGGATTTGAATATCATAATTTATCACTATAATTCATCAAAAATTATAACGATAAAACTATTTTCTATTGCTCATCTAGATTATAAAAAAAAAAAAAAAAATGTTATATTGATAATTTCTACATACTTCAGATGAACTTAGTTCATCAACTATTTCGTTATCATCTGTGTCAGGAGAGTTTAATGCATTTAATGTAGTTTGAGATACTAATTTTCTCTTTAGTCGACGTCTAGCAGATTTTGTCAGTCCATCAAATTCAGATGTTACATTTATGGAAGTACTTTCTACTTCGTTTACACTAGTGTCCTCTACTGACATTGCAGATTGTTTTTCTTTAATTTTGTTTACTAGCAATGAATATGAACAGTCTGCAGAAGGTTTGTAAGTTATGTTTGGTATAAATGGCGTCTGCAAATAAATGTATTTAAAAATAAATTATTATATTGCAGTGGTACTAGATAGATCAAATTGTGCTGTGCAAAATGGAATTCAATTGTCACATAATTCTAGACAAGAACATTAATGAGGTGTAATGGAAAAAATGTTGGGAAGAAATTAAGTATAATATGTTTGTGGACTACTAACTAGCCCCATATAAACTTTTCAAGTAATATATTCTTATTATTCCAATATTAAAAATTATTGAATATGGTCATTTTCATAAAATATTTTTTTTTTTTTGTAAATGTTTGCTCTACCAATATAATTATAGTATAAGAATTAATAGGGATATGAAAAATGAGTTCAGGTATAAACTTAAATAAAATTGGAGAAATAGAAACTCGATCTGCTCACAGTTATTACCTGAAAAATAAAACATAATATTGAAATTGTATATAAAAATATAAAACTTAAAATAATTGTATAGTACATAACATAGTTTATATTGTTAAAACATTTTGCCTTATATAAATACTATCCAAATAGTCAATAATTCAATAAAGAATTGTATTGAGTAATTGTTAATCCAAAATAAAAATACATTACATCGATTTAAACAGCTTAATGAATAATCCTAAACTTACCTTGTTTAAAATTAAAAGGGCAGCTAACATATTTGTTTCAAGTTTTTAACAGTTATTTTTTATAAAAATACAAAGTATGATATGAATTCTATAAACAACTCTAATCTTACCAGTAAATTTAATTTACAATAATATAGCATCAAATTAAACAATAAAAGACCACCCTTATTTGATTACTTCAAAATAAAATTATTTATTATGTAAAGTATTTATTTTTATCAAATATGTTAAGCTAACTAAATTAACCAAATTTTTATAAAATATAAGAAGAATTATATATTTTAATATATAAATAAATTGGTTTCCTTAAGAATAATAAGAGAATAATTTATGTTAGGATAAGATAAAAACAACAAATATATACAATATTAAGAGCTAATGTAAAATTAATGATTTATAAAAGATGTATCAAATGTATTTAATCAGATAAATGTTAGATTAGGTTAGATGAATTTTTTAATATAATAATTAAATTTAATAATATTGAATTTCACTATTATAAATGCAAACTAAACTTTAAATGGTATTTGTTTAAAGCAGTTAAAGTTATGTTTTAATTTTCATATTTTATAAGTTATTTCCAAGTTATAAATATCCATGAAGATTATATTTCTATAATGACAAAGTTGTTCAATTAAAAGGTTAAAAATAACAAAAGTAATATGATTTGAATGTGACATTTAAACATTAAATTTAATACATGGAACATACTTTTTCAATGGATAAGTTATTTTTAAATTATTTAAATTATTATAAGAATAATTACAAAAAAATGTTTTCTTTAAATGTTATTTTAGTTTGAAAGTAATAATAAATAAGACAATTTTACAATTGTAGGCGAATTAAAATAGTAATCTATCTAATAGATAAAATATGATATAATTATTTTTTAATTTAAAATTAAATAATAACATACAACAAATTAGTTATGAGTTTATTTTGAACATATCTAGAATTTAGTTTATTATCAGTAAATATATTATTATTAACAATATACTAAATGTTTTTAAAGGAATCACATAACTTACCAAAATCCAGACCATGTGACATTTAAGATGACAATTCTAAATATACTGATGTATACTCTTCATTTGTGTTGTGAATCTGGATTATTTACAATTTCAGCAAAGTTATATTTTTATGGAATCTAACCAAAAGTCTTCATCGTTACCTTATACCTCATTATTAGCTTATATGTATATAGATGATGTATTCCGCTGGCAATATTATAAACGAATCACTTATCTACAGTTATAACCAACACATTATAATGCAATGATATCACTTGACGTCCAATTGCTACTCATTTATAGATCAGTTAATTTAAATAAAACCGCCACTAATTTACCATAATATTGATAAAAACAAATTAAATTAAAAATTTATATTGTTTTTTTTAAATTTAAATTATTATATATATTTAAATTATTTTATAAACAAAAATATAAAACTGCTTAAGCATAAACATAGTAATAATTGTAAAATATACATATAAGTACTAGCAAATGACGTTAGATATCACAAACAAGTAATGTTATTACATATTTTTCATTCTTAGTTTTTTAGAAATATTTAATATACAAAATACTAGACTACCTACCGTTTCTGGTTGTTTTGCACTTTTTAATAGACTTGGATGAAGGTAACTATCTTCACTTGAGGAATCTAATGAATCTTAAACAACAAATAAAAGTAAAGGGATATTATGAGTTTGAATTGTAAAAATTCTTACCTTCAGCACTATCATTAGCAAGAGTAGGATTATAACGACAAGACCGGATAGCCGAAAGTACATGTTGATAGTAAGGGTAAAGTGGTCTGTCGTAAGATAAAAATTCAAATTGAGGATTATGTGCTTGTTTAGCCTTCAATAGAACTTCCATTTGAGCACCGTGTTTAGATATGAACAATGCTGTTCTTTCTATAATTGCATTCAATTTTTTTGTTGAGGGCTAAAAATAAAACAATTAATTTTAAAGAAAGATATAAGTTATATGAAGATAGTTGGTGTGAATAGACAAGAGGTAAGGTATTATGATCAATGAGGTCTAGGACTTGGTTGGCCGAACCCATCAAGTTAGGAGTTTAAGGCCTGGTGGTAGAAGACAAATAGGAAAAGAAAACTTTTAAACTTATTTTAATTGATGTTACGAACTTTCATTTTTGAGGTGAAACTGAATTGGAACATAACTAAATAAAAATTTCTCAAACCCAAACTGAACATTTCAATTAATATCTCAACCCGAACCAAACCAAATTATTTAAAAATTATATCAAACCCAAACCGAACTATAAAAAATGTAAAGTCAAATAATAAACTTTACTATGGTAGTATAAGTAGTATAAATACTATAATTGTATTACATATTTATAATATATATTTTTTTTAATACATTTTAATTTTAATTATATATATTTTATAATTTAACATACAGACTAGTAAACAAAAATAATAATACCAAACCAAATATCAATACGTATAGTTCGACAATCAAACAGTTCGTAACATCAGTACTTAATTTACTAAGCATCTGTCTATGATCTAAAGCTTAGTTGTTAATTAATTAAACTGTTGGAAAGAATAATTTATTAAAATTTGTTTTAAAACAAGGTATTGTTGAAAACTTTAATAAAAAAATTATATTTAAATAATATGTATTCTGCAGCTACCAATAATTCATAGCAATGCAAAACCTGTGTACCTGTGTGAAATGTAGTTTCCATCTATCTAAGAAAAATTATATCAATATCATAATTAACTAGAACTTAAATTATGGTATTTAAATTCCTTTAGACTTTAAATTATTAAAAGAAAATTGTCAATGTTTATGTCATGGATTTTTGTAAATTATTATCTAACAAAAAATGTATTCATGTATTAAATTTTAAATAGCTATAACTTCATTGTCAGATAACATTATACAAACATCTATGAGAAAACTTCAGAAATGCTCCTTTTTTTTTAAATAATATAATAGGCGTTTATATTATAAGTTCAACATAAACCCTACAGTTAAAGATTTTAACATATGGGTATAGTAGACGCCTAGTGTAATAGACAGAGATAGCATTATAGCTAAATATATGATTATAACATATCACTATAATATACATAATAAAGTTATAAATCAAACATAACAATTAACACGTTCACTGCGGATGACAACAATTGGCGTCATTTCTACATTTTTTACGTATTGGTTTAAATACGAGCAGCGTTATATTGTTAGTTTTTTTTTTTGTCAGCCTTGTTCAGTGTATAGTAGTATATTACTATATATGTGTGTAAAAGTCATACCTCAATTTTTCTATTTTTAGGCCTAGAATAATAATTAAACGGGAAAATGTTTGTATTGTTTATTTTATAAAAACGTACCGTTATAATATTATCAGTTTGTCATGTGTGATCGACTATAATATACAGAGTTTTTATTGTTTATGCTGTTGGCATTACTAGAAAAATATTTTATTTATTATAATTATACTTTTTTTAAAAAAATATGGATAATAAATTGATTAAACCTGGTCCAAGCAATATTAAATGTATATAATAAACTAAAATAATAAACCTACTGTATTTGAATGGTTATTTTTATTATTTACATATTTTTATCATGACGTCAAATGGCGTCAGTGTTTAACTAAAAATTCATTCAGTGACAGTGACGCCGATTGGCGTCATAATAAAAAAAGACGATATTTTGACATTAACACAAAACTGATACACAGTGAACGTGTTAACAAAGTAATAATAAAATGTTTTAGTTTTGTATTTATCTTACAACATGCATATTAGAAGGTATTTCTAATTCTCTCGGAGGAATAAAAGCTTCTTCTAGTTCAGGATCATAATCTGTGTCATCAGCAGTTTTTATTTCAGATGTATTTGAAGATTCATCCTCATATTTATAACCAACTTGTCCATATTCTTTTTCATCATTATTTAATGCTTGGTGAAGTCGTTTGAGTTCTTCCTCTAAACAAATACAAGACAAAATATATTAATATCATATAATAAATATGCAAATTATACTCAATTAGAAATATTCTTAATATTTGTTTAATTGACTTTCATACTTAATATTAAATTAAAAATATGACAATACTGATCAGTGGCAGCTATCTAAAAAAAAATACAACACATGATCGCTAAAATAAACATGTACCCATCTACCTAGTCTTCATTTAATAAAATTATTTTCTTCAAATATTAAATTAATTTCATTATTAATATATTTTATAAAAAAAAAAAAAGATAATATTTAATATTCAAATATTATTTTATTAAAATATTAAAATCATAGTAATTTTACTTATAGAATTTATTTGTTTGTACTCACCCATTACCTACCTACCAAAATTATGAAGGCGTGCTTGAGCTTGTATACCACTTTATTTATTAGTTAGTACCGCCACTGATACTGATGATAATATTCATATAGTGTATATGATAGAATAAATTGTTTTTCAAAATTCAAAATAATTATATAACCAATTTTATATAAACTTTTTATTTCTTACCTTGATAAATTGATTCTTCTTCACTCTTATCATTGAGAGACTTGTATCTTTCTTCATCACACAGTTGTTCAATTTTTTTTTCCTCAGCAGTCAATCCTTCCCATCGACTTTGACCAAATGGTAGGGCTTCTACAGATTTCAAGTCGCTTAAAGCCCCCCGGCAATCATATCTGTAAAACCAAGATGTATGAAATGTCTCTTAGTCAGAAACATTGTGTTTGTTACCTATCTATTTTTAATGTGTCGTCACCCATCCAAGGTATTAAATGTTTTCCTTGATCGATAAATAGCGCTTTTTCATCTTCTTTAAACAACTTACAAGAATATCCAAACACCAACAATGTTTGTTTTTCATCTTCAGAAGAATCATTATTACCGGCTCGATTTTTGTAAGCGTTTATATAAGACATGGTGCCACAAACAGATTGATAAATAAATTAATAATAAAATTAAAAAGGAAATGCAATTTAAAACAAAATTTAAATTATTAATTTTTAACGTTATGTGTTCTATATTTATAACGGTGTGTTCAGTAATATTGTGTTACCGTAGTCGTAAGGAATTTACTATTCTAACAATTTGTATTTTTTGTTCAAAAATCAAAACTGTTTTTTATATAAATTACAACATTACAATACAAAATACAATTAATAATTATTGTTTAATGTTTTTACAAATAAAACTAGAGATAAAAAATGAACACTGAATAATAGTGATAACCATAACCTTAGGTTTGTATAAACAGTTTATGACTATAACACATCACGCGGTACAGCCAGAATAATGAAAAATGTTTTATTTTTATCGTAAAAGATTACACTGTCACAGACTATATTCTGTGCACAGATATGTATATATGTATATTTAATCTATGAATATACCATGTACATAATAATAATAATTAAGTATTCAATTATACATGACAAAACAAATATTTTTAAAAAAATTCCAAAATTTTAGATTCAATGTATGATCGTGAACATGTAAATTTTACCTTTAACATATGATTTTGTATTGTTTTTATACCAAATTTGAATATACCTAAATACAAAAATATTAATTTGATTACAAGAGTTATAATTATTTTAAAAAAATTAGGGAGAGGTCAGAGTGAAATGACGTTTTTCTGATTTAGGTATAATCACAATAACATTAATTTATAACAAAATAAGTGGGAATGTCGATTTTCGACGTCCTCCTTCGGTCCTCACTCCTCGGAAAAATTAAGTAATGGTTTATTATACTTAGGATTTGAATGCAATGATATTGCATTAGAAAATACGATTCAGAGCGAAAATCAATTATTAATCAATATTATAATACACTATACTGATAATCCATTCCAAAATTTTACTACGTGTATAAATTACCATGTAAATATTTAAAATAAATTTCAAGTCTCTACGATCAAAATTCAAGGAGTTATGAAATAAAAAAATTCAAAATAACAAAAACCGTAATTTTACCAATTTTCAGCAATTTTTGGTAGTTTTTCTTTTCCTAAAATAAAAACTTTTAAGAAATTCGAAAAATGAGCCAAATAAAATTCTGCAGCAATATGCTACCGAAAACATACACTATTCGTGGTAATTCGACCATTATTAACAGTGGTTAAAGTGGGAATGCAAGCGGTCTCAGTCCCCCTACCTCTAATGATGGTTAAAAAGCGTCCCCTTAAATAAATTACGTTACGCTCTGGAGACATAAAATGATGTATGGAACGCTTAAAACTATATGGAGACATTAGTCCCCCTGAAATTTTTCCCACTTTAAGCCTTGATTATTTATACCCGAAAAAATGTTTTCATAAATAAAAAAAAAGAAACATCTTTAGAAAACCAATACATTTCTTGCTTCGCTCAGAATCTAAAATTTAGAAATCCAATATGTAAAAAAAAATTTGCAAAACAAGCAAACAAACAAAATTAATTGTTCTTATTTTATGACCAAAAATTTGGCGTGATGACAAGGTGAAATAAGTTATTCACATTATTACTTATAAAGGATAAAAAAATATCTACACGTTATAAGATTTTGAGTCTTTTTTTTTTCAGTTTTTGTCCGAGTCCGGGAGAAATTAGTTTTTGAATTATTTTGTCCCGGACTCCATCGTTTATTTAATAAAAAGATTGAAATAAATATTAAAATGTACATAATATGTTGTTCTGCCGAAAACAACGTTATTGAATATAACGGTGCTTTTAGAAAGACTATTGCATTGTCTTTCATCTCTTCTTCGCATCAATGACCCGCCATCCTGGATTCTCATAGGACTAAGCCCAACTGTTTGCTTCTCTGTTGCGTTCATCCTTCTCCTTGCTTGAAATAATAGTCTCTACTCTCTACTATGGAGAAGAAGAACTGACGAATGCAATTGACTTATTGGGTGACTCGGATGTCCTGTGTCTCTTGGTTGGTGAGAATCCGCACGGAGTGTCCTGTATATCTGATCGTAGGAGTTCTTTGCCGCCCATAAATATCTCGACGGACTAAAGTCTAATAATTATATATAAAAAATATGATAATAATGTAAAATACGCATAAATAATGATAAATATGCAATATGATTTAACGCACGCATATTGATGGATGAAGTAATACTGGAAACTCACTAACCATGATGGTCCTACAGCATCTGCATGGTGAGGTGGAAAATGTGACGTCCCAGCCAACTGTCTATGTCACAAATGATCCTATGCATCTACTTCCCATTGTCGGAACTATCCATTCTGTCCTGTAATTCAGATATAAGATATCTTTCTTCTTTTCTTGTGTTGATGATTTGAGCCACAGCGGTCCATCTATATATCTAACTAGATCTTGATTAACCTACCCTAACCTGACCTAACCACGTGTTACAGATGTATAGGTAGACCATTTTTCAAGGTGTCAAAATTCCCAGAAATGCCAATTGAACAGACTTATAAGTTTAATGATCAGTAAAAATACGAGGTAACATGACAAGTTGTTATTTTATTAATTTAGATTTAAACAAAGTGTTTTTGAAAAAAAAAATCGGCTTTCATCAAATTCGGTGACATTTATCATATTTCCCTCAATAATTACTCGTAAAACTATGAGAATTTAAACATGTAAGAAATCGTAAATAACATGTACAATCATATTATAGAACTCCATTTATATTTCTAATTCTAGTTAGTAGATAATTACTCCGTAGTCATGTCTCATAGAGATTAAACTTAATGGTAAAATTGCTAAATATTATCACAATTTGTTGAATCAAAATCTGTGTTATTGAAATAAAGAATAATTAATTTGTGAAATTGTTTATGGACTTTGATATTTATACTTTTGTCTAATTGAAAGTTGAATTTATTTATATTTACATGAGTATGGTTTTAAAAATTCTAGCGATAGTTCTAGAAAGTACGAAATTATCGAAATATCCCACTTTTTGGATCAAAGCTTTACCCCAACGTGACGATTTCGTCGGCGTCTGGCTTCTTTCCCCAATATATAGTCCAAACCAAAATTATTACAAGATAATTTATTCAAGTTTACGAGAATGACATTTATCTACTCGTATATAATATCTTAGGAGTCCATATACATTTTCATTTTTAGTTTATAAATAATTATTCTATAAAAACTTAAATATTTAATTAAATGGTTAATAATGAACGAATAAGAATAAAAGCACAATACATTTTCGATTGAACTTACTGTAAGTACCACAGACTTGAATTCATCTTAATAATAATTGTGCGACATTAAAGCTTTAATAATGAAAAACACAAAATTAAATAAACGATAACACGTTATAGAAACGTGTTAAAATAACACATAAGGAATTGCCTTAAAACTGCGCATTGCTACATTTAATTCTATCTGCTTTTAGAAAAAATGTAAACTTTTCAAACGTACATTTTCTATTGAAAATTAAAGAAGTAATACGTAGGTAATTTAGGTAAATTCATAATATTTTATTTTATAAATGTTTAACATAGATAGTTCTACTGTTAGTTGTAATATTTAATAGCACCATAGATTCATACTCTTGGCCGACTCTCCACATCACACCACTTTGTGACCGACCTGCAATTTGTTTGTGTACTCGATTATTAGTTACAATTATACAAAAGTGGGAAGGTCAATTTTGGATGTTTCTCCTTTGTTCCACAAGTTAACCTATGAAGTAAAATATCTATAGAAAAACTCATAAAAAATGTATGTACCTACGTTCAAAATTGCATTAGTTATCATGAAGAACTTAAAATCAATTCATCAAAATTACGATTTCTGTAAATTTTAACATTTTTTAGTTGTTTTCCTTCTCCAAAATAAAAAAAATTTGAGAAGTTCGAAAAATGAGCTAATTAAAGTACCAACTAACACAATTTACTATCGAAAGCATACCTACACATGTGATAATCAGATTATTATTTCTACCTGAAAAAGTGTATTCAGACATAAATTCAAATTTTAGAATCTTATACAAATTAAAATGTGATCTACGATTTTCAAAATATTTTGGAAATTGATAAAGGGTTATATGAGTAGACTTCTATTAAGTTTTCAAACCATTTAACCTAAAATTGCAGGTAATCTTATACATTTTTGGAAAAAATTTCAAATCTCTATATTTAGTCAAAAAATCAATCAATCGTTTCTAACTTTTTCTCGGGAAAAGTATACTTTCGGTAGCAAATTGCATCTAGTTGGTACTTTATTTAACCCCTTTTTAGAATTTCTCAAAAGTTTTTCCTTAGGAGAAATTATAATATAATAAATCACAAATTTTTATGAGGACCGTTTAAAATCGACCTTCTGCCTTTTTTATAATTATTATTAAAAGAACGGATTGGTTAATTTTTTTGCCAAGTATTGAGCTTTCAACTTTTTTTAAAAAATGTTTAATATTTCTTGCAGTTTTTGGTTTATTGGATTGAAAATTTTATTGACTCTTAATCATATACTACTTTTTTTAGAAAATATTTTAAAAAACATGACTGACAATTTTTTTTAATAAACTTCTATTGTTAAAATTACTAAAAAATTGCGTACATCGTAATATTATGGTTTTCGTTATTTAAAATTTTTTTATTTCATAACTAATTAGGTTTTGATCGTAGGGACTTGATCATTTTTTTGAGTATTCACATAAGTAGTTTAGATGCGATGTAAAATTGTGTATCAAATTGATTTTAATCAGATTTAAATTTTATTCAAAGTTATTTAAATTTACCTATAAATTTGGGTTAAACAGTTTGAACATTTTATAGAAGCCTATTTATATGATACTCAATATTTTGAAAATTGAAAGCCCATTTTTTTTTTTTATAAATTTTTAAACTTTACATTGATGTTTGATTTTAGTGTTTTTAAAAGTCTGAAGACACTTTTCAGGTAAAAATAACTGTCTGATTAACACAACTAAAGAGTACTTTCAGTTGATAAATGTGTCTAGTTGGTCTTTCATTTAGCTTATATTTCGAATTCCTCAAAATATTTTCTTTGGGAGAAGAAAAACTACCAAAATGTAACCAATGGCAGAAAATCGGCAAAATCCACAGAAATTATAATTTTAACGAAATTGACTTTAGATTCTCATAATAACTAATGCAATTTGGAACGTTAAAACTTGTACATTTTTTTTAACCTTCTTTTATAGGTATTTTACACATGTGGTAAAATTTTGGAACAGATTATCAGTATAATATATTGTATTAAATTAAGTTTCTTTCCAAATCGTATTTTCAAATGCAATATCATTATATTTCAATTTTCATTTATAATAAACTACAAATTTCTATAAAGACCAAGGGGACAAAGGAGGAATATTTAAAATTGACCTTAACATATCAAAATTTCAAGAGGAGCAAACCATTCCTTTAGCATCAATAACAAAAAAAATAAAAGGAAAATTATAGTTTTCTCATTTTTACTGTAGAAGCTTCTATTTATTTCATTATGTAATCTACTCTTATAATGAGAAAGACGGCTATTTAGTTTTAAATAATCTGCGACACTAGGAACTAGGGCATATAATATAGAATATAACTATTATAGAGGGACCTTTCTAAGGATCATTTACATTGTATTTTATTTAATACAGATATTCTTATGTAAGCTACAAAACAACTGAAATAATACAACTGTTTTTTTGTATAACTGTAATTCTTTTCTAAAATTGATCACACTGCAATTAATCTAATTGTGCTTAATTAATAATTCCTATGGACATTCCTTGTATTAGGGTGCATTTGTCTTAGGTCTACAGGTTTTATATAATTTACAAAATGTTAAATAATACAATGTGTTATATTTTATAGATAGTAAGTAAAGTAAAACCATAGAGTAATTTACTAAATGTAAATACTAAATGTATAATACTCATAGAATCAAAATCAAAAAAAATCAAATCTATTTTTTTCTAAATTTCTTTTTTATCTTTTTCTTTTTTGGTTCATTGTCATCTTCAGGCTCATATGAGGATGGATCTGCTAATCTTTTTTCTCCACTAAAAATAATATTAAATTTAAAAAATATATAAATTATATTATTTTGCAAATATTATTTACCTTTTTACACTAATAATACTTTTAGTTTTACCAGAATTTCCAAGTGCTTTACCCCATTCATCTTCTGTTCCTTTAATTGCATACCTAGAAAGATTCTCTTGTTTCAATTTTTCTAATTCTGCACGTTGTTTTTTTTTCAAAACCTAAGATCCAATTTCATAATCATAATATTTGTAGTAAATACTAGTTTTTTAAATTTTAATACCTTGGCTGCTTGTTCCAATTCTTCATCCAAAGATTTAATTAATGGCCTTAATTCATTATTATCCGTTTGTTGCACAATAGGCATTTTATCACTGATTGTTTGTTCCATAATACTATTTATCACTTGCAATATTCGACGCATCATTCTATTATACAAACCAAGTAATTGTGAAGGTACCAAATCAAATTGTTCAGCAAGGTCATCAACAGTTTTGTATTGTAGACCTAACCCCAGCAATAATGCCTAACAAAATTGGAATATATTTTATTACATAAATTAAATAGATAATGTTTGTGGAAGACAGCCCGGAAGAAATGAAAATAGACGTGAACAGCAAAAAGCAGTGCATATAGGGAAAGGGATTAGTCGAAATAGGCATGTAACTATTAATAACAGAGGCAATAATGTATAATTTCTAAGGAAGTGATTAAGAAATTAATAGAGCTAAAGAATTTTATGATAAAATTGATGATATTGTGTGACTGATAAGTAAAGACTGTAAGGCAAGATAGAAGAAAAATATACAAATAAATATAGTAATATTACTTTTTGAACTGCTGAAAAATGAGTATCTCCTAATTTATTTTGGAAGTAAAGCTTAGACAAAGTGGGTAAAAGATCCATTATTAGATGATAATCAGCCATATTATTACAATATTTTTCCAATCGAAATATATCATAAGCACTTAGATGAAAATCTAACTCAGTTTTGTCTATAATGTCTAAATAAAACAAAATAATAACATGTGATTTAATATTCTTATAAAATAAAAATAAATTACTTTTATCTATTTGTGTAATTATATTAGTATTATGTAAAACTCCAAGGGCCAATTGAGGTGAAAATTTACGAAATTGGTAACCAAGAAGTGATATAAAACGTCTACGGAAATCAATCCAAAACTGGGATAACCAATTTTGATTTTTTGAATCTGATGTGTTTAGTGTTGAAATCATTATACAGGAATGTTCTCCTGTTAATTCATTATTTGTTTGTCTAAAATAAACATAAATTATAATTAATCAATACAAAAAAATTTGAATTTTAATCAAATTAATAATTAAAATACCTAATATATAATGGAATGAATCCGGCTTTTTTCCAAAATTTTAAAAGTGGTCCAGTAAGACCAAAAGACACACCGATATAATCTAAACGTTCTGGTGGCCGCTCACTTAATTTTAATAGCAGTGGAGGTAAATTATTTCGTGGTTCTATAATTGAATAAAACATATAGTTTTAGCATTATTATAATAAAAATATATTATATTGTACCAATTCGTTCTTCGAGTAAGTCAACTTCTTCTTCTTGAATTGAATCAATATTTTCTTTAGGAAGTAGTCCTTCTTCAATATTAGGAATCAAAAATTCATAATACATTTTTAACAATGATAATGATCTTGAACCATAGCCCATCTTTAAAAATTGTAATTAAGAAAATAATTGAAAGGCAATTTTGAAGAATTAAGTTTATATTACACTTTGATAATCTGGATGAGTAGCTATACGAACAATACGAGCCCCAGCTAAAGACGGAAATTGTTCATCTTGAAAACATCCAGATATTGTCCACGGTATAAGATCACCAGCTGCTCTTTTACCACGTTTTAATGCTTCTGATGCTGATGTTTGAGATACTTCACCTTCTAAACAAACCTAAATAAATTTGTTTATTTCAGTAAATTCCAATAGTATACTAACTTTAAAAATTGAATGATATTAAAATATAATAATAATTTGTATTTATAGATTAGATATAAATTTAAAAATATTTATTATTTATATCTATTATTACCTGAATAACACATAAAACCTCAGGTAAACTTTTCATATTGACATCTACGGGACCAAGAAGACAAAATAAATGATGTGCTGGAGCATCTGACATCATTTGAAGATCATTGGGACTATTCTAAAAATATTATTTTTATAAGCCACTTAATAAATTTTATGAATTAACTTTTTAAAGGTAAGTAGTTAATTAAATTATTTACTTTATAATGGGAAGCTACATATAATGAAACAATACGTTGTAAGAAAGCTTCTGAGGCTTTATGATAACAAAATAAAGTATCTCTATTAATATAATATAAGTCACATTTATCAGGAGGAGGACAGCCAGAAAGTAACGGAGCAACATTTGTTGCATCTAGACATAAAAGATTCGTTAACCATTTTTCTACATCATCACCAGGTTTATAACGTATTGATTCCTCCAAAGTGACCTAAAATAATCATACATTGTAAAAATGATTTTCTTGGTAGAAAAATAAAGAAATACACTCATATTTGTATATGATGTAAAATCTATGCAGACTAACTTCTTTTAAAAACCGTCCAGTAATAGCATTTTGACCAGTTTTATCATTTGTATTGTTTCCAATAGGAGTAGCTTGTGAACGAAGTTGTTGCAGTAGTTTTAATGATAATGATCGTCCTGTTCCTTCATAACTAAAATAAATATTGAAATACTAAAATTAATTTGCTATATCGAGTAGTATTTTAGTTCTGAGCGTAGTTTTTTTTTTTTGTATGAAAACATTTTTTCATTTATTTAGCTTAATTTTTTTTATATTGGTAATACTTGAGGATAATTTAAGGAATTTCTTTCTTGACATGTTCGTTTTATTATATTTATTATATGTATATATATTTTAAAAAAATTGAAACTTATTTTTATGTAGAGTAGAAAAGTAACTAGTACAATGTTAAAACTGAAAATTTGCTTTGTTTATTTGCTATATTATTTTAAGCTAGTTTTATCTTTTACCTTAGTATTTAAATAGCCCTCAAATATATTGTACATAGATATCAACATTCTAGTCTAATTGAAAAATATATAAAATTAGACTTGTACTAAGTAAATGTATACTATTGATTTTATACATGGTGGACATTGTATTAGTATATTATATTCTTACCTCATAGGTAGCTGCTTTTTACTAATTTAAGTAGTTTTTTATTATTACAATATTATAAAAGGCGGGAAGATCGATTCTGGACATTCTTCCTTTATCCTTTTGGTCCTCAGAGAAATTGGTGCTTAATTATAATTAAGATTTGCAATGATATTGCATTCAAAATTATGATTCTGAGTGGAACTCAATCAGACATACAATATATTATACAATAATATAATCTGTTCCAAAATTTTACTATGTGTGTAAATTACCTAAGAGATTATTTAAAAAAAATTTAAAGTCTCTATGATCAAATCAGAATTAAATATCACAAATGTTTAAAATCAAATTAACGAAAATTGCAATTATCTGTCATTTTTTACATTTTTTAATGGTCTCAAATGATATCGATACTTCGATACAATATCAATATTGTGAAGATTTTTTAACTAATTTCGATATCATGTCAATGTCATTTTTTAACTTATGGAATTTGAAAAATGATTTAAATAAAGTACCAACTAGATGCAATTTGCTACTGAAAGCATACCCAACATGGTCCAATTACCATTATTACTACCCAAAAAAATGTTTTCAGACACAAAAAAAAATTGTAAATTGTAAAACCAATACATTCCTCACTTCGCTCAGAATCTAAAATAGATTCATATATTTTATTTACCCATTAATTGTGGAAGCTAGAAATACTAAATAAGGTCCCAGCATGGCCTTAACAAGTGGAAGTGGTATGGCAGCAGCTTCATCAATTACAACTAATTCTGCTTGACTTAATTTATTTGAATCTGTTGGAACTATATACTATACATGAATTTAATAAATACTTATTAATATTACTCTCAAGTGTAAGAAAATTCAAATTGCCAAAATTATGTACTTGAATAGTTTGTCTATGATCCCTAAATATATTTACTCGAACCAAGGCTTTATTATCATCAGGATTTGTTGACCGTACTAATCCATAATCTAAATGTTCCTGATATCCAAGAGCATCAAAACCTTTAGAAATAATCACAAGTAAGTTATGCTAGTCATAAGTAATTCTTTTTTTTACCTTTAAAAATAAATTCAAAAAAAGTTTTCAAATTTTCAGGAGAAGGTGATGTTACAAAAATATTTGAATAACCAAATGCAACAGCAGCTGCAACAGCTATCCCAAGAGCAGCAGATTTTCCCCTACCTCGAGCAGCAGTTAAAGATACAGTTGATCTAAGTGTTTTTTCAGAGATAGCTTCAATAAATGTCAATAATGATTTAGCCTAAAAAATTAACATAATTTAGACAATTTCTCTGAGTAATAAATATAAATATTTAATTTAATTACTTGATCAACTGTTTTGCAACAGCTAACCAAACATCCTACAGGTTGAGTGTCTTTCATATTTTCTTTTAAAGCTGATAACTCTTGGTCATTAACTGATTGAACATTTGATTTTTCTTCGGGAACTAAATCAAGTACTTTAGATGAAATAGGTAATACTGTTAATTGGTCGTCTACTACTAAACATCGATCACACGATACCAAAGACAACATAAATCTAGTTTTTAAAGTAATAATTATTAGAAAAGTGTTGTTTAAATCACAAATATGACAAAATAATTTTACCTTTCATTAAACCTAGCAACGACATCTTGATGAGCTTCTGTCCTAAATCGTTCATGAACATCCATAGTAAGAGTATACAATTGTTTCAAAGATTTTAAAGAACGTAATAAAAATACTATCAGTCCTCCACCTTCTACGGTTTCGATAGTACGTGCTAATAAATTTGGAGTCATAGCTTCAAAATCCTTGAAACAAGTAAATAAATATACAAAAATTTATAAAATAATAATTATATACTGCTTACTTGTAACACACACATTCCATAAGTGTTACCAAGAATTTTGTGAGTTTCCGAATAATAACAGTATCGAATATTTGTAGAAGCAACAAATAATTCAAATGGATCATCTTCGTTTACATTAAGTTTACCAGCTTTAACTTTGTGTTGTATGTTTTTCATACGTTTTTTACGATGACTACACATAATATACATATTTATTAAAATTGATTATGTGCTCAACTCAAATACTTTTAGATAAAAAAATTACCTGCTGAAACCTAATTCTTTTTTATAGCACCATAAAACATTTGGTCTAGCTTTTACAGCTGCTTTTGACAACATATGATGTAATATAACAACCTATAATTGAATACAAAATATAACTATTAAGTGTTTTTTTTTTTATAAAGAGCCTACTTTTTAGAATGAGTTATTATGTTTTTAATGATATAACATGAACCAATACATAATATGGGTATTAATTATTAAACATTAAACATTTTACCTGATCTCGACCTTTGTCACCAACAATTACAAACATAGTACGATGGCCGGCTGTAACACTATTTTCAATCAGTGTTCTAATTCGATTGTCAATTTTCTTACGAACCATGTTTGGAAAATGGAAACTATGAATAATAATAATAATAATAATAATATAAAAATAATAAATTCACACGAAAACAAAATGATTTAAAATTTAAAGCTCTTATTAATTAGCAATACAAATCATAATTCTTATAAGCCGTTAAGGCCCTAAGTGACTCAAACTCGGTACTAAATACTAATATTCTATAATACCTAATACATTATTATGATTTATAACATTGTATAAAGTAATGAAAAGTAAGAAATTCCATAAAAATTCAAATTATGATACACACGTTTTTTCTCATTTTATATTAGGTTATATCATAGAGATAGATAAGAATACTTATATATGTGTATGTATTCTTATCTATCTTGATAAGTTATATAAATAAAAATATTATCATAACCTTATCAAAATATATATTATCTTAAACCACAGATTATATGAAACTGTGAATAAAAGTTATGCTAGAAATTCATTGGTTCAAAACTTCAAACCATTGATTATTGAATTGTCTATTCTAATTCAATGGCTCAAACAACGATTTAAATACGCGTCCACACGAGAGCACGCACTGGCTGAGTATGTATACTGGTTAGGTTAGGCTAACTGTATTGTACTGTGACCACCAAAGCATAGAATATAATAGAAACGACACTTTCCCAGATTTCATTGTTCAGACAAATTAGTTATATTCTATAACTTTAGACTAGTTTTACCTAATTTAGGATAGCAAACAGAGTAATATTAATGATTAATGTATAATTAATCAATGGTAAAATCTAGTTATCTGTATATTTTCTATTCTTTGAAATTACGATAATAAAATTGTTTTTAAAATTACTAGAGTAAAGATTTAGAAATTTTTTTAAAAACTGATTATATTTAAATTCAATACTAAGTATACAGTACTGACTGTTGCCTGAAAGGCTGAAACCCATGTCGATATAATATTATCTTTAACACTTTTAAAATATGATTCGTATACTAATTTGGTTTCAATTCTATACCAAGTTAATTTTTGGGTGTACCAAAAGTATTATTAATATTATTATTATTATTAAGCATTTCATATTGTAGAAAGTCATAAATAAATACATTTCATTTAATTAAACCCATTAATAGTGTTTTGCTAAATAAAATTTGAAGTATATATTTCATGAATATATTTGAACCTAACTATAGTTTACAATGAATACAATTGAAACCTAACAGAAAATATCATTAAAGAATGAAATATAATTTCAATACATTAGCTATGTAAGACTTTAGTTGTTATATATATATATTTATATATAGACATTGTCACATTGGACACTACAATAAAGATAAAAATCTCAGAATAAATGATATTAATGTTAGATGTTTTTTTTTGTTTTAAATAAATAAATTCTAAATATTTTTAATAAAATAATATTGGTGAAATAATAAAATTTATTTAATAGAAAATTTGGCAAATATGAAATGTATAATAAAAAATAATTAATATACATTTTATACAATATAAATTTTACAAAATTTATTTTACATAATAATAAAATATACAAATTAGTTAATGGAATAATATGAAAATGCCCAGTAATAAAATATTTATATTACAAGAATTTCATATCAATTGAATAAACTTTATTACTAGATTGCGCCACTTAGCAGTTCCACTGATTTTGGGAGTCAATTTTGTAGTTGTCTTACATGATGTATTGTCGTGTAACGTGTAACCACAGTTTATATGAAATGATTATATGGTGTAACCATTATTTCTTAAATCGTTGTTCAGACCGGTGTAGGATATCGATGGTGGTTTATGATTACTGATTCATTATTGTGATACAGGCTATTTTATACAGATTATTGAGAAGTTCGTCATTCCAGTAGAAATGTACCAATTAATTTGTATTAAAATTGAGCTATATTATAAAATATTAAAATTAACTTAACATGGCTGAAAGAGCTGCTCATCACACTACAACTATTATAAATCGTCCATCAATTTTTGAAGTTATTGCACATGAAAATCTATCTTCTACTGGATATCCAGCATTAAAGAAAATTGTTAATGTAATTAATATCTATTGATAAAAATTGTATGTTAATGTCATAATGTCTATGTTATGTCTAGTATATTGCTCTTAAAAATCCAGAACGATTGAATTGGTTAATTCAATACTTTGATGAAGTATTTCTTGCACTGAATACTATATGTCAATATCAATATTTAAAGAAATATGGTAAAAAAAAAAAAAAAAAATGGTTTATTTTTTATAGCTTAGTTATTTTAAAGTAATATTTAAATACAATTTATTATCTATAGGAGGAACATTTTCTGAAAATTTTTATGATCTCACCAGAGTTTATCATAAAAATAATTCTAAGCCTACTAATAATCAGTTGTACATCAATTTAGTTGTAGTAGTTTTTTGGCCTTATATGAGAAATAAATGTGATATGTACATTGATCAATTACAAATGAAATATAAAATGCAATTAAAAGAGGTAATAAAATATTGTCACGATTCTTTATTTTTCTTAATAATATATTTGTAGTTCTTAAATAATATCTTTAAGTATTAAACAATAATAATTGTTAATGTAATTATATTTTTAAGGTACCTATACTATGTATGCATAAATATATTTTTATTCTCTATTCTAAATAACAGTCCACCCAAACAGCAATATCAGACAAATCTTGGAGAATCTTATTATCAGGAATAATAAATCGATTAGACCTAATCATACAATTTTATTATTAAATTAAATTAAATTGTTTTTATGTTAACTTAAAATATATTTTTTCAGAAAATATTTATAACATTAAATAAAATATTTCATACATGCTGGGAAGCTCTATGTTTAATTTATTATATTAGATATATAAATGGATCTAGTCAAACACATTCCCCCTTATTAAATATGGTTGGAATGGTTTTGACTTATAAACATATTGAATCTTCTAGTAATGAACCATTAACTCAATTGAGGTAAGCAATATCCATTTGTTATGATAAAATTAATTTTACTTTTTTATTATATGAATAAATTTAAATTCTAGTTTTAATTTTAATAATTAAAATAATAATAATTTTTTTTTAAAATCTAAATAAATTGAAAGTCTAAATTTGATATGATTTACTTAATTGTAGTATTAAAAAATATATACAAAATTATTTATACTATGGATTATCTCATTCCTTGGAGTTGGGGGCATTTTTTTTGCAATTCTTGAACTGGTGGCACTCAGAAAATTTACAATCAAAATTTATTGCTTATCCAATACCTAACCCTCCAAAGGTATGTATATATTATAAAAACAAATTTAATATTTTCCCAAAATTATTTTGCATAATATGAAATGTTAACAGGAGAACGATAAATATAATACTCTCAGAAATACTAATACCTGTCCAATTTGTATAAATGAAAGAAAAATGCCAACTGCACTTACTGTATCAGGGTATGTTGTATATTGTAATTTTTAACTTAAATTTAAGAAAATAAGTTATTTAATTTAGAAGAAGTGTTAGGAAATTGTATGTTATTATGTAATTTGTTTGACCGTACATGTAAACTGTTAATAGATATATGAATTAATCATTTATGCTAATGATTTTGTAGGATTTATTTTCTAAAATGACTGAATAGTGAAGAAAAAATGAGAAAATTCTATAGGGTAACCAATAGCCTAATTTTCTTTTTAGATTCTGACAGAGCGAGGAATGTATTGTTTCTACAAAGATTTTTTTTTTTATGTATGAAAACTTTTTTTCAGGTAGAAATAATGGTCCGATTACCACAAATAGAGTACCCTTTCTATACCGAATTTCATCTAATTGGTACTTTATTTAGTTCATTTTTTAAATTTCTCATAAGTTTTTCTTTGAAAAGGAATGATAACTCTTTGAATATTGATCGTAGGGATTTGAAATTTATTTTGCATATTTACATATGTAATTTACATTCGTGGTAAATTTTGAAATGAATTATCAGTATAATATATTGCAATATATTTAGATACGCTCAGAATTATTTTCTAATGCAATATCATTGCATTCAAATCTTAATAATTATAATAAACCACTAATTTCTCCGAGGACTGAAGGGACAAAGGAGGAACATCCACAATCGGCCTTCCCATTTTTTTTTTATTAATAAAACAAATTAATTTTAAAATGTTACAAATCTTATATACCTTAATTATAATCTAATTGTGTATGTGAAAAATTAAGCACCTAACACCCTAGAATAGTTTTTCCTCTTTCAAACAATATACACACTTTCTTACTAATGTTTATTTTGTCTTTAGATTTGTATTCTGTTACAAGTGTTTGCATAAATCACTTATGGTAGAATCTAGATGTCCAATCACTAAATTACCAGCAACAATGCAAGATATGATTAGAATTTATTAAATTTATTTATGTATTACATGTATAAATGTATTTATTGTGTAATGGATTTGTTAATAATCATTAAAAGTACATATTTGATGTTATATTTTATTGTTTTATAACTATATAAGTAGTTTAGAGAAAAGGAAGAGTAGAAGATTAAGATAGGATTTATAATTATTGCTACAACAAAAAATGTCTAAAAATACCATTAAAAATGTCCTTTTAATATAAGATACGTATTTCTCTCGTATATTTTAAATAACGTTATAGTTTTAAATATTTGAATTAAAAACCCATAATTTATTATTTAAAAAATTTAACTTATACAAAATGTAAATAGTTGAAATCATATTTTATGTATACTCTCGTAGATAATGATTGAAAAATTATAAATTTATTCTAATTTATTGGTTTACAAAATCTTAAATTTACACAAATAGATTACTATATTATGACCATAAAATTAATTATATTTGTTGCTTCATTAACAGTATGTCATATATCACCAGCATAATTATTTGCTTTTCAGTAGGAACTTTGACATTTTGTATGTTCAATCTGAAAATTGATTTAAATATATTAATTAAAATGTTACATATGCTGTATGATTTTTATTCAAAAATAAATATCAATAATTTAAATATTTTAGACAAAAATGTTTTTAACAATAATATAATTTTATTTTAGTTGTCATTTAAACTAATGCTATATAGTTATATAAAAAAATATTATATTTTCTATACAGACTAATCAAATAACAACACATCAAAACCTAAATCTAATTTAAATAACAAATAGTATTAATATTTTTATTACTTGCATAAATTTTAAATATAATATATTGTTATAAGTTTAAATATAATATATTGAATTAAGCATGTATACTTTGAAATAAATACTTGCCATTACTATTAAAACCATTATTATAAGGCACTTCTTCACCGTCACTATCGCTCATTTCATCAGCCATTGGTGCCAAATAGATATCTGAAATCTCTCTATTTGCACTTAATGAGCTTATTAAAGCTACATCATCTCCATCACCACTACTAACTGCTAAATTATTCAATTTCTTATTCAATTGAGAAATATCTTGTTTCAATTTTTCTTTACGCACTTTTTCCCATTCTACACGATATTCCCTTTAATATTTTAATTCATTAATACATATTTACTTTATTTTTACTTATATTTTATTAAACTAAGAGTTAAATCTCACTTTTGAAACTCATCAGCGGCTGTATTGACCATTTTTAAAAAATTATCAAAATTATGTCCAGTTACTGAAGATACTGGTACACAGTTCAATTCATTATAAAATTCATCTAAAGTTAATGCCATAGTACGGGTCAAATTTGACATATATGATGATTCTTTTTCTATAGCATCACAAAATGTTTCAAAATCTTGCATCCATTCAATAGCATACGCTGGATCTACAATATCACACTAAAACAAATTTTATAAATAATTATAGATTAATTTGTTCAATTAACATTACATTTATATTATCTTACCTTATTTAAAACTACAATAAATGGTAGTTTTGTTTTGTATAAGACTGAACATGCATATAACATGTTCGACATGAATGTAATAGGACTAGTACTTCTTTCTAGGTCCATTACATAAACTACTACTGTTGGGAATGTTGATGCTAAGCATTCAGTTAATATTTGACCTGAAGCTGACCATGTGAAAACTTCAATTTGGCCAGGTGTGTCTATAACTGCAATATCGTGACTATTTTCTGTATTTACTTTTCCCAAAAGATCCAATAATTGATTAAATTTGGTAGAATATAAATTTAAAGAAGTCACAATCGCGCCATTTGGACCCAAACCATAATTCTTCATCACTTGTTTATACTTTACAGAATCTCTTATATCTATAAATATAAATTAATTAATTCATAATAAATCATGATAATAAATGTATTTATACCTATGTTTGGTTTATAGGGCATGTTTTTACAAGCTGGATCAAGATTTACCAAATAAGGAGGTCTTTTGTATTGTCGTAGGTAAGAATCTAGTTTTGATACAAATGTAGTTTTCCCTGAACCCGCCATACCCAACACTATAAGACAGATAGGCGAATTCACACAATCATTTTCAACTTTTTCTTTGGTAGCTTCACTACAAGACGGAGTTCCTTCATCACAATCCATGTTGTAAATTTAATTTTATATTTAATCTAAAGACGTATTTATTAATATAAAGTATTTTAAATTTGAATATTGAATTAATATTATATTTAGTAAGTAATTAGATGTATTAACTCTGACAGAAGAGTTAATTCTATAAAATATAAATTATAGGCACTAGTCAGTAGAATAGTAGAGTACTATAGTCTATAATTATTAATTAATAATTAACAAGGAATAAAACTTGAAATTAGTAATTTATAAATGTAAAGTTGTAATATAGACAATGTGTGAAGTGTTAACAGAGCGTATGAAGTTTAAATTGTCAATAATTATCTAAGATCGTGGAATAGACAATGGAAAGTATAGATAATGAACTAATATGATAGATTACGACCATTACAAGCACCATAGAGTAATTTACTATATAGAGAGGCCATCCACTATATCACACATGTAAATAATTTGAAGCTCGTATAATCTAGACTATACCCCTCGGAGAAAAGTATTGACCGCTAGATAACGCTAATCTTAATATTAAATTTCTGCATTCCGGCAAATTCTTAAATTACTTTTTTTAATGTTTGTCTTTGTCTTGCGCTTTTACAGCAGTAAAATGTAAAATGTCTTTACTTTCTATTCTATGATTTAAATACAAAATTAAAAATAGTGATTTGTATTTTGTGGGGTAAAACTTTATGCTTTATTTTTCAATTTTATTATATTAATATCTAATGTATTATATTGTATAATAATGATTGAATTAAAACTATTTCTTTGTATAATATTATATCACAAAGTATAAATGTATAGCTATACTACTATTATGAATATATAACATAATTATGTTATAGTATGCGTTATGCAACATACTACGTAATGTAATATTTATATTAGTAGTTGGTGTATGTGTGACATAAAGTATATATTTTTTTTTTATTATTGTCACACTGCTTATCCACCTTCAGCGTTTCAAATTTTGTTCATAAGGGCCTCTCAAATTCTCCATATTACTCTTACCAGTATGACCTATACCATTGATTTTATAGTATACAGTACAGAACCATTCCATTGTTAATATTGCAAGCGGGTACATGCATTCAAACACCAGGTATCGCTAATGTTGATTGTATTCAAGAGGGGTCTACCAAAGTACCAATGATTTGAAGTTTGGTGGGTGATAGCAGGATTGGATATTTTATTTACGAATTTATAATCCATTATTATTATAGTTTATTACAAAATACAAATCAATAAATCGGAATTGGTTCTGAATTTAAATATACAACATTATACATACACATAAAACTTATATTATGAAACAACAAAGGGCAATAGTCTCCCCGCCACCCAGGCCAGTTAGCCCTTTGCCTCTTAATAAGTTTCTATACAAGTAGTACAATAAAATAATATATTATGTACATTTAAAATTTAAATATATATTTGAATTTGTATATTAAAATACTACATTTGTGTTTGAGTTTATCACACGCATTTACGTTTTATATCCGACAATTTTCGTTTTATATAATGTAATCGATACAGTTTGATACTTATTTAAAATGTTATCTGACATTCTGGCGTATATTATGTCAGATTGTTAGCAAAATCAATAGCACTATATAACTATTAAAAATACAGATTATAACTTAAAAATCTCCATTTTCCTATCAGCTATATAATATTTATTAGTGAATATTTCCAGTCTCCACGGCCAATAATCATGCATTCGCATGATAGGTAATATCTATTTGAACTGTTACATGTCGTAAAAGGTTGATCTTATAATTACGTTCGTCTTTGTTATTTTTTTAACGCAGATTTATTTATTCCAAAATTAATAATGTCCAATAATATATGACAGTATTTTAATTGCAATAAAACAAAAACAAAATCTCACAATCTAAAAATGTTAAGATTTCCGAGATACGATAATAGACTTGAAATTTGGATCATAAACACACGTTAGACAATTTAAACAATAAATGTTATGTCAGTATGTCTATTTTCTGTATATTAAACAAATAAGTGCATTATATTCTATATAAACGAACGACGACTAAACGTATTTTATGCGTTTACACGTTTTTGTGAGCGAATGTATTTTTTCATATTTTATATGAAATGTCGTAAAAATTATACCTCGCACAATTTTAGGCCCTTTTATAATTTATATAATATAAATTGATTGCATGTGAAGTTGACCAAGTGTTTTTTTTTCTTTGATTAATACGAAGTTTCACAACCTAACAAATAGTATTCTCCTTAAATTGTTTTATTCATTGTGTTATACATTGTTAACTCATTGGAGAAAGAGTTTCGAAGAACGACATTGGGTAAGATAGTTAATTAGAAGATTAGAACATATTATTTAAAAGGAAAAATTATCATACATACATTGAATACAAACATACGTATCCGTATAAAATTAAATTCACTGTTAAAACTAAGCGATATACAATTGAAGTTATTGAATCTATATCATCAAAATATTAAATATAAACGGAATACATGTCGTCTTATCCGTATATTAATTTAAATTAATATTAAAATATTAAAAAGTGGGAAGGTTGGTTGTGGATGTTCCTTCCTCGTCCCTTCGGTCTTCGGATAAATTGGTGATTTATTATACTCAAGACTTGAATGTAATGATATTGCATTAGAAAATAAGATTCTAAGGGAAACTCAATATATTACAATATACTATATACTAATAATTGATTCCAAAATATGACCACGCGTGTAAATTACAAATGTAAATTTTTTAAAAAAATTCAAGTTCTTAGGATCAAATTTCAATGAGATAAACCGTTAAACCCAAAATTGTAGGTAATATTTAACATTTTTGGAAAAAATTTCAGAGCTTAATGGAAACCGTAATTTGCCGATTTTCCACCATTTTTGGTAGTTTTTCATCTCCCAAGGAAAAACTTTTGAGAAATTTGAAAAATTAGCTAAATAAAGTACCAACTAGACAAAATTTGCTACTGAAAGCATACCCTATTTGTGATATTCATTAAACCATTATTTCTACCTGAAAAATTGTTTTTATACATAAAATAAAAGTGGAAAAGTCAATTGTGGAGTATAGACGTTCCTCTTTCGTCTTCGGTCCTTGGAGAAATTATTGGTTTGTATAATTATTAAGATTTGAAAGCAATGATATTGCATTAGAAAATACGATTCTGAGCAAATCTCAATATATTACAATTTATTATACTGATAATCCATTCCAAATTTTATTACGAGTGTAAATTACATATGGAAATTTGTAAAATAAATTTCAAATCAAAACTCAATTAGTAATAAAAAAATAAAAATTTAAAATAACGGAAACCGTAATTTTGCTGATTTTTCGCTTCTCGAGGAAAAGCTTTTCGGAAATTCCAAAAATGAGCTAAATAAAATATCAATTAGATGAAATTTGGTGTCGAAAGGTATTCTATTTGTGGTCATCGGACCATTATTTCTATCCAAAGAAAAGTTTTCATAGGTTAGAAAGAAAAAATAATAAAAAGCCTATAAAAAAAAATTTTCTGTCACGATTTTCAAAATATTTTGTAAACATATTAAGTAGTATATTATTAGGCTTCTATAAAATGTTCAAATCGATAAACCTAAAATTGTAAAAAAGTTTATAGATCTATATTAAGCCAAATAATCAACTAATCAGTTCCAAAATTTTACTTCACTTGTATATTACCTATGTAAGTACTCAAAAATATTTTCAAGTCCCTACGAACAAAACTCAATTAGTTATCACGAAAAAAAAATAAAAAATTACGGAAATCGCAATTTTGCCAATTTTTTGGTAGTTTTTCTTTTTCTAGGAAAAAACTTTTAAGAAATTCAAAAAATGAGCTTATTAAAGTACCAAGATGATACGATTTACTACTGAAAACATACCCTACTTGTGATAATCGGTTAATTATTTTTACCCGAAAACATGTTTTCATACATAAAGAAACAATACATTCCTCGCTCCGCTCAAAATTTAAAAACATATATAATAATAAAACAATCGTAACAAAATATTTTGGAAATTAATAAAATATTATATGAGTAGGCTCCAATAAAATTTTCAAATCATTAAACCTAAATTCGCAGGTAATCTTAAACATTTTTGGAAAAAATTTTAAATCTCAATATACTTTGCCAAAAAATTAAATAATCCGTTCTAAAATTTTACCACACTTGTATATTGTTACTTATGTCAATAATCAAAAGAATTTTCAAGTCCCTACGATCAAAACTCAATTAGTCACTAAATTAAAAAATTTTAAATTACTGAAACCGTAATTTTGCCGATGTTCTGCCATTTTTGGTAGTTTTTTTCCTCCCAAAGAAAAACTTTTGAAAAATTTGAAAAGAAGCTAAATTAAGTATATATTAGACGTGATTTTCTACCAAAAACATACCCTACTTGTGGTAATCGGGTTATTATTTCTACCCGAAAAATTTTTTTCATACACAAAAAAAACAAACGTCTTTGTAAAACCAATAAATTCCTGGCATCGCTCAGAATTTAAAATATAAGATCCGTGAATTTATACGATTATAACAGTTTAATATTATATTTATCAATGACTCCTAACTCTTGGATTTATACCCCGAAACCCTCTGACTATGGGAAGGAAGGTAATAACGTCTAAGAATCACATTATCTAACTTATGACAATTTCACAATATAAAATCCAATGTTTGGATTTTTGGAATGAACACGTTTATATTCACTGAACGATACGTGAATGTTGTTCATCGAAGTTCTTAAAGCGTGAACATGAACGACTTTCATAAATTTCGTAAACGTGAACAATTTTAAGTTGTCCAAAAATTTTCAAAGCGACTATTAAAATTATTATATTTTATTTTTAAGTACATTATTATTTTACTTTGGCCCATAACAAAAATATAAAATTTATGTTGTTTCGATATAAGATACAATCGTACTTCCAAATCTATTAAAAATAAAAATTTAACTAATATTAAATTAAAATTAATAAATACATACATTTATTTAATAAATAATACATTTTATTAATTCGCTCGTACAAAAATCGAAAAAAAATACACAATAACCTTCACGAGTCACGACTCGTGTTCACTTCAACTAGCCGGAGTCATCAAGACCTATTCATTTTCGTTTACGACTTCCACTACCACGACCATTAGTTTACACTAGGTAATAATCACGACTAACTGGTCTAGTAGTAGTGCTCTCGTCCAGTTTACGACTCTGTTTGTAAAATTTCAAAATTGAAAAATTTTAACCGTATAATTTGTAGTCGTGGATACGCGTTAATAATTTGATGAACGGAAAATGAACACGTTCATTTATCTGGTGAACTCCTTCATTGGGAAAAAATTAACGTGAACGCGTTCATTTTTTAGGTAATGAACATGAATGTGAACTATGTGAAAAGTATTCACTATTTACGGGAACGATCTGAACACTGATAAAATTTACTCATTCCTCTTTTATCTTATTTTTACGTTATTACAAGTTTTAAAGTTGATCTAACTCGTTTCCTTAATGATCATATGACAAAAAAAAAGTAAAAAAAATACTAAAAATGTATTTCCTTTGCCAATAAAACAAACTAACGGTTAGACTTTTTTACTGATAACACGTATATTAATACACTATAAATTTATAATATCTATACGACAATAAATGTTTCTACCTAAATTTTTAGCAATTTATTTTTGAATTGAAAAAAAATTGAACCATGGTATAAACAATTTATTAAATTGTCATTATAGAAAGTAAAAGAAAGGTAATTAATAATATCGTAGTATTTTTAAGTTTTATCGTTGATTATAGAATAGACTATTAATAATCCCTAAATAATTAATAGTCTATTCCATCATCAATGTGTAATAACTTAGAAGTAAGGGACATATTTAAAAAAAAAAAAAAATAGTAAGATTAAAAAGGGAGCGGATAATGTTGGGGTTAGTAGATTATATTATAATAATGGGATGTTATATTAAAATAAATGGAGATAGTTAGAGTTAGATAGCTATATAGTTATAGTCAGTGGTGCTGGAGATGAGGGGCAGAGGGGGAATTTGACCTCCCGTTAAATATGTTGGGGAGCAAATTATAATTTTGCACACCTGAAAAAATGTCATCATAGTTATACACTCAATACTTAAAGATTTTAGAGTTATAGTTTATATTTGAATTACATTTTTATTATTTTTAACATTTATATAATATAATATGTAATAATACAATAAAATAAAAAGAATTTTGAAAAGTTGTATAATAAATAAAAATAAAAAATGTAAAACATTAAAATTGTTTTTAATTTTATATTCAAAATTAAATTAGGTAAATAAGACTATTAAGACTATTAGTTTAAACTACAAAATAGTAGTTAAACCTATTTTATAAAAATCAAGTATTTTTATTTTATTTTAATGTACTATCATGATTTTTCTTAAATTTTTGCTTCCGACAAGAAAAAAAGTTCTTACACTTCTGGTTATAGTTGGAGAAATTTGTTGGTTGGGTTATTACCTTCTTTTGGTGTTGTAAGATCGTAAATGTCCAAAATACATATTTTTTTTATTAATTAAAATTAAATAGATATTAGTTTGACCATGTATAAATAATATTAATAATAATATATTATATTATTAAATATATTAATAATAATTATATTATTTTACTCCCTTATTAAGAAAATTAATTTTACCTATGCGGAAATATAAATTTGATAGATTGTAAACAATACATGTTCATTT
Organism: Eriosoma lanigerum; assembly: GCA_013282895.1. Lineage (NCBI taxonomy): Eukaryota > Metazoa > Arthropoda > Insecta > Hemiptera > Aphididae > Eriosoma > Eriosoma lanigerum. The sequence goes on from CM023358.1 coordinate 18,365,575, forward strand.
TGCACAAATATTTTACATCTCCATGAAGACACCTCAATGAGAATATGTACCTCAAGGTTTAGAGTGGAGTGTATTAGTATTCGCGGTATTCTCTTAATGTTTAGAAAAGAAAATACTCAAAGCTCATGTAATAGAAAAGTCTTTATACTGATAAATTCACAAAAATAAGGTAGGTGGATGATGGTGTGTATACTAGCTGGATTGACTCGGCAGACTGGGCCCTAGATGTGTAGTATTTATTATTTTTGTGTCTATTTGGTTAATGGGACTTCATGTTTATGGCCAATTGTCAGCGAGACTAATAGGTCCTATTCTATATGAAATACTCTTCGTGGGACCTAATTGTAAATTATATTCTTTGATTTGGATGACCGTTTTTTCCATTATTTTTATATGTTCATTGGTTTTGCTGCAGTGACAGATTGTGACAATGTAGTATCCATATAAACTTAAAAAAACATATAATTGAAGAGATTAGTAGTTGGTCGACTTTATATATAATGATTTGTGCTCATACAAATGGTTTTACTAAAGATTAAATTAGAATGTACTTAATCAATGGTTTTAATTAGTAATTGAATTCACTAAAATAAAAAATTATTTACACATCATACCACACACTTCTTATACTGTGTAAATATTTATCCAATTTTAATTTAATATACTTTATTTGAAATCTTGTAGTATTTTGTTCTTATTGTTCTAATATCCATATAAAATTTGTTATAACTTGATTTTAATAAACCATTTTTTTATTATAATTTTCCCATATACATTATATTTTATATAATAGAAATTTAAATAATTGTATTATTTATACATCTATGTTAATTTAATAATTAACACAAATAATATTACATGTATTTTGTATAAATTAAAAACTTTTCATTAAAATATTTTAGTTAACAATAATTAATAAAATAATAATTATAATTTAAATTTGAAATTATTAAATATTTTAACTTAAACAATAGGAAATTATTCAATATATATATATATATAGGTTAGGTTAGGCTACTATATATATATGTTATCAGTACATTTTTTAAACATTAATTTAATTAAGCTATTATATACTTTATTGGACACATGATTTATTTGTTATGACAAACTTGAAAATTAAACAAATTATTTATAAATGTATTAATTTAATTAATAATTAAATATACTTATAAAAGTTCATTATTACTAGATAACTCTATTTTAAATCTTTATTAATTATCCCACTATTAATCACAAAAGATTTATTTCAAAGGATTACAATTACATAAATATTTTTTTAATTACTAATGATCATATATTTTATCAGTAAATAGATTTAGGTATATTTATCTTTTATTTCAATATTGTTTTAAAAGTACAATTTTATATTAGATAATTAATAACAAGATGACACCATTGGCCAATAATATATTTAACATGTAATATAAGAACACTTGTTGAACTTCTCGTCAAAGGACATTTGGAATTTTTCGTCTAGAATGCCAAACAGAAAATTTATTGTAGGCAGTATGCAACATTAAATTTAAATGATTTGTAAGTTGATTCAATTGACCGTGATTAATAATTATTTGATCTTCAAAAGGCTTAATTTTAGCATTTTGAAATTTGCGTAAAGATTCGTGAATTTTCATTAATTTCTCTTCTAAAGCTGGTGTAGTCACTGGAAAACAAGACCAAAAATGCCTTAAAAGTTCACCCAATGAAATATATAATTGTCGCAAATCTTTTTCTACTGTAGCTGGCACTAATTGTGCTAATGAAGCAGATTCATCGCTAATACCCTTCATTAAACTTCCACCAGGTGTAAGTAAACCAAGTGTGTTAACAGCAGCACTTGGTTCAATTACCTGATTTGAAGTTGACTTACTCCATTCATAAACATCATAAATAATACTTTTTTGAACTTCTCTTGCTTTTAAAAGTTTAGAGGCAGTATTATCATGTTTTTGTTCTCTTGTCAGACAATTAACATAACTTTCTACTCTTGATAGTTTTAATCTTTTTTTATTATTATCTAAAGGTTCAGTTTCTGGATTTAGGTCTTCATAACCAATTTTTTCTTGAATTCTCAATCTTTTAATTGTAGTATCTACTGGTGTTCCATTGGTATGAGATGAATTAGACATAACATTATTTCCATTGGTTATAGAATTTGAATTGGGTTTTTCATAGGTCTTTAAAACCATCATTGAATGTTGATTAAATCGTTTAATTATATTTTCATGTACAATATTAGCCATAGATGATTTTTCTTCAGATGTAGAATTTACATTATCGTCGGATCCATCATCTTCAATCGATCCAACATAACAACCTATGTGGTTTTTAGATAAATCTTTAATTTCATTTTTAAATAAATTATCATCCAATTTGGCACAGTCGTTAAATAAATCTTTTGTGCTCCCTGTAGTAATGCGGTCTTTATGGAAATAATGAGACTCTAGGAATTTTTGCCAAAATTCAGATTCTGTTAATTGATGTGGTACATATTCCATGTGTTTTTGCCGTACTGCTGGATATGTTTTAAAAATGCATTGTATAGTATCATTAGATAAATTAAATTTTTTAGTACCGTCACTCTTGACAGTAACATTAGTTAGGAAATTATTAGGGACTCCTGTTTTTTGAGTTATCACTTTAGATTGAGTAGCTAAATGGTAAGGTACATGTTGTGACCAAAATTCTTCAGATGTTATAACATGCGTGATGACTAGGTCTTGGTATAATTGAAAAAGCATACGATTTTCACCAAGAATACGGCTTTTTTCTCCAAATTCTTTGTTAGCTTGTTTTTGATATTTTGGCAATAGTTGTTGTATTAAATCTTTAACTCGATTTCTATCTCGCATTGCATCGCTCCTATTAAACAATTTTAAAAATTCTTAAAATATTCAAATTTAATGAATTTTCTCTTGTAACAAAAAATAACTCAAACATGTTTCATTAAACATATACCTACGTCTGATAAATATATTTGTTAGAATGTTGAGATAATATTTAAGTATGGAAAAAATAATATTAAACAACTAAATTAATTTTAAATAAATGTTTTTCATTTTAAAATATTTCTATGAAAGTTTGATTCAGAAATTGTTTATTACACAAAACAAAAATAGTATAATTATTAATTGTGAATTAATATTATACAATTTAGAAAATTGTATGTTATTTTTTAATTTAAGTAGTTGGTTTTTTTTCTTCTAAAATACAGATGTTTTTTAAATTTTAAAATGTTGCAATTTATTTTATAAAACTAATTTAATAGGAAATCATACCCAATTGATCTGACTCTGTCTGATGAAAAACAGCAGAATCACAGTAACTCAGAACTTAAATATTTAGATATAAACATCTATTAACAAATTTGAAGGGAATATAAAATGTATACGACCATTTTTAAAATATTATATGGTAAACAAGTTTATAGTATATAGTTTTATATTTTTGACACGCTGTAACTTCTTTGCCAGACAATATTTTAAATGTTTTATAAAATAAGCAATCCTTTTAATTTATGTTTCTTTCTAAATTTGATATCAATAGAATTTCTTTTTGAATAAAAGTTTATACTTAGTATAAGATCAACCTAAATTCACAATTTAAGTTCTGCGTAACTGTGATTTTGATTTATTCCGCATTAAATAGACAGAAACAAATAATGCAGGTCGTCTTAATAGTATACTAATAATGACGTCCTCTTAATTATTATACAACTAATAAAAAATAATTGGTAAATAAATTATTTTAAAATAGTACCTCTCAGGATTAGTGAACTGAAATAGTGAAATTGTTTCATCGTGAAACACCAATTGTAATTGGACTTTGTTCTTGAACTCTGATGATATTTTTTGCATTTTAATGTCTCTATAATGGTGACTAATAGCAACGGTGTCACTAGAATTTAAGATGAATGCAACATGTTGACTCATCACGTACAACGTTCCATCACCTTTCTTATGCCGTACTGGCCCTACTTGAAGAAGTACGTCTTCTGATGATGTCATTGTTACACCTAATGAAGAATTAATAATTATTTATTATAAGTTAAAGATTAAATTTTCGAATTTGGCGAACATACTAAAAATAGTATATTGAATTTAGTATAACAGATATTGAAGATATAATATTTTTTTAACTTAAGGAACAACAGCAAGAATAACATTTAAACATAAAGAAAACATAGTGTATATAAAAAAAAACAAATTCGTCAACTACGAAAAATTTATAGTATTTATCAGATTTAGAGACAGTTGTTGGTGTAATGTATAATAATTATAGTTTAGACTATGGAGTAGCTTTGACTTTTTGAATATTCTCAAAAAAATTTAAATAAAATAACAAAATTCTCTAACTTCAAAAACCAACCTCAAAAAGAAAAAAACAAGATTCTAGAATTTAACTAACAGTGCAGCCGAGTATCAAGTAGAAAATAATAAATATTATCACTATTATCGTCTATCATGGGATGGGAATCGTGATTCAATATATACCAATCTTAAATTATGATGGGAACTATAACATATATGACTATGAAATTTAATATGGTTGAAATTTAGTTGAACACTAAATACATTTTATCCATGATGGGAACTATGATAGTTCCTCGACTTTTGATAAGAAAAATTATATCAACCATTTTCACCAACAAATAAAAATATGTTTTACAAATATGAATTTGGTGTTAATGAATATAAAACACTGATTCTAGGATAGAAATTTTAGGATGCTTATAATGAGCAATTTTGAGCATGTACCTGCAAAGCCACAATAATGTTAGTATAATCATAGATTAAAATATTAATGTATATTTAATCTATGGTATAATGATAATAGATAATACTCAAGCCCGGATTGTCTTGGCGAGTTACCGAGAAAATCTCGGTGGGCCGATAGAAAAATGCTTTGGAATAGTGTTGAAAAAAATCGAAAAATAAGATATTAATGTTATACCCCAAATGTATTGTATTTCAATATGAAATTAGATAGAAATATTATAAACAATTTAGGTATATATACGTATGAAAGATAAAATTATAAAAGATAGCCCGTTAAAATATTGAAATCTATCAAATTTACCCAATTCGGCCCTGAATTAATACTAATTAGTAATTATAGTAATTACTATTACTTATTAGTACTGTGCGTATTTTGGCAATCGTCGCAAAGCTCCTCGGCGTCATCGCTTAGCCCCGCAAATCGAAAATTAACTCCGATTAATTGTGTAAAATCAACTCGGCTAAATATATTCACAAGAAAAATGAACAAAAAAAATGCATTACGCCATGAAGATTATTAGTTTTCTACATTGATAAATCTATTTCATCATTCGCAATTTTGCGTTTATCAAAAGTCGGAAGTCTAGGTCCAGATTAGCGTACCATCACAGAATATATTATATCTATTATATATATATATATATATATATATACCATTCAAGCATAAGCACAGACTATATGAAAATATAGTTTTATGTTGTCCAAGTAATATACTGATCTGTGATGTTGTCTGTATAATGAATTAATAAATTAAGTATGTAGTCACTTTGTGGTTAGGCTTAGGTTATATTATATCCTACCATAATACTTCTGCCATCACCCCAAACACGGCGGGACTGCGTTGGTCACGTCGTTACCACTTCCGTCATCGCAACGACGCACCTCTGTGGGTGACGACGAGCTGTCCTCTCGGCCTTCGTTCTCTCTGTCGTATGACTTTACAATTATATGCGAACAAGTGTCCACATTAATTACTTTTGTATGAAATGTGCCACCGCGGCATCACAGAACGTCTGACCCATTTATTTCATTCTATGGCACATGGGGCACAGACATGCACCACGTGACCGGATGTCCAGAACGACCTCGAGTCTTGACTGATGTTCGCTGATCTTTCGGTTTAACGTCTAACCGTGAACGCGAACTTCGCGTCTGTGATTAATGTCGTCACACGTTACGCTATGCTTTTAATATTTTCTCACACTATGGACGAACATCTACGCTCTATACATTAAAATTTAAAATTAAACGTCGTCAAACTTATTGTTAATCTATTCTGTGTTGTTAATAAACGAATTATATTTATTTAAATCTAGCATTTTGTTTATTTCCGTTGGCGAATACTCGACCACCATACGTTGCGTTACGTACATTTACGTTACCACTTTCAATAGTACACTGCATCTAGTTGGTATTTTATTTTGCTCATTTTTCGATTTTCTGAAAAGTTTTTCCTTGAGAGGTGAATAACTACAGAAAAATGACAAAAAATCGGCAAAATTACGATTTCCATTAATTGAAATTGTTATATTTCGTGAAAACTAATTCAGTTTTAATCGTAGAGACTTCAAAAATGTTTTGAGTAATCTCTTAGGTCATTTATACACTTGGTTAAATTTTGGAACAGATTTTTAGTATAAAATATTGTATATCTGACTGAGTTTCTAATGCAATACCATTTCATTCAAATATTAATTATAATGAACCACTAATTTCTCAGGAGACCGAAGGAACGTCAAAAATCGACCTTCTTTTTTTATTGTATTATTGTTAAAGTATATCAAAAGCTTCTACAATTAATTATAGATAGTACTTATTTCGTATAAATTTAATATTAAGAAATCTGTTGAATAGACATGAATAGTTTTATAAAAAAAATTTCTAAGCAATAACACTTATAGTGCTGCTATCTTTTGGACAAATAAAAACACAAATTGGCCAGTTTTGCATTTAAACATTGGTAATTAAAAATAATAATATGATACTATTATTTTCATTTTTTAATAATTGTCCGTAATTCCGTTTTCCGTACTCCCATAATTTAAAGCAAAATTATTGTAAGAACCAGCTGCTCGTTATCAATTATGCGTTTATGTTATTATCGTATATCGTTATCACAAGCTAGTAGTGTCTTTTAGGTAGGTCGGTAGGCGGTGCTCACTGCTTGTTCGTCCGCCAATCCGTTGGGTCGATCAGAATATTGGAAATTTCGTATAATTCGGAGTTCGGACAGTCCTCGGTCGGTTCCGTTGGCCGTGAGTGTTGAGTGAGTACTAGACATCAGTCTGAACTGATTAGTTAATGCCGAGTGATAGTTGCACTGATTGGCTATCACAGGTAGCAACGTCTCTGCCCTCTGGGTTCTGGTTTGAGCAATTTAATTGTCCGTTCAATCTTCAATGGTTCATCACTATTACTACGAACGTCAGATGTGGTTATGGAACCCGGTCAGCGTTTGTTGTTCACGATCATTGTTTAGTCATACAATATGTCATATACGTAGCAATAATTAATTTTCTGTTCGTCGGCATCATCCGTTCTCGTGCGCTGAGACTTTTTTACTGATAACACGTATATTAATACACTATAAATTTATAATATCTATACGACGTGTGTTCAACAGTCACCACTCCAACGGGGTCCGCCCACATATATTATATGATTAAAATATGGCTAATTAATAATTATTATAATATCGTATTTTGTTATCTATATTTGTATAGCTAATAATTATTAAACCAAATTAATAAGCAATCGATTGTAGTATAATTTATATATAGTATAATTTAATAAAATATTAGTATACATTTACAGTTGTATAACCTACCTAACCTTATGTACCAAACTTTAACAGCTAAAGTCGTCATCACCGCCGTCATCACTTGTTGAATGCGATAATCGTGAATTGGCACTTGGCCCTTTCCCCAATTAATATCGTCACAATGGACACGAATACCAGTACGTATCTATTAAGTTGACATATGGACAACAATAAATCATTTCGTAGTAATATTATATAATATATGTTTAATAACTGTTTGTATATAAATATATCTATATACGTAGTCGGGTGCACGAATTTTTAAGTACCTAGTATATATATAATATTTAAAATATATTGTATATTTTATAAGAAATGGCTAACATATGGAAATATTAATTTTTTTACAGGTAAAAAGTTTAAAGAGCAACTAATCAAAAATGTAAAGAAAGAGGTATGATTCAAACATTATTAACTCATGTAGTAGTCATATGACATAATATATATTGTTTTTGATAAAAAATCAGATTGCTATTTTAATAAAGATTAATTGAATTTGTAAAGGATCGTATCCTATAGGATACAGTTATTAATTGTATTTTTATCATTTATTTTGCGAATTTCGAGTTTTAACCATACTTACACAAACATTTAATTATTATTGCACTTATTAATTATTATATTTAATCAATTATTCAAATATGATAAATTATCATTGATAATTGATATCAATAACATGAAATTAATTTCGCAATTAAGAATTAACTATTAGGTATACTTATTATAGGTATACCCATATACCTAAACCAAAACAAATAATTTTTAATGTTACTTTAATAATTACAATACGGAAATAAAGCTTACCTGAAATTTATTATTTTAAAATATGTTTCAAATTCCTAGTGTTTAAAGTTATATTTTAACACATTTTGCTTTTGGAGGTACCTTCCTATATTATATTTATTCGTTAAAAATCAAATTGAAGAGGGGCTAAGTTAAATCACTAATAATTATTTTGGATGATATAAAATATATAATAGAAATATTATTGACTTGGAAAGATTTAATTTATGTTTATTTAAGATAAAATTTTATACTATCGTAGACACTTATATATAATATGTTGTTAGTCTAGGGTTCGGGACTTATTGTGTTTGCATTTTTTTATTTAATTGTCCGAAAAATTGCTATGTAAGATAGAAATATGTTTTAAGTGGTAACGATTTTAAAATTATTATTCTTTTTGCAAATTTATGCATATATAGAGATTTTCATGAAAATATGCATATTTTTATGGTTGGCATTTTTTTATGCATATTATTTACGACATTTAGAACGATATATTTATTTTTTAAACAACATTATATAATATTTCAATATACGAGTAGTTACAATAATTTTTCTTTCAAAATATTTTCAACGAGTTCAACTTTAATTGATTATCGACAATCATTCAATCATTGTACAAAGAAAATAGAAATTTTCAAGTATTTTTTTTAAAAATAGCTTTCAACATGCGTCGTAGGTTGATGGTTCATCATTGATTAGTGATTAGTTACGATTACAAAATAATAGAACGATTTTTTTTTTTTAAATTTATAATCAAATTTTTATTAATCAATTAAAATTAATTTAGCAAGCCTATGTATAATTTTTTGTGCATATTTGATGTGATTTGAATGCATATTTTCATGATTTTCAATGCAATAAGTCCCGATTCTAGTTGTTACTGATTTCAGTGGCACAGTGTAACAATATGACTTTCATTAATAGGTATATATATTGATATATATATATCATATATGCAGATTGCAGATAAATATATATATGTTAATTTCCGTACATTATAAAAAAAAAAATAAAAACTAAATAAACATATTTATAGAACGTACACCTAGAACGAAAAATTGTTTAATCTAAGGCTTCTTTCACACGAAGCCACTATGGCAGCGAAACCATGGTGGTGCCATCAAGTTGGCCGGAACACTAACTTTTCTGGTGGCGCCACCACGGTTACGCTGCTATGGTGTGAAGGAGACCTAATAAGGGGCAATAATTGTATATAATAATAATAGATTTATTATTAAAATTTATAATGTGTTAACAAACAAAAATATGTTGCTCCGGGGTGCAAAATATCCAATATACGACTCTACCCTCTACGCATAATAGTCACATAATAAAATAATATAATAAATAAATATTTATTTAACATTACCTGTATTGCATACCTATATATTACGAAGTGGTCAAAATTGTATGCTATAGTAAATAAAAAAAAAAGTCGTATAGATTTTAAATGTTGATCCCAGGAAAAGGCATTGTAAAACATATTAAACGTTTGAAAAGTTTTATAGATTATATTTGTTTAAAAATTTTTATATGTATGCATGTAAACTTTCCAAAACATTTATTTTATATGAACAGTTTATTAAACGAAAAATATTTTATCCAAAATGTATAACTATCTAAATAGGTATCATTAGAAAAATATTTTGTCTGAAATGAATCGTATATTTTATAGCGGAATAGTATTTTATTAGAACATATTTAACTATTTAGGACGAAAATAAAACTGTATAAAATATTTTCTTAAACAATTAATATTATTTGCGAATCGTATATTTCATCCTAAAATGAAACAGTCATGTCAACATAATATAATATATATTCATATATAGATATATAAACTATATTTTTATAATGTCTATATGATTTGATCACATTGCATAACTGACTTAATTTTCATATGAAATATTATCGTTTAGAATAAATTTCAAATAATTTATTTTTTCATCAAAATACGTTTCGAAGTAAATAGAATATGCGTAAAATACTTTCTGATAATGTATAATATCTTTCGGATATAATATTCTTAATAATATTGTTTATTTATTTTTAAATAGGTGAATATATTTTTTATCTCTAATATGATTAAGATAACATATTTTTTTGATTAATTACTTTTCGTAAAAATACTTTTGGATACTTTGCCCTTCTCTTGTTTGTATATAGCATTGCCATTTGTTCATATACTATAGCTATATTAGCATAGTAAAATTAATGTAATTATGAATGTATACAATTATATAATTAACTTTTGTAAAATTAATATTGTTGTTATTAAATATGTTAAATTGTTAACAAATTATAATAAATAGCAATATATTAAAATTGATAGAGATAGATATTGATATAAAATAAAATGTTTATAATTTAAGTAGGTATATTTTATTTATAAATATAATATATAATATATGTATATAGACTCTATACTCATAATATTGATTAATTATACAATGCTCATAATATACTACAAATTTATATGATTATATACCTATAGCTTATCTTATTTAATAATGTTGGTCAATCCTAGATCTTTTCTTCTAGAGGCCATTTTTTGTTTTTTAATTAAAATAATAATAATTATAATATAGAGTTTCCTATGGGAATTTACTATATTTTATTTGTGGTAGTATGTATACAGTACATACAGTATAGTACATATATGTACTATACAATAGTAATGTAAACATCATTTTTACGGCATGATACCATGACTATACAATAAATCTTCATGGCTCACTCAACAGTCAATACAGATACATTTAGATTTAGGTACCCCCTATTACACAACACATGCAGTACACAAAATAATTTTTTTAAATTCTAAACCTATAATAATTATCATTATATTTAATTTCCAAATTAATTCGCTCTTTAATTATTTTATACTTTAAATGTTTTAATGATTATGAGTTAAGAAAATTAAACTTTGTCCAATAACCAACAATCACAAAAAATATTTTATATCAAAATATATTTGTAAAATTAAAAATAATATTGTGTTATCGTAAAATTTAATAAAATTGTAGTTGCTGCTAAAAATTAAAAAAATTAAATATCATCGGGATAAAAAAAAAATATAAACATTTTTAAAATATATTATAAATACAATTCTTATTACTTAGGTACTTCAAATTATATATGGAAAAAACCATTAATATTTATTACGATAAGTAATTGTAGATACAAAAAATCACTCTGTATACGTAGTCTACACAGTAAAATAACTATTTAAAACCTGTTTAAACAATTTTAAATTGGTAATCGTATACAACTAAAAAAAGCATTATTACAACCTTACATAATATAATGTATAGAATTTATATTCATGTTAACTTTTGAAACACTACTTTACAACATTTTTATAAGCATGTGGTTTTGGGTAGAAGGTCATTCGAATTTTAAATATTATTATGTAATATAGTATTTATGTTGTTCTTACCGTTATTTCAGATTTACCACAAATAAATGTAATAAATACAATAATAACAAATAATGATTGAATACTATTTAATTATCATAATAAGACATTACGTATATTATTCAATACCTAGTACAATAAAATATTAAATTATGATAAAATTATAAACAAAATCATAGAAATATAAATACCTTGGTATATAATATAATAATTATAAGTTATTTAAAATTTTACATTTTAATGATTTAATTTACAATCTAAAACTTACCATATACCAAATACGTATTATCATTGGTTATAAATACTAGTGAATATAACGTATATAATCAATGGTATTATATATCGGTGTAACAGGCGATTATTACTCTGGGAGTAAAAATTGCCGGGAGTAGTAGTCACCATCTACACCGGCAGGAAGAAAATTAAATATTAATGAAAATATTTACATATCTATTAGTACTAATCATTAGTTAATTGATTGTGGCAGGTGAAACAAATAATGGAAGAAGCGGTGACTAGAAAATTTGTACACGAAGAAAGTGGTTCAATTACATCGCTTTGCGGTAATGTATTAATAATTAAATTAATAAAATTAACCTATATATTACTTTAAAGTTATTGCTATAATTTTTTGTAATTTATAATTTATATTTATAGTTTAGTTATTAATTGATTATACCTGTATATTTAAATTGTTATTAATTTATTACGTTAGTATGTTACCCAAATTTCTCAAATTAGTTGGGTCTTTGGTAGCACCAGAGGCGTATTTAGCAATTTATAAGGGGGCTTAGATTTTTTATAGAAGTTTTCATGAAGCCAAACCCTCCTCCCCCACCGTTTTATAATATAAAAAATTAATTGCAAAAAAATGAGAAACATGTTTTGTATCTGTATACATTGTAATGCATAAACTAAAACAGGTGGCAAAATAATATTATTAATAGTTATTTTGTTGTTTTTTTTGGTCATTGTGGAGGGGGGGTTAAACCAGTTCGACCATCTCTCATCATAAATACGCCTCTGATCAGCACTTAAGGTAGGCATGTCAAACACTTAGTATTAACAAATTCTTAATTTTATTTATTACATAAACAGGTACAATTAAATTTATTATTTATTATTTATTTTACAAAAAAAAAATTAATTCAATTAAATATTAATAAGATGGATATTATTATTATGTTACAAAAAATTATATTAATAACTTTTGTAAGTCTTTAAGCATATAATTTTGATAAAGACATTTTAAAACTAAAGTAACATAAATTATAAGTAAAATACACACGTGACAAAACTTGAACACAGGACACAGTGGTTATCGAACAAGATTAAATATTGGAAATTTGGAAGTTGCACGTGTGTCGAGATGATAATATCCAGATTATTTATCCATAAATATATAAATCTAACAATATTATTATTACAGTTTATTAGAAGATAAGACATAAAGGTAACATAATGTTTAGTTGTGACACGAAATGAACATTGTGTAATTTTTTTTTTTTTTTTAATGCCTTCACCTATTGTTTTACATTTGTTTTTACAATTAATAATCCATTTACATTAGAAGCAGCGGGCCATAAAAAATTAAGCCATGGGCCGCGTGTTTGACATGCCTGACCTAAGGTAACCATTGATTTTATAATACTTTTTTTATTTATATATTATATAAAATAAAAAATAATATAATTTAGTATATTATAACTTATAAAAATCAAGGGTCAAGTAAACTTTTTAAGGAATAGTCGAATTTAGTGCAAATTGAATATACATAACTTTACCTAACCTAAATGCTTATACGTTATGCCTACCTAAAAAGATCAATAACCTTAAAATTGTGCGGGATTCTATATAAGTACCGCAACTAGACTACCTTTTGCCCGTCTGTAAACAAAATCATTGATTCATCTGAGGTGTTTTTTTTTTTATCATTGGGCCCCCACACCTAGCGTTGTGAGCCCGTGTGTAGTTTGTGATTGACATACAATGTCCGTGAAATTGGCACCCCGACTTTAAAACCTGTGTCTAACTTATTTGCAACAATTTTAAACCTCGATTAAAATATTTGCAACACGTTTTTACCTTATAAATATCAAAGAACATAGATATGTGATGGACATGTGTGTACGTAACATATAACATGACATGACGTCGTGTGAATTGGCTCTCCACCAAATTCGATTTTCTTTAAGACAATTAGAAGATATGTAGATGAGTGTATAAAAACCAATTTGTATATAATAATATATTATTATAGTATCCACGTTGTAAATTATATTGCATATAGTATAAAAATTAAAAAATCGGGAATGTCGATTCCGGACGTTCCTGCTTCGTCCCTTTTGGTTAGGTTAGGTTAGGTTAGGTTAGGTTAGGTTAGGTTAGGTTAGGTTAGATAGTTGAAACTCCACAGTTTAAACTGTGGAGAAATGGAATATCATCTCACACTTCATCCACTACGTTCTTGGAAAAAAGGAAAAGGAAGAACGAAGACGTCAAAGACTTATAAATTAGATTAAGTTTATTATTTGTTATATGCCGAAGGCAAACTTTGAGAGGATAGAGCCTCTTTTAGATGTATCCTCCCCCATTATATGTGTCCTAGAAGGTTGATCTTTATTCAATAAACGATGAGGGCTAAGGGGTGAAATGACTCGCGTCAGTCCCACCCTTAATCCTCGATTCAATATAAAAAAAAAGGTTAGGTTAGGTTAGGTTAGGTTAGAAATTAGTGGTTTATTATAATTAAGATTTGAATGCAATGATATTACATTCAAAATTACGATTCTGAGCGAAACTCAGATATACTCGTATAATATATTATACTGATAATCAGTTCCAAAATTTTACCAAGCGTGTAAACTACCTATGAGAATAATACATTTGAAAAAAGAGGGAAGGCCGATTGTGGACGTTCCTCATTCGTCTATTCGGTCCTCGGAAAAATTAGTTGTTTATTATAATTATTAAGATTTGAATGCAATGATATTGCATTAGAAAATACGATTCTAAATGTATCTAAATATATTGCAATATATTAAACTGATTTCAAATCAGTAATATATTATTACTTTATAATAGTCTTTGAGCCACTGGATGATATTGTGAGCGAAGAGTATTGAGATGTACGTGTATTTGTTGGGTACAGAAACAGATAAAGATGTTTTTTTAATTTATTTTATGTCTAAATATATATTGGGTAGAATAATGATCCGATTACTACGAATAGGGTATGCTTTTGGTAGTAAATTTCATTTTTTTGGTACTAATTTTTCAAATTTCTCAAAAAATTTTCCTTTAAATAAGAAAAAATAGTTCAAAAACTGCGAAATTCGTGAAATGGAAACTGTAATTTTAACGAATTTACTATACCTATATTTCATAAATAATGCAATTTTTAATAAAGGGACTTAAAAGTACTTTTGAGTATTATCATAGGTAGTCTAAATGCTTAGTAAAATTTTGGAACGGATTGGTTGATTTTCTGTTTATATATAATCATTTGAAATTTACCCATAACTATAATTTTTTCTTATTTGTAATTTTGGTTTAGTGGTTTGACAATTTTATTGAAGCATATTAATATTTTACTTAACCTATTTTTAAAATATTTTGTAAATCGACTGTTCCAATTTATTTATTATCTTCTAAAGTTAGAATTATTAGTAGTAATCTATAATATGATATATTGTTTGATTTTATTGTAAGTTTTAACGCATAAATATTTTAATTTTTAATATACTTTTAGCCAAAAATTTGATGTGTTTTATGACATACTCTTGAATAACCATGTAAAAAATGTCTAAAATCGTAAGTCATAATTTGTTTTTAAAGGCCTTCAAACATATTTCATCATTTTGATATTTGATTGTTGTGTTTTTAAAAGACTGACGACACTTTCTCTTGGAGAAATAATTGTCTGATTATCACGAGAGTACATTATGCTTTCGGTAGCATATTACATCTACTTGGTACTTTATTTATCTCATTTTAGATTCTGAGTGGAGCAAGGAATGTATTGTTTCTAAAAAGATGTTTTTTTATTTACGTATGAAAAGATTTTTTGAGTAGAAATAATTGTCCTATTAATAACAAGTAGGGTATGATTTCGGTAGCAAATCGTATCATCTTGGTACTTTATAAAGCTCATTTTTCGAATTCTTCCTTAGAAGAAGAAAAACTACCAAAAACGGCAAAAAAATCAGCAAAATTACGATTTCTGGAATTTTTTTATTTTTTATTTCGTGATAACTAATTGAGTTTTGATGGTAGGGACTTAAAAATTGTTTTGAACACTAACATTGGTAATATACAAGTGTGGTAAAAGATTAGTTGATTATTTGGCTAAATATAAAGCTATGAACTTATTTCCAAAAAAATTAATATCACCTACAATTTTCGATTTATCGATTTGAAAATTTTATAGAAGCCTTATAATATACTATTTAATCTTCTTAAAAAATATTTTGAAAATTGTGACGGACAATTTTTTTTTATAGGCTTTTTATTATTTTGTTTTTTCTGATGTATGAAAACATTTATTTGGGTAGAAATAATGGTCAGATAATCATAAATAGGGTACCCTTTCCGTACCAAATTTCATCTAGTTGGTACATTATTTAGCTTATTTTTTGAATTTCCTAAAACTTTTTCCTCGAAAAGCGGAAAATTGGCAAAATTAGGGTTTCCGTTATTTTAAATTTTTTTACTTTTCATTAATAATTGAGTTTTGATCTATGTTGAGTTTTGAGTTTTGTAGGGACTTGAACATTTGTTTGAGTACTCAGATAGGTAATATTTACGTTAAGTAAAATTTTGGAATGGATTGGTTGAGTTTTAGGCTAATTATTGAGCTTTGAATTTTTTCTAAAAATGTTTAATATTACCTGCAATTTTTGATTTAACGGTTTGAAAATTTTGTAGAAACCTAATTCTATACTATTTAATCTTTTTACAAAATATTTTAAAAACCCTGATTGAAATTTTTATCATGAAATGATAACTTCTTGAATTTTGATAGTAAGAAGTACTTGAAATTTATTTTGAATATATACATATGTAATTTACACTCATAGTAAAATCTTGAAATAAATTATCAGTAAAATATATATTAATTTAGGGAGATTCGATCATAATCGTATTTTCTAATGTAATATAATTGCATTCAAATCTTAATAATTATAATAAACCATTAATTTCTCCGAGGACTGAAGGGACGAAGGAGGAACATCCTAAATTAACGTTCTCTTTTTTTATTTTTAACTAATTCAATTTTAAATGTAGTGAGACTTAAATATATTTTTTAGTATTCTTAGGTAGTATAAAATTCTATATATGTGGTAAAATTATGATATGGATTATCAGTATAATATATGGCATATCTGACCGAGTTTCGCTCAGAATTGTATTTCCGAGTGCAATATTATTGTATTCAAATATTAATTATAATTTATAATAAACTACTAATTTCTTCGAAGACTGAAAAGACGAAGGAAGAACGTCTAGAATCAACTTCTCTGATTTTTATATTTATTATTATTTTTACTGCTATGTCGCTGGCATAATTCATGGAACATAAATAATAAAAAAGTGGGAATGTCGATTTTGGATGTTTCTTCTTCGTTCTTTTGGTTCTCTGAGAAATTTGTGGTTTATTATAATTAAGATTTAAATGCAATGATATTCCATTACTATGTACAATAGTGAAATTTAATATAATACAATATATTATACTGATAGGTCTTTTCATAAGTTTACCATGTGTATAAACTACCTATGAGAAAACTCAAAAAAAATTTAAAGTACCTACGTTCAAAATTGCATTAATTATCACGAAAACTTAAAATCAATTTCATCGAAATTACGATTTCCGTAAATTTTGATGTTTTTCTTTCATTATTTGGTAGTTTTTCTTTTTCCAAAGAAAAAATTTGAGAAATTCGAAAAATGAGCTAAATAGTAAAGAACCAACTAGACGCAAATTGCTACCGAAAGAATATCCTATTTGTGGTAAGCGGACCATTATTTCTACCTGAAAAAGTGTCTTCTTCAGACATAAAAAACAAATATAATATTCAGTTCTACTTAATATTCAAATTTTAAATGCTTATAAAAACAAATTGTCGGTTTTAAAAATATTTTGGAAATATATTAAATAGTATTTGAGTAGGCTTCTATACAATTTTCAAACCGTCAAACCCAAATTAGCATGTGATATTAATCATTTTTGAAAAAAATTTCAAATATCTTATTAAATCTCTAAATCTATAATTAGTTATAATTTTTGGAAAAAAGTTCAAAACTTTATACTAAGCCAAGAAATCAACCATTTCGTTCCAAAATTCTGTACCACACTTGCATACTACCTATGTTAATACTCAAAAAAATTTTCAAGTCCCTACGATGAAAACTCAATTAGTTATCACGAAATATAAAAATGTTAAATAACAAACCGTAATTTCGCCTATTTTCCGCCATTTTTTGGTAGTTTTTCTTCTCCCAAGGAAAAACTTTTTAGAAATTCGATAAATTAGCTAAATGAAGTACTTAACAACTAAATGCAATTTTCTACCGAAAGCGTATCCTACTTGTGGTAATTGGACCATTTTTTTTACCCATAAAAATGTCTTCTTACATAAAAAAAAAACATCTTTGTAAAACCAATACATTCCTCGCTTCGCTCAGAATCTAAAATTATGTTATCAAATGTACTATATATATATTGTAAAGCCTTATTATGCTATATCAATGATTCTTAAACTAGTTAATTGAGGAGAAGGCATTAGTTTTTATATAGATATATATTATAATATGTACCAATATGCGGTAGTTTTATATACACCATTTTATATAGTACTATTATGGGAGTTATTATAAATTATAATATAAAATTATAAATTATAAATTATATTATATTATAATTTATAATTATAAGTTCAATTAAAAATAAAATCAATTTGAAAGGGGATGGGGATTAAAAAAAACTGAAGACACCACCAAATTGTTAATCTGTAATGTGCTAAATTCGTAAAACTAGCATAGTTTCTCGTGGAATATAATAAATAATTTAATGCATAATTATATATTATTATGCGTTACTTATACTAATTATGTTTAATGTTTATAAATTCTTTTGTACAATGTTTTGTTATTATATCATATTTATAGCGGCTGTTGAAGCATGTTTATCACAAGGATTACGAAGAAGAGCATTAGGATTATTTAAGACTAGCTCAACGACGGCATTATTACACAAGGTGGCAAAAAATTTTGAACCTGCTTCAATTATTAGTCAGAAAGTTCAAGAAATGGAAAATTCTGATCCAAATAGGTAAATATATTATTATGAAATAGGTACCGATGTTATTGAATTTATAACAACTTGAATAGATCGTTTCGATTAATAAAATAAAATTTATAGATATTATACGTATTTTAAATAGTAGCTTTGAATATAAAAATTTTAGTTAATTTCATCATATTAACATTTTTGGAATATTGAGTTGATTCTTTTAACAGAAACCATTCGAATGAACTTATATACTTAAGACTATACTCAAATAAATATCCACCAATTAAATATTATATTATCTTTTGTGTATCTACAACTTGGAAATTTAATACTTTTCCAACATAGTTCTAACACTATTAGAAATACGAGTATTAAAATATTATAAATTAGTAGTTATATATGTAAGTATAAAGTACCAATAGGAAATAATAAAACACATTTTTTTTTCAAAACATGGATATTTCTTTGTAATTTGTAATTTATAACTATTGGTTATATCTTTTAATTTACACACCTACTATAGTTGTGAATACTCATTTGTTATTTATTTTAATTAAATTTACTTTCACATTGGAAATGTGAAATAGACGTTGTTCTGGCAGTATAGATCGGAGTTTGGACGTAGGTTATCCGTGTTGTGTTAAATGATTAACCAAGACTATACGGTATCACTTCGGTTATTTATCAATATATATATATTATAAATAATGATTAAATTGAATAATTACGAGGCTAAACTCCTAATGATCTCGTCATGTCAGTGCCTGAGCAGGTCGTTGATTTGACAGACTTAAGATTTAAGAAGAATTATTTTTGTGAGTTTGGATCCACAACCCTGAAAAGAACAGTTTCACTATACAATACTAAAACGTCGTCTCAGGAAAAACGGACCGAGAAGCCATAAGGCGATCTACGTAGCTTCTAAAATCACCGGTATTGTTATTGTATCGAGAGGTCTTCAACATTTACCGTCGTGTATACTGCTACATGCCTGCATTGATACCACGAAAGATTCTAAACTATTATATACCACGGTATAGAGAAGACCTTCTCAATACCATATATTGCTACAAACCGGTCGTTTCTCATTGGTCAATTTTAAAAAGCAATTATTTACTTATGATGCTATTATTATTTCATTAACATGCTTGAATTAGATGGGGACTTGGGAGGGCGGAATATCTCTTCTTTTTTAAAAAAAATTTAGTGTACATATTGAACGTATTAAAAATTTATATAGTTACAATATTATGGTCTCGCCAATATAGGTAAATTTTCAAACCTTTAAACCTTCTGGAAGTCTTTCGAATACTCCACTCTGATAACATATAGACTCGCTTAATTGTTTACGCCACAAGGCTCATGGATCATATTCGTAGTTACAATAACGTACAACTGTCTTTTTGTAACCGGGTATGTAATATTAACGCTAATCATTTTGTATTCGTCTTTTAAAATAACCGAAATGTGAACGTTTGGCAGGACTTGCTTACGAAGATGTCAGTGTCACCAAACATGTTTGTTTGGATATCACGCATTAATTCCTTGAACTTATTTACCGGGGATAAATTTATCTATCCAGATACACTGAAAAAAAAAAATATATATATATTATGTTGTAGCCCATTTGGCTATTTTTAAAACTCGCCCTTTTACGAAAAAAACTATAATTTAGGCTCTTTAGCATTGCCTATCAGTTCAAATCAAATTTTATCAAGTGCGTTCAATAATGTCACTTTATTTTTTTAGATTCTGAGCGAAACGAGAAATGTATTGGTTTTACAAATAGCGTGTGCTTTTGTGTATCTAAAGACAGTTTTTCAGGTAGAATTAAGGTTCAAAGATTACAAGTAGGGTATGCTTTTGGTAGAGAATTTTATCTAGTTGTTACTTTATTTAACTCATTTTTAGAATTTCTCAATCATTTTTTATTGGGATTAGAGAAACTACTGAAAATGGTTGAAAAACTGCAAAATTTACGGAAACTGTAATTTAGAACGTAAGGATAGAAATGTTTGTTGAGTATTAACATAAGTATTTAACATATATTAAATAAAATGTAGAACTTTTACATGTTGATTTCATGTCTAAATATAGAACATTAAAATTTTCTTTAAATTTTTTCCTAATTTTTTTTAATACTATTTACCAAAATTTATAATTTTGGGTTTTACGTTTTTAAAATTAAATAGAAGTGTAATCTTACACTATTTAAGCCCATTTAAAATTGTTTGTAAATCGACATTGCTTTTTTTTAATAAGCTTTCAAGAAGGTGCTCTGATTACTACACAGCCTATCCTTACAGTAGAAAATTGTAGTGGGTATTTTATCGGGTCATTTTTTAAATTTCTCAATAGTCTTACATAAGGATCAGAAAAACTACCGTATAACAGCAGTAAATTGCAAAATTCACGGAATCTACAATTTTAACGATCTTGAATTTCATTATATTTTTATGATAACTAATTTTTCTGTTGCATTTTATTTGATAAATAAATAAAATTGATAAAAATAAATATTATACGTATATTATATATTTGACTGAGTTTCGCTCATAATCGTTTTTTCGATTTTATATTATTGTATTCAAATCTTAATTATAATGATACAACACAATAACATTACTCCACCAACCTCTTCGAGGATCGACCGAAGGGACAAAAGAGGAATACCCAGAATCGATTACTTGGCTTTTTTATTTTTATTAAGAATTTGTATTTTTTTGGAATAATAATGGAAAATATAATAGATGTAAATACTGAAAGGAAAAAAAAATACGTTTATAATAAATAAAATTGGTAATGGTTTTTTAAATTCAATATTAATATATCACTTATCTTATTTACCTTATTACTATTGACTATTTTTTTATTGTTGACACATAAATTTACCAAATTATGTTTCATTTTCTTTCTTACTAATAATTTCTCTCATGTTTTTGGTACTTGCTTGCCAATAACTCTTTTTCTAACACTAATGAAAAAAAAAAAAAATTAAAAAAACAATGAGAAACAATTGTGCACGATGTCAATGAATGACTAAAATGACATGCATGCCTATTATATTATTATATACCTTCATAATGAATGAATATACATTCATTCTTATTATATTATTGTTTCACTCCCATTTAATCTTGTTATTTTAATTCAGTATAATAATATAATAAACGGAGCAAATTTATTTGCAATATTATGAATTATAATGATCATCATTACTTTGTGAATATGTATATGGGTGGTATGTTATATAAGTACTATATTTGCCAAATTTTATCGAATATTTGCCGAATCGTTATCGCCGGATATGGAGTATAATATTAATATCATCATAGTAATTCTTAGAAACATCATTGCAAACGCGTATGTAAATACATTTAATTAATATACAAAAATATTTCAATAATAATAAGCTACTAAAAAGCATAAAAATTAGGAGTAAAATTTATATGGTTCCAATAATTAATTATTATTTTAAAAAAGGTTTACATTTTCTATGTATTACTTTGTATTTTTTTATTTTATTCATTTTCCGATTTTACGTTTAGTTTATTAATAATATTAGAACGATAGGAAATTAATTAGCTGTTTTTTTTTTTAAATAATCATGTATTCTATGAGTCATAAAATAAATTTTTTTAAATGTTTTTACGGCATATCATAATAATTAGGCTAATCAATTCAAATTATTTTACAAAATTAAAATTGAACTTCTAGTAGTATTATGTCAATTACCCACTCATACGTCTAAATACATGAATAATATAGATTGCTCCAACCCCTTTAATGAATATTATCAAAAATAATTATTATTTATGAATAATAAATAAATATATAAATAATAAATAATGATGTGTGAATTTTTTTGTAATCACAATAATTTTGATTAGTTTATTTCCAAAAAAATAGTTTTAGGTAATACCAATAATTATTCACCATAGTACCTATAATACCTATACTAACCATAACTTATAAACATAACCGATAGCCAATAACCACTTACCACCAAACTAGATTAATGTTGGAATTTGAAAGTTGTAAAACATACGTTAATAACTTAACATACCATAAATTTAACACTTGATAAAATAATATGTTGATATAAAAATATATGCATCGTCATTTTTGTATTATACCTTATCATTATTTTAAAAACATATTAACTTTATGATTTCAACAAATATCTTTAAAAAGTCTATTAGTTTAATTTTAGTATAATCTACCTAAATGTAATATAACTGATCATAAAGAATATGCATATTCCTTTAAATTTCTGAAATGAATGATGTTTTGACCTAAGGAAGAGACTATATATTAATGTAAATATAATCGTCAACAAACCTAATTTTAATTGATTGTTGTTACCTATTTATTATAAATTTAAATTTAAACATTTATTTATTAAAATTCACTTGATGTTTTGATATTAATATTAAATATACACATTTATGTATTTTAACTTCTTAATTTTCAAGTGACTTATCTGCTACCAGGAATAGTACAATACAGAATCCTCAGGTCCCTTATTATATTTCTATATTTAAAAATGATTTTTCAATGTTATTTGTTTTTTAAAATAATATTTTATTGTTTTGATAAATTTAAAAATTTAACTTTATTATTTATTATCTGTAGAATGTAAAGTTATAGAAATTGCTCTACTAATTTTTAAAATATTCAATTAACTTTATTCATTTTTATAAAAGACCATATTTTTCAGACCGTTAATTCTAAGAAGGGATTCAATAGCCTCACCACAAATCTGTCCATCATGCATGTTAAATCGAAGAGGTTCATTATTACAAACTTGGTTATTATTTAACCATGAAAAGTAAGATTCGAATTATTATTTACACTGAATTACAATTTTATATTTCCTTCAAAAATAATAAATAAATAATAATAGAATTACATATATATGTAATTTTATAAAGTTGAGTAAAATATTAAAAATTGTATACTAATCTTCTTTTAAATGTAATAAATATGTTTGTCATTATTCTGTATAGGTTCTAAATATTTTCTAATATACATAAATGCCCATATATTTTAATTTTAATTTAATCATCCCTTATCACATTATTATATATAAGACATAGATATACCTATATTAAATAATTGACTCTACATTGACATAGTACTATAAACTTTACAATTAAAAGTTAAAATTGTTTATCATAAAATAAAAAATTGTATTATGATACCTACCTATTTTAATTGGCGTAATTGCGTGTATAAATATAAAATACTGTGGTTAGTATTGTTTTGACCAAATGACCATTGTTTTTTTTTTATAAAATCGGACAATATTTTTCAGATCAGTAGTAGTTTCTCTTCTTAGAAGAAGAAGTTCTTTAACCCCAACACAAATTTGTACATGTTCATTAAACCGGAGGCGGTCATTGACATGGTTACTTTTTGGCAATGATAAGTAAGATTAAAAATTTAATTACATAAAAATGAACATTTACATTTTAAAAAAAATACTTAGATATATATGTATTATTATTATATTTATTTCTGGAATAGGTATCCAACATAAAAATGAAATTTAACTTTTTTATTTAAGTAAAATAAATAATTGTTATATGTGTGCTCTAATAAAGGATACCCGTAGACCTACGAGTATATATATATATATATATATATATTGTATACCATTGGATTAAACATTTTAAACGTATACCTATACTATTTTTAAATACCTAAATGAAACAAAAATACATAAAAATTACTCCTATATGACTTATATTGTATAGTAAATAATAATAGATAAATTTGAACATATTATTATACTGAAAAATAATAATGATAATAAATTCAGTTAATATAAAATTAGAAAAATTAATTTCAAATAGTTTTTTTTGGATTACATAAAAATTTTATTTTTTATCAAACCTCACAAAACATGCAGACGTGTAGTAACCACTGCATGGCACTGTTTCACTATTACTATAATATATATTTTTATATATGAATCGATAAAAAAAGGTAGGAAGGTTGATTGTGGACGTTCCTTCTTCGTCCCTTCGGTCTTCAGAGAAATTAGTGGTTTATTATACTTAAGATTTGAATGCAATGATATTGCATTAGAAAATACGATTCTGAGTGAAACTCAATATATTACAATATACTATATACTGATAATCCATTCCAAAATTTTACCACGTGTGGAAATTACGAATATAAATATTTAAAATAAATTTCAAGTTCTTACGATTTAAACTTAATTAGTTATCAAAAAATAAAATAATTTAAAATAATGAAACCGTAATTTTTACTTTAAAAGCTTTTAAAAAAAATTGTCTGTCACGATTATCAAATTTTTTTGTAAAAAGATTAAGTAGTATATGTCTAGACTTCGATAAAATTTTCAAACCGATATACCAAAAATTTTAGAAAATATTAAATATTTTTAAAATAAATTTCAAAACTCTATACTTAGTCAGGAAATCGACCAATCGTTTCCAAATTTTTTCTCTAATAAAGTACACCTAAGTAAATACTCAAAAACATTTTCAAGTCCTTACGATTAAAACTCAATTAGTTATCACGAAATATAACAATTTTAAATAACAAAAACCGTAATTTTGCCGATTTTCCGCCATTTTTTGATAGTTTTTCTTCTCCCGAGGAAAAAATTTTGAGAACATCGAAAAATGAGCTAAATTAAGTACCAACTAGATGCAATTTGCTACTGAAAGCATACCCTACTTGTGATTATCGGACCATTATTTTTACCTGTAAAAGTGTCTTTATATATATATATATATATATATAAAACATCTTTGTAAAACCAATATATTTCTCGCTTCGCTTAGAATCTAATAATGTTGATTAAATACCGTTTATGTATTTAACATTTTAACCCACAGTTTCGTCAACTATTCATAAGTTCATAACCTAATTTAGATATACAATTTTCGTTTAATTAGTTAATTTTCATATAATTACTACTGGTATAGTAGCCAGTAGAAATATTTATTACAAGAATTATTATTTACCGATAATACATTAGATATAACCAGCGGCGGATTGGGCCGCCGGGACACCGTGAGAATTCCCGATGGGCCGAATAATATGTTATAATTTTGAGCCGATATTCATTTACGTAATTAATAAGTATTACGTAAATATAATTAGTATTACGTGTGGTTAGAACATTCAATCGAATAACAATTATTTTCTACTTTGATCGGCTACAGCTACATCCTATCACAGAATGAAATATATTTTATATTATACATAATATAGCCGACGCCAGGAGTAGTCCAGGATGGGCCGCGGCCCTCCCTAAAATATTCTCGGCCCCTGACTGGCCTACCCAGTATGATTTCAAAGTATTGTTGTTACTTTGTTAGCAATTTTTGTTACGCCACTGGCAATCCCTCCAAATCAGTGGCCCCAGCCTGGCCCTTCTGGACAAAAAGTTCTGGTGCCACCACTGAATATAGCTATAGCAGTAATATTGTTGCCCTGACTATTCTAAAAACAAATTTCCGCCAAAATTTTTCGAAATATTAACTTAATTGAACAATGTTATTTTCCTCATCAATTCAAGAGATTAGCTACTTATATGATATTAAATACTAATTGCAAATAAAAATGTAATTCATTTTGAGTCGTAGTTTTGCCAAATAATGACCATACTTAACCATCCACCCACCCTTTTTTATCATGAAGAAAATGATAAAACACGATTTTCAACCTAAAGCATACCCTACTCGTGGTAATCGGACCATTATTTCTACCTGAAAAAGTATTTTCTTATATCAAAAATAAAAAAAACATTTTTGTAAAACCAATACATTCTTCGCTTCGCTCAGAATCTAAAATTTAAATTAATGAAACCGTTACTTTGCCGATTTTCAAGAATTTTAACTTTATAAGCCTATAAAAAAATAGCCAGTCACAATTTTCAAAATATTTTGTAAAAAGATTAGGTAGTATATGATTAGACTTCGAAAAAATTTCCAAAGTGATAAACAAAAAATTAACGGAAATATTAAACATTTTTGGAAAAAATTTCAAAATACTATACTTGGTCAAATAATCAACCGATTCGTTACAAAATTGTATAGTTATTAAAACACTTGTATATTACCTATGTTAATACTCAATAATATTTTGAAAAAAGATTAAGTTGTATATTATTAGGCTTCTATAAAATTTTCAAACCGATATACCCAAAATTGTAGGTAATATTAATTTTTGTTGAAAAAAAGTTCAAAACCCTATGTTTAGCCAAAAACTCAACAAATCCGATCCAAAATTTTATCACACTTGTATATTTCCAATGTTAGTAAATTTAATCAAATTAGTTACTTCAAATTGAGTGAAGGTAAACATTTCGGGGGGGGTGTTACAACCCTCTCACCCCTGTGATCGCCACTGCCCAAAATGTATTGAATATTGTTTTTCTATTTATTTAAATTTCTAATATCAAAATATACTGATTCCTATTATTAAAATAATTTAATCTAAATAATCCTTGTATCTTCATTTCTTGTGACCCAGTATCAGGGCCTAGAAAGTTATACAAATTAATGTAAATAATAATTTCGAGAACGATTTACAAAAATCCATTCATTGAATGTATTAATTTATATACTAACACTATATATTATTGAGTTTAAAAACAAATACTACTCAATACTTTTAAAATATTGCATATTTTATATTAAAATTAATTAAGTAAAAATATATTAGATTAACTTTATTCTTTGTTAATTGTAACATTGTCAGTATATCCGAGAATGTAAATTGTTCTATTTTAATTTTATGTATGTCATAGGTACCTACTCAATCGGTAATGCACGTAAAGCTCATAGGTGGTGCACTAGAGCTGTATTTAGCACAAGTTCCACCATGAGATGCCATTAAATAATTCCTCCCCTTCCCCTCTAAAATATAATAATTAATAAAATAAACAAGTTATATATATACTATTCATTAAATATATGTTATTTAATGATTTTAAACAAATATAATCAGTTTATCATAAAATTATTAAAAAGGAAATCGATTCTGGACATTATTTCTCCTTTGTGCTTTGTCCATTCTGTCCTCGGAAAGATTAGCGGAGGCATATTATTGTGTTATATTATAATTAATAATATTGCATTCGAAAAAACGATTTTAAACGAAACTTAAGATATACAATAATACAATATACTGATAATAGTTATTTTTAAAATTTTTATTATTTATTAAATAAAGTGTAACAACAAAATTAATTATCATAAAATAAGGAAATCAAGTTTGTCAAAAATGTAGATTCCGTGAATTTTTCTAATCCGTAAGTAAAATCATTGAGAACTTCGAAAAATGATCAGGTTAAAGTACTAACTAGATACAATTTTCTACCGTAAGCATCATACCCTATTTGTGGTAATCGGAGCTTATCTTCTACCCAAAAAAGTGATTTCAGACATAAAAAAATATCATATTTCTTCGGTTTTACTCAAAATTCAAATTTTAAATACTTGTTAAAAAAAATAGGACTATCGATTTACGAAATTGTATATGGGTTCAATAATATATGATTATGCTTCTATTAAATTTTCAATTTTTAAAACCCAAGTTTGCAAATTATATTAAATAATATTTAAAAAATAATTATACATTTAGGAAAATTTCAAAGTTATAGATTTAGACATGAAATTAATTTAACAGTCAGTGCCGCACTAGGATTTTTCGGGCCCCGAACACAATCGATGGGGCCCTGAGACATTTGGGGTCCATTAAGTTGGCCCCCCC